>JAFEMH010000772.1:282500-626732 GCA_022495995.1 Adenophora triphylla var. japonica
TGCTTTAAATTGGTTGATTATTTTACGAAATTACCAACGGATTTTAAAACAATAGCGACGGAAAAATCTGTCGCTAAAGCTAATTGAGATCCGTCGGTAATCCGTCGAAAGATTTACCGACGAGCGTTTTACCAACGGAATTTTTCCGTCAGGAATTCGTCGCTAAATCAATTTAGTGACCGATTTTTGGTATTTAGTGACGAATTTTTCCGTCGGTAACTGTCGTTTTTCTTGTTGTGCGTTTCAGGTGTCCAAAGTTATTCGAGAAGGGACTTATCAGCTAAGGAAGCAGAACGGAGAAGAATTGAAAAATGCATAGAGTGTTGATCATCTGAAGCGTTTTTATCAATGAAGTTGTTGCGAGTTTTTGTAGTTATATCTTTTGATTTTTGCTCTAGATAACAAAAGTTATGTAACTTTTCTTTGGGTCATGTGTTTTGTTGATTTCACATTGACGGAAAAGTTATGTAGAATTTGTCATTCTAGAATGATGTAACTTACAAGTATGATGGAAGAAGGATGGCAGGAATTACTCAGCGACATATTTTACTGTGATTGACAATTTTATAACAAATCTGACAAGTTTATTGTTTTCTGTTTCATAAAGCGGCGAATGGAGGAGCGAGATTTCAGGAGGCGAAAAGTGATCGAGAAAGCGACCATCGGAGTTGATGAAGAAAGTAGCCAAAGGGAGAGGCCGTTGAGGCGTGATGATGAAAACAAGAAATAATTGTCGCCAGCACATGGAAAAGTGGATGCGGCGTCTTGGTTAGAGACCAAGGCGCCAAGTGGATGCGGCGTCATGGTTAGAGACCAAGGTGCCAAATGGATGTGGTGACCTGGGGAGAGACCCAGGCACCAAACCTTGCGACCTGGGGAGAGACCCAGGCGACAAGTGGATGCGGCGTCTTGGTTAGAGACCAAGGCGCCAAGTGGATGCGGCGTCATGGTTAGAGACCAAGGCGCCAAATGGATGTGGTGACCTGGGGAGAGACCCATGCACCAAACCTTGCGACCTGGGGAGAGACCCAGGCAACAAGTGGATGTGGCGTCTTGGTTAGAGACCAAGCCGCCAAGTGGATGCGGCGTCATGGTTAGAGACCAAGGCGCCAAATGGATGTGGTGACCTGGAGAGAGACCCAGGCACCAAACCTTGCGACCTGAGGAGAGACCCAGGCGACAAGTGGATGCGGCGTCCTGGTTAGAGACCAAGGCGCCAAGTGGATGTGGTGACCTGAGGAGAGACCCAGGCACCAAACCTTGCGACCTGGGGAGAGACCTAGGCGATAAATGGACGTGGTAACCTGGGTAGAGACCCAGACACCAAACCTCGTGACCTGGGGAGAGACTCAGACACGTATGAAGGCAAAGATGGTAATTACAGTGATAACGAGAGTCAGTTATGGTGGTTGTCGCTTTAGGCGAAAAAAAGTAAGGTTATACTTGTTGTCGCAGATGCGGAATAAATAAGTTAAAAGGATAAGTGTATAACGTGTCTAAGATTGTCGCATCAAATAATTGGCGAGAATCTTCACTTGGGAGTGAGGCTGCCTAAAGACAAGCAATACTTTTTTGAAGGGAGTAGTATGTATATAGAGATAAGACGGGAGGGGGCAATCTTCGATGAACTATCGAAGCAAAAACAAGCGACATGAGAAGTTAGAAGGTAAAGTAATTAAAGATTTAAGACAAATCACAAGAAGCAAAGCAAAAAGAAACATACATAATGACAAGAAGGAAAAGATAAAGCAAACATAAGACAAAAGGTCGCAACAGAGCGACACGAAATGATAACAAGTTGTTGGGGCACGAAGGCCCACCATTCAGGTTAAAAAGAAAGGCGAAATACAGAATCTAAAGACAGAAAGTAGATTGTTCGTTACAAACACAAAAATACAAATGGAAATGTTGGTGGCAATCACAAGTTACAGGCATAAATTTACTGGCCATTGTATGCAGCGTTGAGAGCATTCTTGTTCTTTTGAGACAAGTCATACCACGCGGGAATTATGTTGTCAGGGCGAATGGCGGGAAAAGGCCAAGGAGCCTTACCAAGAACGGCATCCTCCGCCGCCAGTTGAGCTAGCTCTTCTTCGCCATAAGGCACAAGGGAATGTCCCTTGCGACTTTTATCGCTGAAAATAGTTTCAGAGCCCCACTGAGCTAACTTAACTTGGCAGGAGTGATGGCGGGGTCAGCGTCGGCGGCGATGGTCCTGAGGGTATGAAGGATCGCATTATCGAACGCGTCCATCTCATCAGTCTCTGCCTTGGCCTTGGCCGCTTCATGATCTTTTTTGAGCTTGGTCACTTGGTTGGCCTTGACAAAATCTTCATCCCTAAGCCGTTTGTTCTCGGCATCAAGGTCAGCAAGTTTGGCAGCAACGTCTTTGTTTTTCTCGTTTTCGGCGATAAGCTGAGCCAGTTTCTCCTCCATATTCTTGTTTGTTTTTTCTAGCTCCTCCAAACGAGCTTTTCCCGCGGCAAGATCTGTATCAGATTTGGCTTTTTAATCTGTTAGCTTTTTGATTGTTTCTTCCCGCCTTGAGACCCGCCTTTTGTAAACATTCCTATCCCGTGCACACCCAGCCAGGTCTGCTTCCAAGGAAGAGCATTTATTGCTCAAACCTAAGACAGTGCTGCCAAGCTGCAAGATGATAAACAAAAATGAGATGTTAAAGTAAAAAGACAAATGCTGAAATAAATAGCTAAGGGCAAGTAGGTAGAAAGAAAGGAAAGTGAAGGCGACCTACCAAGGAAAGTTGGATTCCCGCATGATAGGCTGAATGGGTGGGGTCCTCCCCTTCAACGTAAGCGACTTGATCGGCATCGCTTGATCTTTTTAGGGCAGTTGAGCCCAACAGGCAAGAAACTGGCTCCAGTTGCTCAGTTATTAGCCCCTTCAGCTTGGGGATGTCGTTGGCCTCCAGGCAGAGAGTTTTCATACCCGCCTCATCAGTGGAATCTCAAACCCCTCTTCAAGCCAGCTAGCGCGGCGGCGGGGAGTTGTGCGGGAAAATGATTGATGAGTTGGGGAAAGGGTGGGGCCAGTCTCGTGGGTTGGAGAATGAGGGGGCGGGATGTTGGATCTCGCGGGATCTTCTATTTGAACCCCCTCATTTTCATCTGCTTGATCATCAAGAGATCCTTCAGCCTCAACCTCACTTGGAGGCTCATTTTTATCCTCTTCATCTACCAAGTGAAGGGCATCTGGTTGATCCTCTTGAGACGGGGCGGAAGCGGAGGTACGAGGACGTTTCTGCTGGCGGGGAGCGGAAGAGGGTGCCCTCTTGCGAGAACCTTCAGTAGGAGGGACCCTTTCGTCAACACCAGTTGGTGCAACGGGAATGGCAAGATCCGCGGGTTGTGCCATCAAGCTAGCGTTCCTGACCAAGGCCAAACGTTTGGCCTGTTGTTCAGAAGTACCTTTGGGCCAACCTTTTCTGGTTCATGCATTGTCCTGTGCACTGCGAGAAAAATGAAAAATGGTTAACGACAATAAAAAGTTAAGAAATGCGGACAAAAGAAGTAAGAAATGGTAAAAACCATACGTTGAACTTGACGTATTGCGGGGCACATGTTCTGGCCGTTCCCGCAGATTGTGCATTCGGAGGCAAATTTGGCGCCTGAGTGAAGCTCCCATCCAGGCCAAGGTGCAGTATGAACTACGGCTACGCGAGGAGGAGAGGGCGGGAAATTATAGGAAAACCCTACTTGGCTCAAAAGGGAATGGTCGGCAAGTATTTTTTGGCATGAAAAAAGGGCAGGCGAGGGATCAGCGGTGTTGGCGTCGATGAGAAGTTGAAGCATCCTTCTTTTCAAACGCTTCTCATCTTCATCCAGAGCCCATTTCTTATCAACTTTGGGGTGAATTCCTTGCAAATCAGTAGGAAGGGTCCAACCGACGCGAGAAGTAATAAATAGAGGATTATTTTGCCAGTTATGGACTTTAGAAGGAAGAGGGTTTAGAATTTTTGGGTTTTTGTACTTCAGCGACATGCGAAGTTCATTGGTCTGTTTATCCTTTTGTGGATATCCAGTGAACATGTCCATAAGAAGATGAAGTGTAGGTTCCCTCCTAAGGGCACGACAAATAGTTATAAAGCAAGTTAAAACGCGGATAGCGTTGGGATGAACCTCATCTATTGCCGCTTGAGCTTTATAGAGAACAAGAGAAATGAAGGGGTCAATGGGAATCTTAAGTCCCGCCTCAAGCTGGGACGGGAACACCACAACGCCATCTTGCCTATGTCTGATGACTAAGAGGGACATCTCGTCGTCGTAGTTGGCGATTTGGTAATTGAGGTGGTCAATGTTATACTGGGTGTGGTAGGGTGTTATAGGAAGATTTTGAGAAGAATCCATTCCCGCCGCAGCAGAAGTAGAGGGATTATTGGTCAAGTTGGAGTTCCCGCCAGTTGAAGAAGAAGCGCCGGGGGCTCCCAAGTTTGACATCTTGCCTGAATCAGAAGAAGAGAAAATTTGTTTATATCGAGACCTATTAACTAAAGATCTCGCAGCGAGAAAATCAGTGTCAGAGCTATCAGAGTATGTGGGAGGGCCATAGAAGCGACAAAGGTGTTCGCAAAGTTCGCGGGGAGTGAAAAACGTTTTGGACATGGGGGCTGAGAAATGAAGAAAACATTTACCCCTAATTTCTACGGCGGCAATTATGATGGGATCTACCCTATTAATTCTTAGGCAATTCACCAAATCTTCTCGCGGGATACTCGCCCAAATACCCCTAGTTAAATAATAAATGCCTCCAGTTTTTTGGCATTGGCCATATCTAATTTGTCTAAGGCAATTCTTAAATCTAGCCATGGCAAGAAGCAAAAACTTGAAGAAAACAAAGGAAAATTAAAAATCAAAGAAATTACCTGGAAAATATGAAGGGTCGTTGATGAAATCAAATATTGACTGTAGGTTCGCCGGAATGTCTAGAGTACTACCAAAGGTTTTACTTTCCAGGATGATTAGATGGATGAATCAGGCTAAGAAGTGGCTGTTTATGGAGGAAATGCAAGGAAGAGTAAGGATCAGGCCGCTGAAAGAAAGAAAACTGGAAGGAAGAAGGGTAGCAAGTTCGCCGGAGGAAATTTTACGGTGGCCGGAAATTACTAGTGGGCTCTCAGATCAGGAAGACGAAAAAGGGTAGAAGGAGGAGGGGGGAGGTTATTTATATGAAAGGAATACGTAGGGGTTTTTGGGGAACCGCAAAAGTTAATTGGCCCACAAAATTTTAAAATTCTCCTCCCATTTAATGATTTCAAATTTCAAAAAGAGCTTTTCAAATGTCACATCATAGCCGTCTGTCAGTTGAGTGGCCTAAAGCGTGACATGTGGCGTACAGGTGTCAGGCTTGCCAAACACCTCGCAAAATAGACATTCATAGGCGGGAAGCGACGAGTGGCATAAAATTTCTCGCCTGGAACATGAATGATTCAGGTCTCGAAATTGGGGGCTACTGAAGTGATTATGGGATAAGGATTGGGCTTGAACAGTATAATGTGTTCAATGGGCTTAGTGGGCCAAGTAGTCTAGGGTGAGCCACACATGTTAAGGAGGGTAAATAACAAAAAATTTAATGGTAAGTCATATTTTTCTTTTAGTGGCGAGATTTTGTAGTAGCGACAAGATCGTGGGTGGGAGCAAGAATGGCCTATGGACGGGGAGCACAGGTGGCGAGAAGGCAACCTAGTGTTCCTAGTCTTTGGGCGACAAGTGCGGAGGTAAGATTAGGTGATTATATGTGCGTTATTCCTTTAGAGGGATTGTCGCCTGACGACAAGTGTGACTGGAAGATAATAAGTGACTGGGACGTTGCCACGTGGACACCCCCCATAACGGACAACAGCGTGGAATGATGGGGGGAACATTACTTTTTTACCAACTTTGAGGGTAGTTGACCCAGAAAGCATGGATGATTGACACGTGTCACTTAGGGGCATGGCCTATATTGTGAAATGGTATAAAAATAAGAGTGTTTCATTATTATGTAAGTTTTTTTTCTCTCTCTCTAAGCTCTTTCCCTTGACAATTCTCTCCATTAATATTCTCTTTATTTCAGCAACAATCACTGATTCTCACGTCGAAGGGGTTTTACCGGAGCCACCCCGGTCTAGTTCACCATTGTTTACTTGTGTGTAGGAGTCAAGGTAGGCCATCCCAAGAAGATCAGCTCAGCTGGATGTTCAGCTCCTGTGCAACACTTTTTCATGTGTAGCATCATAAACCAATCCCAACAATATCAATCATGCAACCAGAGATTAAACAAAATCACAAGCTAAATTTGGATTTCAAAATACGATGTTTCGGTCAATACCCATATTTGTGTTTCAAAGTATGAGTTTTGGTCAACAACAACAATAATGAAATTAAGGGTTTCAACTTTTACTTCTCCACAGTTGAAGAAAGATGATGAGAGCGACGAAGGAGAGTAGTGTGATGGCAATGGCTTCAATCTGGGTTTTAGACTTCCGGCAATGACGAGAATAGGGTTTAAGTAGCGCAATTAAAACAAACTCAGATCTTCGTTTTGATTCAATGCAAAGATGTTGGTAAATCGACTTTAACGGTGATGAAAGGGTCGTAAAAAGAGGTTTCTACACCATACTGGTTTTCGGTAATGGTTCTACGAAGGATATGGCAATAGCTTCAATCTGGGTTTGTAAAAGAGAATTGATTTCGGCAATGATGAGAGCGATGGATGAGAGTTGTATAATGGCGATGTGTGCTCTGGGTTGTGGAGAAGGTGTAAAAGTTGAAAATGGTGATGATTGCATGGCGGTTATGGTGGTGATTGGAGGATGGAAGGGGGTGGTTATGGAAGATGAGTTGGGGATGAATGTAGACATGGATGTAAAGATGAGTTGGATATTTTTTGGGTAAAATATTTTGTTTATATGATTATCTAATTTTATAATGTGACAAGTATTTTACTCCCTCCGTCCCAATAAAAGCTTCACTAATTACCCAAAAGGGCGTCCCGTTAGAAGCTTCACCTTTCCTTTTTTGGCAAATAATCTTCACTATTCTCTCCACTCATTCTCTCTCATAATTCACTATTACACTCACAACACTTTTCAAATTCACTATTTCCTCCACTAATTCTCTCTCCTATTTTCAAATTACACTCACAACATTTTTTTTCCCACCCATTTCCATAATTCCCGTGTCCACCCAAAAGGGTGAAGCACTTATTGGGACGGAGGGAGTATACAATTTTTTTTTGAAAAGCCTAATTTAAAATAATTAAAATTATATACTCCCTCCGTCTCAAAATTCTACGCACTTTTTGTGCCGGCGCGGGAATTAAGGTAAAAGGTGATAAAGGTAATGTGTTGTGAGTGTAAAAGTAAAATAGGAGAGAGAATGAGTGGAGAGAATAGTAAATTTGAAAAGTGTTGTGAGTAGAGAGAAGTGAGTCCCATTTCCATTTTGGGAAAGTGCGAATTATTGTGAAACGCCCAAAATGGGTCTTTTACGGATTATTGTGGGACGAAGGGAGTATTATATATTAAAGTAATAGTTAATGACTTAGTTTGTTATTATTATTTTATATTATAAAAATAAATGTTTTTGCTCATAAAAAAGAAATATTTTAATTTTAAATTATAATATGTTAATATTTCAAAATTTTTTTATTCACAATCGAAATTTTCAGTAAACCCATTAAAAGAAAAATCAACATAAAACGAACTGATTTGTTAAATTGTTAACGTAATGGCTGACCCGTTAATTTTATAACGGTTGTTAAAAAAGTGGTATACTTTAAACCAAAAGTATAATACGCAGGTGATATTTCATGTTTAGAAACTACGTACGTATGTAACATTAATTATCCCCGATTAGTATGGATTAGTATGCGGGGCAATTTGGCAATAAACTCGTGGATATTGCCTCCTCGCTACTCTGTACTCGGGAGCAAGAAACTTATAGAGATCCTTGGAAGCAAATTTTGTATCGTATATCAGAAATGATTTAACGCTACACAAAAGTTATTTAATATTCCATACATTTCATATAAGATTTCTCAAATGGATTTTGCATGAAAATTAAGAAAATGTGTAAGTAGTGTAAGTGTTGTGAATATGAAAAATAAGATATGAGAGAAAGAGAAAGTGGGGTAGGAAATGGTGAATTGATTGATGTTGTTAGTATAAAAGTAAAATAAGAGATAATATGAATGAGAGAAATAGTAAAGATTATTTGTCATTTATAAAAGTAAAATCTTATACTCCCTCCGTCCCACTTCAAAGAGCCCATGGTAATATTTCACGATTTTTAAGTTTTTTTTTTAAAAAATGAATAAATAATTGAAAGTGGGTAAAAGATTAGAAGAGAGGGAATGTAAAAATTAAAAACATTTAATAGGAGAGAGAATGAGTGAGAGAAATAATAAATTAATGAATGATTTTTTTTAAATATGTTAACATTATAAGGATATAATGAATGATTTTTTTGTAAATATCAGTGTTCTAAAAGACCCCGCCTAAGGGCGCCTAGGCCCCGCCTAGGCGCTAGGCCCCTCTCCAACGCCTAGTTCTAAGCTCCGCCTAGGTTCCGACTAGTTTCCGCCTAGGCGCTATGTCCGGCTCCACCGCCTAACATCCGCCTAGCGCTTTTAAAACCTTGGCAAATATATACATATTAGGAGCGTATAAATATTTGAAATATTGTTCACATATTTCCTTTTATAAAATAGACTCTTTGAAATGGGACATAAAAAAAAAAAAAATGGAGTGGGATGGAGGGAGGGAGTATGAGACAACCAAAATAGGAAAAGTGAAAGTACGGTATCTATAGTATAAATCAAGGCCCTTGCATGAACAGTTTTAGGAACAGTTTTGGGGAGTGAAATTCTCATTTTGTCCTCACTATTTTGTCCTTTTCCCATTTTATCCTTAAAGAAAAAAAAAAGAAAAAAAAAAACAGAAACCGTGGCGCGGGCCGAACATATCTAGTCAGTTAAAAGGTTTTTCCTTGCCGCAGATTACATAGACGTCAGTAACGGCTCGGGTCAGCTGGGCCTTCAACTGGACCGGTATTTTCTGCTTCAAAATCCGATCCGGTTTAATTCGTCATGAACGGACCTTACCCCAAGCTTGCTGGATTTCCAGTTCTGAACATGCTTTAGCCCCAGTTGCTGTCTCTCTCCTGTATGAACCCTAACCCTAAACCCAAATCAGCAACTCATAATCAATCGGCAGAAAGTAATTCGATCAAATGATGGAAACGCAGATGAATTACAGTTTCTTCGAGAGACGCCCCATAATCAGGTCCAAAGCTCCCGCTGTTAAGTGGGTCAAAGAATGGTAATGATCCCTTCTTTTCGCATGTATGATTATAATATGTATTATTACTTGTTTGCATGTTTAATTTATGAATCTATTGTTATTTGATTTTTAAGAAATCTTGGCGAACAAATTCCCTGTGTTTCAGCTTAAGATAACTAATTTGTTCATGAAAGTCGAAAGTTTGGAGTTTTTTTTTTTAATTTTTTTTAAAATAATTATAGAAATTTCGGTTCTTTGTTTTGTTTTGTAATTTATGTTATATGATATTTGTAAATATCAAATTTGACAAGCTGTTAATGGACTCTTTTAAAGTCAAATTTTGACCCTTGGGTGTTTGGGGGGGGGGGTGTGGTATTCTTTATGGAATTTGAAGTAAAAAAAGTCAAGTGCATTTGCATTGTAGCTTAATGTTAGTTCTGGAGGAATATATTGGGTGCATTCACTTGTCTTTGGAATTAACATAACGTTCTTTGGAATTGACATAAATGCAGTCCGTCACGATCTTATGAATTCAGTGTTATGATTTTCTAGCCTTAGTACCGATAGAGTGTTACCAAAACAACATAACCAAGCCAATTTACTCGGTTGAATGTTGGGAGTACATGAAATGTGGGTAGAGAATCTATTAGAGTCTAAAACTTGTTATTGATAGTATTGTTGATGGTGTATCAATAACAAGTTTTAGATTTTCATTTGTATAATTATATCAACCTAAGTTTATTGCTCAAATTTCCCCTGTAGTAACGGCAAAAAAGTGGGAAGATCATTTTGGGATAGAGGGAGTATTTCTTTTTCTTCTTCTTCAAGTTTTCAACTCAATTAAATACTGATTCACTTTACAGTTCGCCGTTATAGTGGCCAATGCCTTGTATCTGTGGACCAACTCTTCATTCTGGTTTTTGTAATTCCGTCCTCTATCAGGGTCAATGTTCCATTCGGGATACGAATATTTACATCATAATGGTTATAACTACATTTAAAAAAAAGCCTAATGAATTTCGGACTAGTTTCCTAGTGGGAATAGATGAAAGGTAAAGAAGAAAAGAACACAGGTTCCAACTTCCAACATTCGAAACTTCCTTTGAAGATTTTTCATGAGCCATTAATCTGCCATCTAGGACCTGCATGCAAGCCACTGTTGAGCATTCAGAATCTTTTAGATTAGATTGCTTGTGATCTACTCCCTCCGTCCCGGACCTACATGCCTAGTTTGACTTTTCACGTAAATTAAGGAGAGAGTATTATATTGAAAGTGTTGTGAGTGTGAAATAAAATAGGAGAGAGAATGAGTGGAGGGAATAGTAAATTATAATAGTGTTGTGAGTATTAAAATAATGTAGGAGAGAGAATGAGTGGAGGGAATAGTAAAGATTCCTTTCCATTTTAGGAAATGTGCACGTAGGTTTGGGACGCCCAAAATGGAAAGTGTGCACGTAGGTATGGGACGGAGGGAGTATATATTTAAAAGTTCATGGCAATTTTTTTCAGTGCTTGAATGGTTGGATTATTATGAACTGAAAGACTGAATGAATAAACTTTCCTATGCCTTCTACTGCTGTTTTAGGGGATACATATTTGGTTTGAGAGGGAAGGAGTGGAGGGGTGTTGGTGGTGAGGGCGTAAGATGCCTGTTTATTCAAACTGTTGCTCATTTTGTGAATGTTTCTATCTTCTCTAAGCTAATTGTGTATAAATGCTAATAGCCTGATTATTTATTTCAGGGTGCCACAAGATGTTGTAGCGACAGGAGGCAAATGTCTTGTTTTGAAGTGGGTCACAGGTCAGTGATTGTTTTTGATACCGATTCTTCTAACGTTGATGTAATGTCATTGTATGTTACTTTTTGCTTGATCTTCTTTCATGCCTTTTCATGGCAAGTCAAGTCAACTCTAGTCAGCCTTTATACTGACTAATACGGCCAACTAACTGAACCCTGTTTTGTCATTCTGCTTTATATAAAGCATTTTTTTCTTTCTTTTCCATACAACATGCAAGCATCTCCAAACTATTTTGGCTATGCATTATTTTTTATTTCTGGGTTTACCCACTTTTAGCATTATCATTGGCCTTTATGTCTTCTGTCTTCCTTATTAGTTCAATTATTCATCGATTGCTTGCGTCGAAAGCCTCTTAAATGAGACTCTCTGGTTATCTCCTATGTGAGCTTCAACTTCTTTGATGCAATGGTAATTAATGTTTTGAGAACATATTTCTTATTAAATTTTTGCAAATAGTCTTTATTCCCTTCTAGTCTCTGAATTCTAGCTTGACGAGTATCAAGCACTTTTTAATTAGTGTTGGTCCTCAGCTGCATCCCACTCTCAGTTGCTTATTTATTTTTTCTTTTTTTTGAGAAGAAAAAGATATTGTAGTAAAGGAAACTCAAAGTACAAGAGGATGGACATGATGTCAGATGCTTATTTCCTGTAGCAGTTCTTTTTATAGTGATGAAGACATTACTTATATGAAAGGATAGAGTAATGCTAGGGGCACAAAATGTTCACAAAATCTTGCTCACAGAATCCTAGTTGTCAAACATTGATTGAATGTTTAAACTGTGAGCCCAAGTGTTAAATGATTTCAACACCAATCAATGATTGACAAATAGGATTTTGTGAGCATTTTGTTCCCCTAGCATTGCTCTAAAAGTATATTACAGAAGTGGCTAAAATAAAACTTTCTAACCTAAACCCTGATAGCGTAAGCACACAAAGAGAACTGTAAGCACACAAAGAGAACTGAGAAAATGGAGCTAAGGAGGGAAACTGTTGTTGCAGAAGCTGAGTATATTGGCCTTTTCTACACCTCTACTAATGAATCATCACCAGACAACTAAGACGTGTTATTACTTGAAGTACCAGCCTCTATTTAGTCTATCACTAGGCGGCTATTATGAGTCTATGGCAACTCAAATGGCATACTCTTTAGGGTAATGCAAAGGCAGTGAGTAGAGGATTCCCAAGCCTCCCCCCTCCACTAAAACCCAATAACAGAAATAATAAGAAGAAGAATAATAAACACTCCTCAAATCTCTTTGGGATATTGGTCAGAATGAAATATTAAGAAACAATTCGTGCTTTCATAATTATAAATACTACGGAGAATGTTGTTTAGTTTATGGTTCTGGAAGCAGTCCCGTTGACTTCCATGAGAAATTTTCATTGTTGTTCATGTCAAACTTTGTCACGACCCTGATTAAAAAGCTAAACTTCTTGCACTTAGTCAAGCGGCCACTATGACGCTAGGGGTTCAAGTGTGATTCTAAGCAAGGTCTATTCAAAAAATGTTATCGACTTTCTGTCTAAAGTAAAGGCAATAAGATGCTCAATCGGCCAAAGAAATATCCTTGTTTAAGACAGGTTTAGTTATTGGAGAAGAAATAATCCATTATGGAGAAAGATGAAGATTTATTTGTTGGTAGTCTTACACTAGTTACCATTCTAATTTTTGCTCTTCTTGCAACTTTAGTGACAGAACAGGTGTTGTAGAGAGAATGCTGGTTAGATGACCAAGAGATACCATAAAAGTAAGCAACGATTTCTGGATTTGGGATCATATACCAAGATGGGGAGGTAGAACGTGATATTTTCCAAAAATAAAATGAGGATGGGTGAAGTGGATAAGTGAATTTAATGTGTTTCATGATAGGCGTATTGTACTGTAATTGATAGGACACATATCAGACCTGACCTATTATATGAAAGTACCAAAATGTTGTGGAAGTAAGAAGTATCACGTTAACAACTTTAGTGTTGCTGAAAGGAGAATGAATATGCAGTAAAACCATGAAATGATGATTTCTTAATGACTAGACTGGCGAGATGGATATTTGAACAGGTGGAGATATAATGAGAGGAAATCGCCTAATGGTTTGGACGTGTACAACAGACAGACTGGGCAAACATTAGGAATTTAGGAAGTGAGTATCAACGCAGGCTAGAGGCAGGCTAGCTAGATCTATGGGAAGATCAAAAGTAGCATGGTTTCTATATCAAAGAATGATTTGAATGTTTATGGCTTGTGTGATGACCTTGCGTTGGACAAAACTGAATGACAAAATATAGGTTATACTTTGCTGAACCCTCGTATTATGACGAAAGCTGAGTTGAGTTGCGATTTGAACACTACACACACACACATATATATATATTCTAAAATGGTTCTGCTACTATATTCGGAAAAAATTGAAGCTGCTTTCTGTTGCTTTAATGGACAGAAGATGGATTGAGAACGAGAACTATGCTACACACACACACACACACATGATCGTGAACTTTGCCTTATGTTTCTTCTTGGTTCTTTTTTTTTTTCAGAGGCTGCATTGAAGCCCTTGAAAGAGAAGTCGAAAGAGCCAGAGGCTAGAGAGCCTGAGCCTGAACCAACAACAGAAGTTCTTTTCCTTTGTAGCTATGAAGGCTGTGGAAAAACATTTATTGATGCTGGGGCATTGAGAAAGCATTCTCACATCCACGGGGAGAGACAGTATATTTGCCATTATGATAACTGTGGAAAGGTAGTATAACAGTTAAGCACGTTCTTTCTTTCTCAAAATGGCTATATAAGAACTCGCAGCAATAAATATGGACCATGTAGCGGGTGTTATTCTTGTTTTCTTCTCTCATTTTGCTAGTAATATTTATCTTATCTCTGTACATGCTTTTAGCTGTTGTGAAAGTTGATGGCTACTTTTGTCCTATTTGGCGTTGATTGAATCATGAACTTATTTTGCAGAAATTCTTGGATAGCTCAAAGCTGAAAAGACACTTCCTTATTCATACTGGGGAGAGAGATTTCGTATGTCCTCATGAGGGCTGTGGTAAGGTGATTACTGTGCACTCTTCAGTCTTGAGTGTTCTTATATTTTCTACGAGGTTATTATTCTGTATATTTTGATTTACTTTCAAAATTTTAGATGTGGTTCATCTGTTTCCTTCTTTATTTAGTTATCTTTTACCACATTTTAAGATGTGAGCATTACTGGTCATCTCGCTTTCTAATGTGAGCTTTGTCCTTTTAGCCTACTGGGGTGTCATTAATCACTTTTTTAAGTCTTAAAAGTATACGATTTAGATGTGTAGAAACACTTCCATCAGTTATCTTACATAAACGAAGAGCTGTTTAATCACATTTTTAATCACAAGACATTAATATCTAGTTTTTCCTTTTTAATTATAACCAAGAAAGTAGGAAATGCTCTTTTTGTGTCATCACCTAATTGAAAATTTTAATAACTTTTTGGTTATCGAGTACCTTCTACTGTGCTTCAGATTTTATTTTTAGAGTTATTTATTAAATTTCCAATTTGTAAAATGCAGGCTTTCTCACTGGATTTCAACCTAAGATCACACATGAAAACTCATTCGCAAGAGAATTATCATATCTGCCCATACCCAGAATGTGGAAAAAGATATGCTCACGAGTATAAGCTAAAGAATCACATTATGGCTCACCATGAAAAGGTTGGTATTACCGCTCCTTTACATATTTTATAGGTTGCTTTATTTTCCCCTGGTACTATTACGGAATCAGTTGCTAAGGAAACCGTTGTGGCCCTTGTGGGACTTCAAAAAACTTGTAGGAAACATTATAAAACAAGAAAACAAGGAATAAAGGGATTTCTCATCTGCTTTTTTTGGTCCGTTTCACATTTTAATCGTTAATTTCATCAAATGTTTCTTGTAGAACAACAATATGGTAGATATAATGAAGCATACCCAACAGACAGAGAAGCCTCCTTCAAGAGCTCCTATCGAGAAGCCTCCTCCCAAAACTCCTACAGAGAAGCCGCCCATTCATAATAAAGCTTCAAAATCATCAGGAGGAGCTTCTGGGTCAGGATCATCAGACCGCCCGTACGCCTGCCCGTATGAAGGCTGTAACAAAGCATACATCCATGAATACAAACTAAACCTTCATTTAAGAAGAGAGCACCCAGGCCATTTTCCTGACGATAATTCTAATAAGAACACACAAGCTAATAACGATGAAATGGATGAAGGCAGTGATCAAGATGGGTATACTAGAAAACGTGGGACCGTCAGAGTTCAGAAACAAAGTAGACAAAAGCCAAACTTGAAGGGGCCTCCTGCAAAAGTAACAAAGCGTAAGGGGTCAAGTGCATCTCCTGCAAATGTTGGTAATATAGTTAAGAAACCATGGCCGGTTAAAGAAGAAATGTATGAGGAAGAAGATAGTGAAGAGACGGAAGAGGATCGTGATAATGTTGAGGACGGATGGAGGTATGAAGAAAATAATGATGTCGATGATGAGGAAACTGAGGACGAGGACTGAAGGTCTCACCTTCAGGTCACAAATACCCTCTCTTTTTTTTTTTCTTTTTTTCTTTTCTTTTTGGTCCCTTTTAGTGTTAGTGGGTATTACAAGGTAGTATGCATTTGGATGAGGGCATATAATGGTATTCTGAAATAAGTCTTCTGGGTGTGTTATAATTGTAAGTATTTGGTTGTCAGCATTTAATGGTGGATTCAGTAAGATTTGGAAATAGAGTTATTCTTAAAACTTTTTTATATAATTTTTTAATTAAAAAAAAAAAAACCAAAAAATCTCATATTTCATCAACCAATCTGCTCTTATACCTAAGGTATAAGACTAGAAAAAAATTAAAAAAAAAAATTAACTAGTACGTTCCTATCCTATATAGTACACTCATATACCTAAGGTATGTATAAGAGCGGGTCAAAGGGTATTGCGTTTATAAGAAATTTTGATGTGGGCCTCGGGTGTATCTGGGCTTCAGTAAATTACGTAGATTTTATAGATTTTAGTTTGGAGTGAGGGGGCGTTAATGAATTAAACCTTTGAAATTTGAAAAGGGCTTGAAAATAGACAATAATTAAGGACGAATTTCTATTTTTAGAGAAGGGGACCATTTCTTAATGGACTTGGTTAGTGGTTACTTATTCATTTCTCTGAATATAATCACTGCATTAATAATAATTATAGTGTTTATATATTTATACACTTTTTAAAGTTAAAACCCAATTTTGGAACAAATTGCAATTCTTATCATGAAAATGTTAAGGCCAGCCTTGCATTATTAATGTTGACCCTTTTAATTTTAATTTTAATTTTAATTTTTTTTCTCTTATTAGTAGAACAATTCTGTATAATTCTGGATTTCTTTGTCAAAATATGGAATTTTTTGTTTTTCTAGATTAATATGGTTGGTTACAATTAAGCCTCAGCTCACCATTTGACAGTCTTCTTAAATACTACTCCCTCCGTACCATATAAACATGCATTGGGACTTTGCTGATTACTGGGATGATCAAATTTTTTTATGTTTTTTTTTTTTGTGTATATTACTGTAGGACGGAGAGAGTATATGCTAGCTTAAATTTTTATTTTTCATGTATGAAAAAACTACTCCTTGGTTCAACCTTAATAAATGTTCAAATTTCGTACATTTATTAAAGTTTAGTTAAAATATTTTTAGTAACATAAATGCATAACAACTCTACAAAATCAGAGAGAACGACAAAGTCGTAGGTAGCTAGTAAAAGAACGACAAGGGTTATCAAGAAAAAAATCAGAAAGAAATGAGCTCAATTGATTGTTTATCAAAATCACAGGCCTCTACAAAGTCGTAGGTTGTGATATTATGCCATTGAGAACCCATAACCCTCCTTATAAGACCAAGCTTTCCCTTAAGCCAAGTAGATTCTCAATATTCTAAGGTTAAGCCAAAACCCCCTTCGACCCCGCCCCCTAAAGCGGTTGAGGGAAAACCTTATCGAGGCGCACCGCATGTGTGAAATCCCATTGTATTCGAGGAGTTAAGGATTTGATGGAAATTCCATCTTTTTTTCGAAAGACTTATTCAGATTTGAAAGATACTGGTCTTATCCATATGTATAAGGCGCCCTGAACCGTTAACTGAATTGCCTACTCAGAACAGAAAGATCCTAAATTTGCGTTTTGAGCCTCAATGTTTGGATATTTGCAATTATATTTTAACTTCGATTTCTGAATAACAAGATTTGGCAAAAGAACATAAAGGTCAAAGGCTTTTTTTTTAGAAAGTCAAAAGAGCGAAAATAAAAAGGAGTAAATATTTTTTAAAAAAAAAAAGGAAGAAGGAAGGGCAAAAAAGGCACAAAAATCAATAGAGGAAGACTTGCCCAAAACGGCAGCCAATCGAAAAACCACCTATTTTTTGGCACATTATTTACTTTCTTTTCACTATTAATATTAACTAGTGAGTAACCCGTCGAAATTCGACGGGCATATTAAAGTTTATTATTACTTATTGCTATAATCTGTAATTTCATTAGGCCATATTGTTTTCGTTTATTTAAATGAAATTACAGAGTATATGGGATGGAGAGAGTATACCTCGTATTCATGTTGTCGTTTAGGATGCAAATGATGCTTATACCATGTTTTTCCTAATTGTTTTGGCTTAGACCAGGATGGTCATCATGCATAAGTAATCGCAAAGAACAAATTTGTTCATTACAATATACTAAATGCTTTCGTAAATATAGAAGGGAAAGAGAAGATGAAAACTTTGTGTATATTGGAACACAATCCGAAATGGTTTATATAGGACTAAGTTTTGAAAAGACATGTCTTTTCAAATTCGACATACGTATTTTCAACGGTTTATGACGGTTGAAATTGTTAATTCAAAAATCAAATCTTGGCATTATCCGTAACTTAAAATAATAATTTAAAATAATATTAAAAATATTTTAATATTAATTTACAAAAATTAAATTAGTTCAAGACATCATTTATTCGCCAAGATTCGAGCTTTATGTTTATAAAAACCTGTGTCATGGGGCTATGCCCAATGACTTTTGTCCGTCTCGAAAAGAGCTTCAATTTGATATGCTGTGCGTTCCGTGGTTCATCCGGAATCAAAAGTTACGCCCTTTTTAGCGCACACACCTAAACTTTACCAAAAACTCTTATTTCAAAAACACTTTTAATTTTCATCTTTTACCACACAAATTTACATTTAATCTAAAATCTAATATGGGGGATAATGATAAAAGAAATCGTGCATGCTCCTAGACAATGTTTCTTCTTTCTACCACCATCACATTCTTTCGGATGAAATAGTTGAACCGCTGTAGTTTCAATTTATTACGTTTAAAAATATTTTGTTTGGATTTAAAAGCTAAAATTTGTGTTTAAATCAAAATCTAAAATAAAACTCTTCATGGCGGCTAATAATTGGTGAACATAGAGCCGACTTGGAATTCCACGTGGTGAGTAGTATGAGCTTGAAATGTTTCGCTTTTATATATTATATAGATTGAATGACCATTATTGTCTCAAAATAAATGTTCTTTTAAATTTTTTGATTTAATTTTTTTTCATAATTCATTATATTTTTACAAATGTAAAATTTTGAAAATGAATTAAAAGAATGTTTATTATTTTTTCTAGATTAAAATTAAATTTTTTAAAATGATTATTAAATTTTGAAAAAAATCATTCATTTTAGGATGGAGAGAATAATACAATTTAAACAAATTAAATTTAATCCAATAAAATAAAATAAACTAATCTAATAATCTAAAATCTAATTTTGAAAAAAAATCATTCATTTTGAATGTGACACATGGCGGCTAATAATTGGTGAACATAGAGCTGACTTGGAATTCCACGTGGCGAGCTGTATGAGCTTGAAATGTTTCTGCTTTTATATATTATATAGATTGAATGACCATTATTGTCTCAAAATAAATGTTCTTTTAATTTTTTTGATTTAATTTTTATTCATAATTCATTATATTTTTACAAATGTAAAATTTTGAAAATGAATTAAAAGAATGTTTATTATTTTTTCTAGATTAAAATTAAATTTTTTAAAATGATTATTAAATTTTGAAAAAAATCATTCATTTTAGGATGGAGAGAATAATACAATTTAAACAAATTAAATTTAATCCAATAAAATAAAATAAACTAATCTAATAATCTAAAATCTAATTTTGAAAAAAATCATTCATTTTGAATGTGACAAATGGCGGCTAATAATTGGTGAACATAGAGCTGACTTGGAATTCCACGTGGCGAGCTGTATGAGCTTGAAATGTTTCTGCTTTTATATACTCCCTCCGTCCCGCTGATAACTTCACTTTTTGCCATTTTGGGTGTCCCATTGAAAGCTTCACCTTTCCTTTTTTGGCAAAGGAATCTTTACTATTCCCTCCACTCATTCTCTCTCCTACATTATTTTAATACTCACAACACAATTATAATTTACTATTCCCTCCACTCATTCTCTCTCCTATTTTCAAATTACACTCACAACATTTTCTCCACCTTAATTTGCGCGCCGAAGCCAAAATGGTGAAGTAATAAGCGGGACGGAGGGAGTATTATATAGATTAATTACTCCACACCTAAATTTAATTTAATTTAATTTAATTTATTTACTCCTACTACTAAATCTTTCCTTCTTCTAATCTTTACGCATATAGAGAAAGTGAAGATTACATTGACACAAAACACACAGTATATATATAATACATATATATATACACACATACACATATATATATATACACATATATATATATAGAGAGAGAATTTATATTTGCTTGATTTCGTAACGTCGAAACAGAGTCTTTTTAGGGTCTGTCTTGGGAAACCCAAAAAAAAACCCTCTGAAAAATTCTTAGTCAGATGAAATGAATGAAATTCATTTATGTCGAAACAGTCTTTTCAGCATCGATTTCTGAATAACAAGATTTGGCGAACGAATATAAAGGTCAAAGGCCTTTTCCTTTTCTTTTTTTTTGAGAAATTCGAAAGAGGGCGGACAGGGAAAATAAAAAGGAGTAAATAAATTTAAAAAAAAAAAATGGAAGAAGGAAGGGCAAAAAAAGGCACAAAAATCAATAGAAGAAGACTTGCCCAAAACGGCAGCCAATCGGAACGGAGCCAAACGCGTGACCGTTGAATCTTAACACTTCCAAAAACCACCTATTTTTTGGCACATTATTTACTTTCTTTTCACTGTTAATATTAATTAATTACTCCACACCTAATTTTAATTTAATTTAATTTATTTACTCCTACTACTAAATCTTTCCTTCTTCTTCTAATCTTTACACAGATAGAGAAACTGAAGATTACATTGTCACACACACACACCCACAAAACACACAGTATATATAAAATATATATATATATATATATATATATATATATATATATATATATATATATATATAGAGAGAGAGAGAGAGAGAGAGAGAGAGAGAGAGAGAGAGAGAATTTATTTTTACTTGATTTTGTAACGTCGAAACAGAGAGAGTATTTTTAGGGTCTCTCTTGGAAAACCCAAAAGACCCCCTGAAAAATTCTCAGTCAGATGAAATGAATGAAATCCATTTATGTTGATGGATGAAAAATCAATGGGTTTTGCTTTGATTCTCCTCCTAATTTCCTTCTCTCTCTTCAACTTTTTCTTCACAACATGTAAGTACTGTCACTACCTTACTTGTAATAAAAATTCAATCTTTTTTTTAATTATTTATTTTAATTAAAGCAAATAAAATGTTAAAATAATGACCAGTTTCTGGGAAATTTTTGATGGTGATGATGAAATTGCAGATGGGTATGATGCTTTGGATCCTTTGGGTAACATCACTATAACATGGGATCTTTTGCAAGACAATGGTGGCAACCAAGATGTAAGTTTTTTTTTTTTTATTTCTTTTCTGTTGTACTCCTCCGTCTCAAAATGAATGTCTTAAAAAATTCAAATTTAGAGAAATTTGATTTTCTTTTTTGGACATTGAGGTAGTAGAATGTGCTATTGATTGATGATTTGATGTATAAATGTGATTTGGTTTGCATGCAGTATGGAGTTGTACCTCATGCATAGGGATAGAAACATGTTTTATTATAAATTTATACATGTAAATGATTTGTCATGATCTCTTGGTTTTAAGAACTTAAAGGGTGGTTTAAAAATTCAATCTTTTAACTGTTTGATTTCTGTACACTTAAGTATGAGCACTCAATAAGTAGTCTTTTTGCAAAAAAAAAAATAAATAAAAAAAATTGAAAGATCTCTCTCTCTCTCTCTCTCTCTGTGTAAATATATGTGTATTACTGGTTTTCCTGAGTAGTTGTGTCATGTTCGCGAACAAGTAGTCTTTTTGCAGAAAATGAAAGAAGAGTGGTCTCTCTCTCTCTCTCTCTCTCTCTCTCTCTCTCTCTCTCTGTGTGTGTAAATATGTGTATGTACTGGTTTTCCTGAGTAGTTGTGTCATGTTCGCGAACAAGTTTGTTCTGTTTGAGAAATGCTTTAGGGTGGATGTAAATTCTTGAGTTTTTTTTGGTAAAAGGGTCCCACTTACATTGTCCAATGATTTGTAGGTAAAAGTGTCAATAATCAATTACCAGTTATTCCGACATGTAGAACTTCCAGGATGGAAACTAAGCTGGGAATGGCCAGGTGACCAAGTAATATGGGACATGAGAGGTGCAGAGGCCACAGAACAGGGCAATTGTTCTCATATTAAAGGAAGAACACCTCCACATTGCTGTGAAAAGAAACCAGTTATAATTGACCTTTTGCCCGGAGCAAATTTCAATTTACAGGTTGCTAATTGCTGCAAGGGAGGGGTGTTACCGTCCATGATTCAGGATTCTGCGAATTTCTTGGCTGCTTTTACGATGAATATTGGATCTTTTGTTTCTGATGGTAATTCAACTTTTGAAATGCCGAAAAAATTCCTGTTTGGTATGCCTGGTTATACGTGTGGAGATCCTTTTCAAGTCCCGCCTACGAAGTTTACTGTGGATAATGGGCGTAGACGGACTCAAGCTCTTGGTTAGTTGAATTATTAACATTTTCTTGATTCCTCAACATTAATGCTTCTTTCAAAAATGTTAATAAGATTTTTTTTTTTTTTGCAGCGACGTGGAATGTGACATGTTCGTACTCTCAATTTAGGGCATCACCCATCCCAACATGCTGTGTTTCCTTATCTGCATTCTACAATGAAACCATTGTTTCATGCCCAAAATGCAGTTGTGGATGCCAAGGCCAACCTGGGCTGCAATGTGTCAAGTAAGTGCTCTTGCTGCTACTATTTGATAAAACACACACACACACACACACACACACACACTACGTCTCTAAATGAGTGTCCATTTTTTACTTTTACGAGACATTTTGAAAAAGTTCACATATAAACAATTTGAGTACGGAGTGGCAAATATATGAGTAGGACCTATAATATTGCAATATGTGAAGCAAGTCCTCTTTTTTTTTTTTAGTTCCTTTTGCTCTTTTATTTAGGGTCAACTTTAACCATTTGGGTCAAATGCAGGGCGGGCGATTTGCCACCAGTACTGCAACTACCACACAACGAATCCCCACAGCCCGTCGTGCAGTGTTCACAGCACATGTGCCCGGTAAAGATACATTGGCATGTAAAGTTGAGCTACAAGCTATACTGGCGAGTGAAAATTACGATCACAAACCTTAACTACGTTAAAAACTATAGCCAGTGGAACCTGGAAATTTTACACCCCAACTTAAAAAGTATCGCGCAGGTTTTCAGCTTCAACTACAAGCCCCTTAATGTCCATGGAAGTATGAGTAAGTTCATCCATCTCCTTCTCTCCACATTCCATTTTTACGCCTTCCAATTTCACGGCTGATTTGTTGCAAGATGATAGCTTAACTGAAATTTACTACTGATTTGTTTCAGATGATACGGGGATGTTCTATGGGATTCAGTACTACAACGACATGTTATTGCAAACCGGGGTGAGTGGAAATGTACAAACGGAGATGTTATTACATAAAGATCCGGGGTTATTTACGTTTAGAGAAGGATGGGCATTTCCGAGAAGAGTTTCTTTTGATGGCTATGAATGTGTGATGCCGCCTCCAGATGAGTACCCGAGGGTCCCTAATAGTTCCCGGTTCCATTCGCCTGCGTTATCTTGCTTGATCGTTTCATTGTTGTTGTTAGCTATTGTGATTTTCTGAGGAAATTTGAGCTTGTTTTTCAAAAGGAAAATAGGCTTTATTTTTGGAGGTTTTTTGCTGCCTAGGTTTTTGGTTGTAGTCTTTTTGGTTTGGTTGAGATTCTTATGTAGAAGAGATTTGCGTATATTGTAATAGTCTCATTTTAATTTTAATCAATAATTTATGTCAATTTAATTATCATTTATTACTAATTGTGTAATGGTAACAATTTATTATGTTTTATTAAAATAATTGCTCTTATAATTTTCTAAATCACAACTCAATATCAGAAAAGTCAGTAAAATAAACCTTTTGAGCCATACTCCCTCCGTCTCATAATAACTTGCCCCTTTACTGTTCGGCGCTGGAATTTGTCCCCCTAATAACTTACCCCTTTACTATTTTGCGCGGGAATTAAGAAAATTAGAAAAGTGGATAATACTATTCAGCGCGGAAATTAAGGAAAGTGGGTAATGGAGAAAGTGTTGTGAGTATAAAAAGTTATGTAGGAGAGAGAATGTGGGATAGGAAATAGTAAGTTGATTGGTGTTGTGAGTATCTATAGTATAAATGAAGATGGTCTTCTACTGTTCAATGAACTGTTCCAACGGCGAAAATTCCCATTTTGCCCTCACTATTTTGTCCCTTTCCCATTTTGCCCTTAAAATTTTTTTTTTTAAATTAAAAAAAATAAAAAAAATTTAAAAAAACGTGGCCTTAAACACAGGCATGAGCTAGTAAAAGTAAAAATAGTAGTGAGAATGAGTGGGGAAAATAGTAAAGATTCTTAGCCATTTTAGGAAAGGGGTAAGTTATTATGGGACACCCTAAATGGCAAAATGGATAAGTTATTATGGGACGGAGGGAGTAAATAATATTACTACATACAAAAACATTTGGAGAATTCGAGATTTGCTCCAGCCGTAAAAATTTACTATTTTTGGAAAGTTTAAAATATTTAGTAATACACGTAAAAATGTATAACATTTACAAACATATGATTTTTTAATCAATATTCATTGCTCTCATAAGATCAGTATACATTTTTTTACAAAAGAAAACTCATTATTAATATGCATTAAAAAGTACAAATTATTGTGTATCGACCCGAAAACATTTTACAAATCCAACACAGGTCGATACAGAAGCTGAAGAATAATAAAAATTTGATCAATAATGAACATACAAGGGACATGAAGATTATATCATGTTCCAAATTTAACCACTACCACCACCACCACCGGTGAATCATCAGCCCGTCCCGGCAAATGACTACCAGGTGCACATGAAATATGCTAGATTAGAAAAGACAACTGCCCAGATACACAAACCAAATATGACACAAGAGAGAGAGAGAGAGAGAGAGAGAGAGAGAGAGAGAGAGAGAGAGAGAGAGAGAAAAGAAGTAAACGGAGAGAGAGGTACCACCACAAATGGAAGAGCGTTGGCTTCATTCTACGCATGTGGGACCCCACATTTTGCTATTGAAATGACAATGTCAGTTGAGGAAGAGTCAGGCGGCAGGATACAGGACTTTCACATACATACTGTGTGTATTTCTTCTTCAGATATGGAGTGGGCCAGGGGGAGCCGGGGAGTCTTTGTTTTTCAAGGAAAGATTTGCAAATTGTAAATCCAGGTAGTCCCTACTTTTGGTGCGCCGATGGCTAGTAGCTGCCTGCTGCTGCTGCTGTGGTGGTGGTTGTTGTTGCTGATAGACCACACGAAGCCTTCCAATCTCTCTCTCCAATACTTCATGTTCCACTGACATCGGAATAAATTTCTTTAGTACAGAGTATAATATTGACTTTGCTTTCCACTTTATTTTGTCCCAAAGAAAGTTGCATCTCTAAATTTTAACTTAAATGTCCATTATGTTTCTAATTATTTTCTTTATATTTAGAAACATTATATTATCCTTAAAGAAAACAGCATGCTTTTGCATGTTAATATATACTCCCTCCGTACCATTGATATGTGCACAAACTACCCTTTTGGGCGTCCCACTGATATGTGCACAAACTTCCCTTTTGGGCATCCTATTGATAAGTTCCACTTTTCCAAAATGGAAATTTTATAATACTCCCTCCGTCCCAAAATGATCTTCTTACAATTTTTTTGCCGTTATTACGAAGGTACTTTGAGCAATAATTTTAGGTTGATTTACTTATTCTAATGTAAGTCTAAAAGTTGTTATTGATAGTATTGTTGATGGTGTATCAATAACAAGTTTCAAATTTTCATCAGTTTAATTAAATCAATTATTACTTAAAGTACCATCGTAGTAGAGTCAAAAAGTTTAATTAAATCAATTATTACTTAAAGTACCATCGTAGTAGAGTAAAAAAAAAAAGTGGAAAGATCATTTTGGGAGAGAGAGAGAGAGAGAGAGAGAGAGAGAGAGAGAGAGAGAGAGAGAGAGAGAGAGTGTACTTATTTATTAACGGGACTCACTTGTCATCCTCACAACAACTATCTAATTACTATTTTCTATCCCGATTTCTCTCTCCTACCCACTCACAACACCTACTTTTATAACATTTCTTCTTAATTCCCGTGCATTCTCATTTTTGTGCACATGTCAACGGGATGGAGGGAGTATGTCTGTATGTATATATATGCATATATATATATATATATATATATATATATATATATGTACACACACACACACACACATATATATATAAAGGTGCTACAAGGCTATGCTTTGTGCACACTTGTATAATTGCATGCTAGAAATGTCAGCATAACAGAGTGTAGGTTTAGAACTACCCACCCATGTAAGGATAATCACATAAAAAAGCGCTAGAAATATAATTCTTCATCTTCCAGATAAAATCCTCATTTGTAGTGGAAAACTTCACTTTATTGAGCATGTAACTAATGTTCTAAGCAATTAATATTGATTACAAGTGCGAAGTTTAATAAATAATCATATGATAATGAGAATTTGAATTTGAATTTGAATTCATACAAAAAATATCACTTGAAAAAAGCTAATGCGCACATACATTTAGATAAAACAATTTAACCAAATAGCCATGTGAGTTTCTTTTTCGTTTTTTGCTTAAGTCCAACGGCCAGTGGAGTTTCCCTCAACGACATAAACAGACTACAGTTGTTCTTCACTTAAGGTCAACTTTCATGTTTGTCATTTTTCTCAGTTAACGCTCCTTCAATACGTAATTCTTGTTTATTAAGTTTTCCTCAATTAAAACTAGATTATAATTACCAGATCTTTCAAGTGTATGGCACTATTATACCAGCATTAAAAGTATGGCAACTGAAGAAGATGAGTACGTGTCATAAGAACATGCCAAAACACCAATCATATGGATTGAAACTTACAGCATTTTATAAGTTGCTCCTGAGCTAAATTATCCAAACGTTGTTTCAGAGCTTGGTTTTCCATGCTCAAAATAAGACTTTGCTGATTAAGAAACTCAAGCTCTGCAGAAACCCCCGTTCCTTCAACCTACAACCAAAAGGAAAAGATTAACAAAACCAGCTCAGGTGAACCATCCATCTTACAGTTTTCCTTGAGTTTTAGTATACTTGCCTGTAAAGCTTGTACATTCCTTTCAAGCTCGGCTATGTATTGGAGCTTCCTTACTCGGGAGCGTTGCGCGAATTGCCTGGATCAAATAGCACATCAGACTTGTATACAGTGGCGGAGCTACACAGGGGCTGATTAAAACAAATCACTAGTTCAAAAATTGTAAGAATTTAGGGAATTTAATTCAGTTTATTGAAAGCTTACGCTCATTTGTGTAAAGAGCTAATTGAATATTAAGATCATCAGCTCCTAGCTTGAGCACCTCATGTTTACATGCTCCTTTGACCAATCTGACTTAGCATGATAGTTAAAAGAGCTATTTGAATAACATTGACAAACTCTTTTCACTTTTCAATCTTACTCGCTATATGGGTGAAAAGAGGTTTCTTTTATTTTTATTTAAGCACAAAATGGTACATTGGAAAAATTAACATTGTTTTTTTTTATTTTAATGATTGATACCAAACGGCAGATTGGCCCTTGGTGACTTATACAGGAGAAAAATGTGGAGAATTCTTAAGAGAATGATTATTTGATGTGTCTCACGTTTCAGAAAAATGAGTACTTCAAAAGTGCCAAGCAGAAAAGGGATAAATGATGTCATATTGGGCACAGGAATACAAGAAACTACGTCTGTCCCAAAAGAAAGACCCCTTTGACCGGGCACACAATTTTTATGTGAAGTATTACACTCTATCATTAAAATGTTTGGGCACCACTGCAGTAGCGGAGCCGGACAGGAGCAAAGATTACACAATAAAAAAAAAATTAACTATATTTTCTTCAATGGGGGCAAAAAAAAAAAAAAACTATTGTATTTCTTCTTTTACCCCAAAGGGGGCAAATTTCAACAAATTGCACTAAACCCCCAATTTTTTTGTAAATTTTTACTTTTTTAAGACCAATGGGGGCAATTGCCCCCTTTTGTCCCTTGGTAGATCCGCCAATGCACCACTGTAGAGAAGTACTCACGAGGGCAAATATGAGAGCATTCAGTGCTATTAGTTGGGTCCGCTGTAGATGAGAGTATACATTAAAAGGTAAAATTGTAAGCTTTCTATTGTAAGGGGACACTTTTTTGGGACATCCCAAAAAGGTATACGGGACATTTATTTTGGGAAGGAGAGAGTATTATATAATTGACTAGACAGACTTACTTGGATATACAGGCATGAAAACACTTATTATCATAATGTCTAGTTACCACTCTATTTTTGATTGACTACCATATTATATAAATTTGAAACTTCTTCAGCATTTCAACGGAGATGTGTAGCAGACCCACCGGTCATGACAAACCAAGTATTCGGTATGCTTATGACATAAGATCATATCGTGATTAGGGAGTATTTTTGGACATGCATCAGTTTAGACATGGCCATACACAAGTAATAAGGAAATCCTTTGCACACAGTCCTAATTATGTGCAGTCGAGGGATGTTCACCAAACAAAGGAAGGTATAAAAGCCATCGAGCCTTCACATAAATACTAAGGACATAGAAAAAAGGATGATCATTCTTACTGCTTGGACCGTTTTGTATCTGTATCTGAAGAAGCCTTAGCACAAGAAGAGTCCTTTCTTTCAAAAGCAGCTTTTCCATCATACAAGCCAGAATCAACTGCATCCTGCTTTTCAGTTGCTGTCGAGGAAATCCCATCAACCTCCCGTGAAGCACAAGGGGGAACTGTATTTTGAGGAATAAAGTTGTCCCTAGCAGTAGCAAGGCCACCTGAATGTGCCAGTGCATTTGATGATGACTCCCATGGCCTGTTCCTATGCTTAAGCATTGAATTCGGTTCAGCATAAAATGATGCATTCCTAGTATCTTTGAAAGTATCAAATTCTTGAGATCCCCATGGAACAGAAGTTAAGTTTCTAAATCTATACTCATCTTGGGCACTATAGTACATGTTTGCATCATTAGCAGCATCTGAATATGCAAATGAGTCACTTGATGACCGTCGATGACCTCTTCGTACAGGCGTTTCGGGTTCATTAAGAAGTTCATCAAGCCAAGAAGGTTGTTCCTCAATCAGATGGCTTTCAGAGGAAGTACGTTGATGGTGAGAATTTCCCTCCCGATATTTTGGTATACCTTTTGGCCCAATAGAAGGTGTTGGTACATAATCGGCATAAGATGGAGCAATGCTAGGGAAGGGACTTTTGGGGGGAAGTAAAGAGTGTTTTCCGTTGTACATGCTTTTAACTGTTGATGGCCCCTTGGAATTTGTCATATACAGAACACAAGCCCCTGCAAAAACCACAGACAACGCTAAGATACTAGAATTGCAAATAATGAAGAAAATAATGAAATAAATGAGAAACTTCCCAGATGCAATTCCAATGAGTCTTTAAAAGATTGACACTAGTAACAATCAATGGAATCAGAAAAAGGAGCCAATGAAGAAACCTACCTACTTCAGATGATGAATCATAAAGCCACACAGGAACAGTTTCCAATTATATACATCCCTAATCAAAGGTGGGCTTTCTTTCTGAATGAGAAACACTTCCAATCTCGACTAACTAAAGACTACAGGGTATAGAAAGGTAAAAGATAATATTGGAAGGAACAATGGAAAAATCCATCCAAAAAGGAAAGACGTAGGATAAAGGGGGAGAGAGAAGATACTGATACAAAGCAAATAGAATGTAGCTAGTTGAGCTCCATTTCTCATACACTATAAAGTTGCTAAATGGTGTATTCATGTATGATGTATCTCACGTCCTAATATAAGTTCTAATCAACCCAGAGGTCTTCACATGGTTACATTGGGGGTATCTATTCAGAATTCAGTTTGCCGACTCCAGTTTGAGATTAGCTGCCAGTAACCAATCCAAGAATAAAGAACAGCTTTTTAGCCATACAGAATCTACAGACTATATAAAAGTTTCCCCATTTATTTTTCTTTCCATCACTGTACCCTACTTTAAGCAGAGACATAACAACTCTGATGGAAAATAAAGTGTCTATGGTCATTTAATAACATGTCCTTGTATGTTAGCTAAAGAGAAGCAAAGAAATAGAACATCTCATCCTGGGATCTTCTTATTGTACAAAATTTTCTGCCTTCAACCCTTATGCAGATGTCCTCTAATGATTCACACGTATGCGCATTTCTCTACTATATCTCTCTTACCAGTCTCCATCCATGTGTGATTCTTAAGATGATCTCTCTCCCCCCCCCCCTAAATTCAGTAAGAATCACTGAAAAATGCTACTTCCAAGCAATTGCTTTGTGAAGTCCACTATATAAATGGTAAACCTAGTTCCAAAGTGTTCTCAAGAGCAAGATATTTTATCAGAGAGCAAAAACTATTCATGAAAAAAAAGTAGAATGTCTTACTTTATTTTGATAGAAGTCCTAAATTTCAAACACACAGGCAACTCCACAATGAAAACGCAAGTCAAAAGGACCAAAACCCAATATTCACCTTGGTGTGGGATTGCAAAGAGGACTTCCATTGCCGGTTTGATTAAAAGGGGGGAGAGAGAGTAAGAAAGTTCGACAATACTTCAATTTAAAGACATATTCCAGTTTCCCTCTGAGGAGTACCAGCACAATAACACAATCAAATAAGACACCAGATGAACACAAAATTTACTATAGTTTTGAAATATTCACAACAAAACATGTCAGCACTCAGCAGAACCATGATAGCTATTTTACACAATTAATTGAGTAAGTATAAAGTATGGTCTTGCATTTGACATTAAAATAAAACATTATTCAAGAATCAATGGCTGTCCTCATTCTTCCGGGTAACAATCATTCAAGTTGGATTTAATGAGTCTTTCATGATTATTATTCAAATAAATTAGCATGGTTGTTGAAAACAAGACCATAAATAAGACTGCCTTTTAGATCCTTTGTGTTGAGGCACAAACCACAACATTGTAAAGTCAGAAAATTAAAGGGATAAATGCATGACATGTGGTGTTTAACATGTATCTTTGGGACTGTGGGGTATTCAACAGGCATCCTAACACCAGCACGGAAATCGTTGGGGAGTGTTACGACTCTATTATGTCCGTTTTCACCCTTTTCAAACAGCTAAGCTCCGAGAAGTTATTTGTTCATAATGTTCACTAGGGTAACTTCTGTTGTGTCGTCCTTAACTCTACAGACTTCAAAAATGACGCTGAAATCATACAGGATATTGAAGGAAGATAGTATACTGTAAAAGAATAAGGACGTTATTGACAAATTGTTCCAGGATTCAGAAGACTAATAAATTTGCAAGGGAGATCGCAGTTTCCGATAAAGTTTTATACCATCCAGAATTAGGGCTTTAAACGAGCCGAGCCGACTAGAGGTTTGGAGATTCGAGCTCGAGCTCGTTTAAAAATTATCGAACTCGAGCTTATCTCGAGCTCGAGCCCAGTTTGATCGTTCAAGCTCGACTCGAATCAAGTTTCGAGCTGCTCGAACTCGAGTTTTAACGAGCCGAGCTCGAGCTTAACGAGCCGAGTACGAGCCAAGAGCCGAGTTGAAAAATTAAATGTATTATTTTGTACATACATATATTATAAGTATATTATATGTGTATTTATTACAAAAAAAATGATTCGAGCTTAACGAGCCAAGTTCGAGCTAAGTTCAAACATTAAGTATACGTGTTGATGAGCTTATCAAGCCGAACTCGAGTTCAAGTTATTCACGAATAAAAATTATTCGAGCTTTTAACAAGCTAAACGAGACGATCTCAATAAAAGCTTGTCGAACAACGAGCCGACTCGATAACAAAACGAGCTTAAAAAGTCGATTCGAGCTCAAGCTCGAGTTCATCTCGAGCCCACTCGAACTTGAGCTTTTAAGAGCCGAGCCCGATTCGAGCTCGAGCCGGCTCGTTTCGTTTAACATCCCTATCCAGAATAACCCAACAAACTGTGTGGATGCATACCACTTATCACCATTACATGAGCTTGATAAACCACAAGGTTACTAGACATTATGTTCCTGACTATACAGCGCATATGTTAGAGGTTGTAACAATCAAAACATACCTACTCTACTACATTAAGAACTTCTCATAGGCAAGAAGCCCACAAGTGGTGCTTTTTGCACGGTACAATTCAATAAGTTACAACGATGAATAAATAATTAGCAAATGCAATAAACCATATTCGTTTGATATAAATGTAAATCATCATTTCCCCCACTAAACCAAAAGGTGTCTATTTCACCATTTATGCTTTATGACTACACGAGTGCTTAAGCCCTATAATAACAGGAGATGAGTCTGGAATCTAAACCTAACAAAATCTGAGAAATATATGTAAAGAATCATCATAACATTGATATTTTTTTTAAAATAAAAAAAAAGGTCAAAATAGACACCATATACGAAAATTTTAACTTTTTACAATGGAAACAAGGCTCCAGTAAAACCAAAGAATCAAATTTCGAACACCCACAGACCAAATCTAAAGCTCAGAGTGTGTGTGTGTGTGTGGAAGGGAGTGGGAGCTAGATACTGAAGCTGGAATAGCTACAGGATTCAAAAGCTCGGATACAACGATTAACCCAATCTAACCTAATGCTTTTACAAAAACTATATAGCAAAAGTTCACCATATCAAAGAAAAGAACAAATTGAAATCATACAAATTAACAACTTAATCATTCCATCATCGTTAAAAGATTAAACAATAGAATATATTAGAACTAGATTCCTCGTTATCAATTTTCATTTGTAATCCTACATTTTCATCAAAAACACGAAAATTGATGACTGCTAGTAAAAATCAACTTGGCTGGATAAAAAAAACACGAAAAGAAGAGGAATTGACCTGAGATGCAAATAGAGATCTTCGAATGGGAATGTGAATCGGCAAGAGAAGGGGATTGAGAATCTAAGATTGTATCAAATAGAATTTGAGATTCTAATTAGGGTTTCTTCTGCGAAGCTGCCTTCTCCTTTGTTTCTGTTTCTATTCGCTCTCTGTCGCTCTGTCGATCACTTTTTTTTTTTGTTTTTGGCTGGCATCTGATCTCGTTGAAGTCTTCGGTTGGTTGAATTAGGCTAGGCTGGGCTTGACAGCCCAATATGAGATGTTTTTCTTTAATTTTTTTTTTTCAATTGTAATAAATGCCCGAGCCAAGGGGTGACAGTATAAAAAGTAAGGAAGTGAGGAAATGATAGTTAAAAAAAAACAGTTTCTCTCTGTCTATTAAATTGACCAATGAAAATGAAAACTATATTATATTTTCTCCGTCTTAAAATTTAAAATGTTTGTTTCATTTGACTTTTTTGTTGAACTTTGACCACAAATTTATGAGAGATTAATCATGTTCATGAAATTTTAAAAGTTGTTGTTGATAATATTATTAATGGTGAATCAATGGGAATTTTTTAAATTTCATGAACATAATTAAATTATCATATATATGTGCTCAAAGTTAAAAAAAAAGTCAAATGAGACAAATATTTTAGGACGGAGGGAGTATATTAAAACAAATGTGTGCATACGAATAAACAATTGTGTACAGTCACCTATTCGATTAGAAATTCAATACACTTTAAAAATGCTTTCAACTAACCTTTAATAACAGAAAAAGAACGAAGCGACGAAGAAATAACTTTAGAATTAATAAATCAATAGAAAGCGTTCTACGCCTCAATTATTTTGAAGAAAAATAATCATAAATCATTAATAGAATAAGAAATATAGAATTAACATTCACTATTTCGTTAATAATAAAACACGAACTTGTTGGTTTCTCTTCAACGACATCGACAGCTACGAAACCTTCGCCTTCTACTCTTCTAGCTTGTTCTTCCTGTGCTTGGACAAAAACATATGTCAACCACATTTAATTAATTATAATTGATACATTATATTCGATTATATTTAAAAAAATATATACTGCTTCAGCAACAAAAATTGAATCATCCCATATATCTTCATACGTCAACTGTGGTGGAGTCATTTGTGAATCAATTGGAGCTTCAGTATCTTGCATATCTTTTGTCGAACACAGGAAAATCTATTTAAAATATGCATTAGATCAATATATACACATATGTATAGTTATATATAAATGTGTCATGTTATAAGGAATATGATCATTACAAATTATGTAAATATAATAACTATTTACCGTAACACTTTAGCTATAAGCCTTAAAGAAAAACTTCAGGATAAACAATGTTTGTTGTGGTTGAGTCATCTTTTGATGGCAAGAGAATCATTATCCTACTGAATGTAGTACATCTGGATAACACAACATATAATTGGACATGAGTAAACACCGATGTTCGAAAATCGATGCCAACAAATCTAACAGATTGACCTTGTGACTTATTTATAGTCATTGCAAAGCACAACCTAATCGTAAATTGGTGCCTTGTAATGGGAGTAGTAAGTTCGATCGAAGAAGGAGTAAGGGAAAATCTTGGTATTTATCTTGGTATAAATACCAAATCGTCTGCTTTATCTCCTATCAATATATCAGCCTCAATAATCTGTTGCCTACATCGAACCACCCTTAATCTTGCTCCTTGTTCCATTACAAAGACCGTCTGTTGGTGCAAGATTCCTCAAAAAAATAATTGTACAACCAACTTTCAACTACAAGTGTAAAAGAGGAAGACCATGATGATTCAATGAGTTCAAATATTATATTGGGTATCGATTAGCCATGATCGAATCACTCGTATCATCATCCACATTTTTGTCTGCTGATAGATAAGTAACGAAATCACCGGTAAATATCTGTAATGCATCAAGATTTATAGCATTGACATCATCATTCCATGGGGATAGAATTGTACGATCAGTTAAAAACTGTGCAAAAGAAGTCTCTGGTCTGTCCAAATCTGGATAAACTTCTTTGATTAGTTGAATGACGGTGTTACACTTTCGAATTGTAGGAGGTAGTTCGATGATTTCATTTGAATTGGTTCTCACCTGTCATTGGATTATTTAATAGTTAATTATAAACACTTATTAACAAAGATTTTAAATTCACTACAACAAAAATGCTTTTTCACAACGTTTATTTTACAACGTTTTTCAGAAAATGTTGTTGCTTCTATACTTAACACAACGTTTTAACTGAAAACGTTGTCTTTAAAGTCATATAACAACGTTTTCTTATAAAATGTTGTGGTAAAAAAGTAAATACAACGTTTTATTTTAAACATTGTGGTTAAGTACAACGTTTTTTCCGTAAACGTTGTGGTTGTACAACGTTTTTTCCGTAAACGTTGTGGTTAAGTACAACGTTTTTTTTTTGGAAACGTTGTAATAAAGAGTTTAACAACATTTCTTTTTTACGTTGTAATACAGTGAAAAAAAAAAACTAAAAACAAAATTAAAAATATATTTCCCATTCCCTGCTCCCCTTCCCCTCCCCCACACAAAATCCCCTTGTTAATTCATCAACCCTTTTTCTCCCAAAAACCAGAACACGATCGTCTCTCCACACTTGGAGAACTTTACCGTCTTTCCATTGCAAGGTCGTCAGAGCTTAGTCGAAGTCCACCAAAGTTGCCCTTATCACTATCCACAACAGTTACACGGTATCATATCTCTCTCCCCTTCCCCAAAATCCTAGATTATCTCACAATCTTACAATCTCTCTATGCCCAGTCGGAGCTAGATCCCAGGTCGAAGCTAGTGCCCAGGTCGGAGTTTTCCAGGGACAAAATGGAGTTAGGACGCTCATCTCTCTCCACAACAACATAATATACTTTGATTACAGGTTTCGTATCTTGGATTGTGGTAAATGTTTTCTTTTCCATTTAATTTACAGTAAAAAACCCTAGATTTGTTATCTACAACTTCCAATTTTTCATTAATTGGTTCAATGGAGTAAAAATTAAAACCCTAGATTTGTTTTCTTTTCCAATTTCTAGTGTTTTCCATTTAATTTACAGTAAAAAAACCTAGATTTTTTTTATATTCATTTGGGATGGAAGGAGTACTTTATTCAAGAGTCTTATGATCATTTGCTATTTTTGGTCTTCAGATATATGAGTAAAGTACCTTTTCGGTCCCTAAACTTTTTAAGTTTTTACCTTTTATTCAGCAGACTATTTTTTTTACCTAATAGTCCTTAAAATTGTCCATTTAGGATTAGTTGATCCTTTCGTCGGTCAACCGTTTGTATTGCCGTTAGTCAAAGCTGAGTTGGCATATTAGTTGCTCAATTTAACATGGCATGGTGCTGAGTAGGAGAAATACAATGTCATCACACCGATTGCACGTGATTAAGAATGGGAAAAGGCTCGTACATGCAGGTTGGCAAATCGGCAAATCCGTTTCACTGGAGTGAGAAAGCGACGAAGAAAGGTGACCTAGGTTGAAGATTCAAGAGCTTAGGGTTTCGATTTCTGGTAATATTTCTCTCTGTTCCCCTTTCAATTTCTAGTAATACTTCTCTCTGTTCCCCTTCAATTTCTGGTAATATTTCTCTCTGTTCCCCTTTTCGAATTCTGGTAATATTTCTCTCTTTTCCAAGATTACAAAGTTGGTACCTTTATCAAGTGAATCTTTATTTCTCATGACCATTATTTCTCTGTTCCCCTTTTCGATTTCTGGTAATATTTCTCACTGTTTGCTATACCCCCATCTCAATATCTACAATGAATGACAATGCTCTACAAGCTGAGAAACACCAACTGATGTGATTTTGCTACACCGGCTGCACAAAAGTTGTGGAATACAATTTAAAATCAAAATGTCAGTGTGTCAACAAATTACACAAGTTAACAATACACTGGGATAACCATAGGTGGCAATGGGATATACAGAGGACTTGAAACACAAAAAGCAACCAAAAGAGAGTTTGACAAACATAGTACTCTGTACAAGATAAGACAATATAGCCTATACGTGTTTTGCAATGCCATGAGCCATTGGATATAGAGCTATTTTTATCAGAATCCTTGGAACTTCTTAGGAGGATTTCTGGTAAGTAATTCCTAGACTGTTCCTAATTATTTATTGTATAATTTTACAATATTAGCTTGATTGATCTCTCCTTTAATGAAACAGTATCCCACCCCCATCATGAGTGACATTGGAAAATCCAACACCTATTGAAATTAATAACGAGTCAAAACACTTATCTAATTAGTGTGCATGGTCAACCTGGACACTTACTTTGGAACGAAGGGAGTAATGTATGTTCGTAGAAGTATTTTATATTGATCAGCCAATCTGAGAGTTACCATAGGGATTCAAAGTTTCCATCCTAATCTATGAGGTGAGGCATAGATCACATCCTGTAAGACAATAGTTCAACCACTGCTTGTGCTATTTGTTTATGGTTTTGTTCGTATTTACCATTCAATCAGTGATCATACATTAGCTTCCAATTAATCTTACCATGATTGTGTTTTTATTGCAGTATGGATGATGATGATCAATATGCGTCTGAGAGAGAATCTGAGGTCTTGAGTTTGGCTTATCCAAACTTGACACAAAATGATGAGAATGAAAATCTTAATAATGTTGAGGGAGAGAACTTGAATGGCAATGACAATGATAAATGGTGGGTTGATAATGAATATTTGATTGATAACATTGTTAGTCAGTCACATGGTGAGAATAATAATGGGCATGATGATGGAGATGAAAGTGGTGATAGTTTGGGAGAGTTAGATGATATGACTGATGATGAAGAGTATATCTCTAATAAGACTTTAGCTGATGCAACAATGAGAAAATATTATAATGTTGAGGGAGAGAATGTTAATGAGAATGGTGAAAACTTAGAAGATGTTAATGTTGATGGTCAGAATAGTGAAAATGGGTATGTGGGTGAGGGGAATGTGATGGGGTTCAATCAATCAAAGTAATTTGACTTTGATATTGAAGGTGATTTCAATCGGTGAAAAAGTGATGATGGTAACGATGAATCTGGTTCTGATTTTGTTGCTAAGAGTAGCAGTGATGAAGACGATTGGGTGAAATCCGATAGGGTTAAAGTAGCTGAATAAGTGAAATTTAATCCTAATGTAGATATCAAACAATTTGATTTTTGTGTTGATATGATCATTGAGAGCCCTGAACAGTTAAAGGATCAAATTAGAGCATATGCAACAGCTAGGGGATATCCTATTTGCTTCATAAAGAATGGTAAACAAAGGATTCAAGCAAAATGCCAAGACTGTCCATGGGGTATATATGCTAGTTATGAAGGAAGTGCTGTCACTTTTAAGATCAAATCCTATCAAAAGAACCATAAATTTTCAATGAGAACCAGGATTAAAACTGTGAACTCCAAATGGTTGGCAAAGAAATTGGGTGATGGGATTAGACTAACCCCTTTCATGAAGTTGGTTGAGATTCATGATTTGGTGAAGGAACAATTTGGACAGGAGGTTAATTTAAAAATATGTTACAAAACAAAAAATTTTGATTTGAATGCAGTTAAACATTCAATGGAGGAGCATTATGCAAAGCTTTGGAATTATGTGTATGAAATAGCAAGATCAAATCTAGGGAGTACAATTGTTTTGAAAGGGACAGGGGATGAATGGGCTGGGCCTCCACAATTTAGAAGATTTTACATCTGTTTTGATGCAATTAAAAAGGGGTTTGTTGAGGGATGCAAGAAATTTATAGGTGTGGATGGTTATTTTTTGAAGACTTGGATTAAAGGTGAGTTGATTGTGGCAATGGGGAGGGATGCCAACAACCAAATGTTCCCTATAGCCTGGGTAGTTGTAGAGAAAGAAGATCAACACATATGGAGGTGGTTCCTTAACCTTCTTGCAAATGATATTGGCATTGGAAATGGTTATGGATGGACCATTATGTCTGATCAATAGAAGGTATTTTGTTGTTCATTTAAAATATGTTTTCCCTCTTTTATTGTTGTTCTTAGAATTGTGTGAATGCTTACTGACATTTATTCACTTCTATGTAGGGATTGGAAGTTGCAGTAAATGACTTGTTCCCTGAGATACATCACATAAACTGTGCAAGACACATTTATGCAAATTTCAGAAAAAGAGGGTTCACTGGTGTGAACTACAGGAGGTACTTTTGGGGCAGCAGCCAAGTCAACAACTGAAGGTGACTTTCAGAAGAACATGGAGAAGATAAAAGTGTTATATGAGCATGATTACAAGCATTTGATGGATAGGGATCCATCAAGATAGTGTAAGGCATTCTTCCCCACTTACTGTGTTTGTGACTCTATTGACAATAATCTTTGTGAAAGCTTTAATTTTTGGATATTAGAGGCTAGATATAAACCCTTGATTAGCATACTAGAAGCCATTAGGAAACAAGTAATGGTCAAAATGAGAGACAAAAAAGATTATATGACTAGACGACTGACTGAGGGTAGAAGGTTTGGAGATAGAGTGGTAAAGAGTTTAGAGGATTCAGTGGTCAAGTCTAGGGATTGCAGTTCTTTGTGGAATGGTGATACACAGTTTGAGGTTGGGAGTAGAAGAGGGGGTACAATAGTTGACCTAACGACTAGGACATATACTTGTAGAGCATGGCAGCTAAGTGGTATTCCTTGTTGTCATGTTGTTTCAGCCATAGCCCTTACGAGGGAAGATCCAGAGGATTATATATATGAGTGTTTGAAAGGTGAAACTTACCTCAAGTCTTATCAGTATATGTTGAAACCATTGAATGGTATGAACATGTGGCCCCACTCAGATAAACCAGTAATGTTGCCACTGCCTCTAAGAGTTGTGAAAGGAAGACCGAAGTGGAACAGAAGGAAGGATGCCTTAGAAGATGGTAAAGGAAAGAAACCAACTGATCTTACAGAAGAAGCTGTCGAAGTCGATCCATACAAAACAAACAAAAAATCAAGGAAGGGGGTTCAAATGACTTGCAGTATTTGTAAGAAGAAAGGACATAACAAGAAGAAATGTCCTCAGAAGCCAGTAGGGGATCAAGTTCATATTCTTGCTACAACAAACAATCTGTAAGTAATTAACAACAAATATAGGTTCTTTAATACAGATCTAATCTTTTACTTGATTAACAAAATGTGTACTTGTTTCATATTCAGGTTAGGAGGAAGAAAGCTTTCGGAGCTACTGTACCTGGATATGCAAGTAGAGAAGTAAGTAGAAATGAAGTTGTAATGCATATTATTGCTTTGTCTATATCATTTCTTCTTGTACTGTAATAAATTTCTAATGGCCACTTGTGTTTTTCTTCTTTAGGATAATGGGTCAAGAGGGAAGGCAAGTGGAAGATAAAATTCTAGGGATGTTGAAAGTGGGGTAAGCTATAATAAAATATATTATTACTTTAGTCCCATACCCATGTAATATGTACCTTTATGGGTGACTTAAAATTGTATTGCTTTGTCTCATTATAGGTGAGAACATGAGCTAGTACAAGTGTTCTTGAACCAATTATTTCACAAGGAGAGGAAGATCTTTATCACAGTTGAATCACTACAACAACAATCAAAAAACAAGAGAATTAGGAATTAAATTTTATGATGGTGTTGGTTGTTGGTTCCTTTTTTATTTATATTTTGTTAAAGTCTATTGACAAACAACTATGGCATGCTTTTGTAAATAATTATGATGCTCTTTTTGATGTTTGGTAGCAAATGGATGTTTTTGTTAACATTTGAAGAGGTGGTTTGTATAGTTGCTGGCAGGTGATAGTGATGGTGTTGGTTTTATTATGGATGGGGGTTGGATTTTTGTTTTACAATGTTGTCACTTGCAAAACTTATGACTTGTTCCAGATGTTTAATGCACTAAGGATGTTGGTTTTGTTTGGTGTGGTTTATATTTCATTGTGTTTTGTTTAACATTGTTGTTTGTCTTGTTTAAATATTATATTTTTTTCGATGAGTATGGTGGTTATGTGGTACGTCATTGACATGGGACGGATCCTACCGAATAGGGTTTTAAACAAAAGTGCAAACTTTGCAATTGAATAATAATAATAATAAAGTTTGGGGTTAATAATAACAAATTTTAAGGCCTTACGATTCGATGAGTATGATGGTTATGTGGTAGTCATTGACATGGGACGGATCCTACCGAATAGGGTTTTACACAAAAGTGGAAAGTTTGCGAAATTGCAATTGAATAATAATAATAAAGTTTGGGGTTAATAATAACAAAGTTTAAGGCCTTACGATTCGATGAGTATGGTGGTTATGTGGTACGTCATTGACCTGGGACGGATGTTGGGTTTTTTTGAATTGTTTTGGCTACAGTGCAGCATGGCCATGCTGCTTTTGAGACATGGCAGTGCAAAGGGATTGAATTTCTGGACAGCTACGGCATGAAGGGCACGGCCATGCTGATTCACAAGCTCGCTCGTGCAAGGAAAAATTTTTTGCTACAGTGCAGCATGGCCATGCTGCTTTTGGGACATGGCCGTGCAAAGGGATTGAATTTCTGGGCAGCTACGGCACGAAGGACACGGCCATGCTGATTCACAAGCTCGCCCGTGCAAGAAAAAAAATTGCTACAGTGCAGCATGGCCATGCTACTTTTGGGACATGGCCGTGCAAAGGGATTGAATTTCTGGACAGTACGGCATGAAGGGCACGACCATGCCGATTCACAAGCTCGCCCGTGCAAGAAAAAAAAATTGTATTTCTCCTACTCAGCACCACGTCATGTTAAATTCAGCAACTAATATGCCAACTCAGTTTTGACTAACGCCAATACAAACGGTTGACTGACAGAAGGATCAACTAATCCTAAATGGGCAAGTTTAAGGACTATTATGTAAAAAAATAGTATGCTGATTAAAAGGTAAAAACTTAAAAAGTTTAGGGACCTGAAATAGCCCGGATCCGAGCAGGCTTCGCAGCCCCGGCATCTGGCATCTTTCGCGTTGGAGCGGTTTTGTCTCGCCGTTTTGTTTTCGCATTTGTAGAGTCGCCACGCCGTTTTTATTAAGCCCAAAACATTGAAAAAGGGCATCAGTTTAAAGATAATTTTAAACTGTTTTTGTGTGATGAGATTTTGAGTTCGGAGGTCAGATGACTCCTCGGGAAGAGAATATTAGAATATTAGAGCTCACCCGAGTAGCCTCGTAAAACGAGTCTTTCGGATACCCCTAATATCCTTTAAATGTTGTGTGTGTGTGTGTGCTTTTAAAAATGCATGTCAGATCGGATGTCTACATTGTATACTATGTATTGAAATGTATTGAAATAGTGATGGAAGGAAGCCTTACCAATGTTGGTTCGTGTCTGTCTTCCGCTGAGGAATAGTGTTTGAGGTCGGAGTAGCGTTCCGCACGGATCGGGATTGCTTCGGAGATGCCGTTGTCCGCGGACGCAGTTTCGGCGTGAGTTGAGGTTGTAGGCTGCGTTTGGCGGAGATTCGGCGTGCGTGGGGATCGTCGGGATCACTCGGGCGAGAGGTTCGGCGTGCGTTGGGTGGCAGAGTCACTCGGGCGGAGTTTCGCGTGGTTTGGGATCGCCGGTTTGACTCGGAAAGAGCGGGACACCGTGGAAAGACCCGGGCGAGGCCTCGGAGTACCACGAGGGGCCTCGGAGTACCTCGAGAGTGCCTCGGGCAACGCGGGAGCGTCTCGGGAGCGCTCGGGGAGGCTTCGGAGCACCACGAGGGGGCTCGGAAGGCCTCGGAAGGATCCGAAAGGGGTCGGGAGTGCCTCGGAAGGACTTAGAGGGGAAGCCAGAAGGCTTAGGGAGGAAGAGAGAAGGGGAGGTGTGTGAAAATGAGGAGGGGGAGCCCTCTATTTATAGTGCAGATTAGGTGCAAAGAGGTCCGTACGGACCTTCCCCAGTAATCCAAAGATTTTTGGTTTTCCTCGATTTGAGGGAATCTGATGATGGAGGAATATTTGCAATTATGGTGTCCCAGAGCAATAAGGTCCGTACGGACCATCTTGCATGCAAAGAGGTCCGTACGGACCAACTAAGCATGTGGGTAATCATTTCTTCCGGGATTTGAGGGAATATTGTGGACTTTAAGAAGATTCAGTAATTATGACAACAAAGAGGTCCGTACGGACCAATATTGCTTTCCCAATTTCCTTAAAATTCCCGAAAGGTCCTTTTGTCCCTTTTTATCCCAGAAAGGCTCCTCCCTTGGTTTGGTTGGGGGTTTAGAGAGGGTTTTGAGTGAGAGGGGTCGTCGAGACTGTGTTGATGAGTCTGCGGTGTTTCCGTGTGTTTGAAAGGGTGTGATCCAGATTGGGGTACTTACAGAAGCCCCTCGACGACGTCATTTATGAAAGAAGTGGGGTCGCCGATAAGATAAGGGTCCTAATCTGGATCGCGTGCTGGGAGAGGAAGTGACCGTGGAGGTCAGTATGAGGACGTGGTGGTGTCCTTTTGTGTGACCGCATAGGTCGGTAATTTGGACCCCTGTGATAGGATTCCTACGTATCCACTGGCGGGAATCAAGCACAGTCGTAGTTCGGGTGTGGGGTGAGTGTTTTGTGAATGCGGGCGTGGTGGTGCCCCTGAAGTGTCGTGTGGACCGCGAGGTCGTAGTGGGCAGGACGTGGTGGTGTCCTGGGTGACCGCATGGGTCGATGGGCCGGACCACTGTGATAGGATTCCTACGTATCCTGGCGGGAATCAAGCCCAGTCGTAGTTCGGAGGTCGTGAAATCGTGAGTGCGGGCGTGGTGGTGCCACGAAGTGTGGTGACCGCCGAGGTCAATTGTGAGGACGTGGTGGTGTCCTGGGATGGAAATTTTACGATTTTCCTAATCGGGTGGTTTAAGGCCTTCCGGGCCGGAGATAGTTGTGAGGACTTGAATCGTCTTCTGATTGCGGTTGGTGCCACGCTGGAGGACTTTGAATCGTCTTCTAGCCGCGGTTGATGTTATGCGCGAGGACTTTGAATCGTCTTCTAGCCGCAGTTGATGTAATGCGCGAGGACTTTGAATCGTCTTCTAGCCGATTGATGTAATGCGCGAGACTTTGAATCGTCTTCTAGCCGCAGTTGATGTAATGCGCGAGGACTTTGAATCGTCTTCTAGCCGCAGTTGTGGAGGCATGGCTGCCTTATGCTTTGATTGCGAGAGGCGTAGATGCCTTTGTGTTTTTGCATGTTGAGTAGAAGGTTGGACTTACGATGACTGCCGGTGCTTGCGTTGCCGTTGAAGTGGGCAAGGATGACGGCCGGTGATTGCTTCACCATTTGGCATTTTGGAGGCGCTTCGTGCCTTGGGACTTGTACTCGGAGGTGTTGGCTCCTTCTTGTGCTTGTTTTGCCGTTGAGTGGGCAAGGATGATGGTCGGTCTTTGAGGATATGCGATCTTGTATGACTTCCCTTTGACTTGTTGGGGAGGAGCTCGGGCTTACTTTGATGGCGGTGCTTGCGTTGCGCCGTTGAAGTGGGCTAGGTTCGGGCTTGCGACCGCCGTGCTTGAATTGCTTTGAGGATGTATGACCTTGTAGGGGCCCTTCGCCGAGAAGATGACTTGGACCTTCTTTGAGGGCCGGTGGTTGAGTTGTCGTTGAGCGTTTGGAGCGTCTTGTGCCTTGGGATTCGTCTTTGGGAGGTGTTGGCTCCTTCTTTGTGAATTGCCGCTGAAATGCGGCTGGGTGGTTGAATTGCCGCTGAAGTGGCGAGGTCCGGCTTTCACTCGAAATTACCCGTGATCCGGCCAAGCGCGCGAGGGCTCCCCCAAGCATCTCGCATTCGTCGCTGTTCGGGAAAGTCGCCCGGATCCGAGAGGCAGCGCAATCGCGCCCCGGCATCTGGCTTATTCCGTTTTAGCGTTGCGTGTTGGAGGTGTCTCGCCGTGTTTTGCTTTGTAGAGTCGCCACGCCGTTTTTATTATTAAGCCCAAAACATTGAAAAAGGGCATCAGTTTAAAAATAATTTTAAACTGTTTTTGTGTGATGAGATTTTGAGTTCGGAGGTCAGATGACTCCTCGGGAAGAGAATATTAGAATATTAGAGCTCACCCGAGTAGCCTCGTAAAACGAGTCTTTCGGATACCCCTAATATCCTTTAAATGTTGTGTGTGTGTGTGCTTTTTAAAAATGCATGCTGTATCGGATGTCTACATTGTATGCTACGTATGGAAATGTATTGAAATAGTAATGGAAGGAAGCCTTACCAATGTTGGTTCGTGTCTGTCTTCCGCTGGGGAGTAGTGTTTGAGGTCGGAGTAGCGTTCCGGTATGGATCGGGATTGCTTCGGGAGGGGCCGGTTGTCTGCGGACAGAGTTTCGGCGTGAGTTGATGTTGCAGGCTGCGTTCGGGCAGAGGTTCGGCGTGCGTGGGGATCGTCGGGATCACTCGAAGCGAAGGTTCGGCGTGCGTTATGGTGGCAGGAGTCACTCGGGCGAGTTTCGGCGTGGTTTGGGATCGTCGGTTTGACTCGGAAAGAGCGGGACACCGTGGAAAGACCGACAAGGCCTCGGAGTACCACGAGGGGCCTCGGAGTACCTCGAGAGTGCCTCGGGGCAGCGGGAGCGTCTCGGGAGCGCTCGGGGAGGCTTCGGAGCACCACGAGGGGGCTCGGAAGGCCTCGAAGGATCCGAAAGGGCGGGGAATGCCTCGGAAGGACTTAGAGGGGAAGCCGAAGGCCTAGGGAGGAAGAGAGAAGTGGGAGGTGTGTGAAAATGAGGAGGGGGAGCCCTCTATTTATAGTGCCGTATTAGGTGCAAAGAGGTCCGTACGGACCTCCCTGGTAATCCAAGTATTTTGGTTTTCCTCGATTTGAGGGAATGTGATGATGGAGGAATATTTGCAATTATGGTGTCCCCTGAGCAATAAGGTCCGTACGGACTCATCTTGCATGCAAAGAGGTCCGTACGGACCAACTCTGCAGGAGTAATCATTTTCCCGGATTTGAGGGAATATTGTGGACTTTAAGGAGATTCGGTAATTATGACAACAAAGAGGTCCGTACGGACCAATATTGCTTTCCCAATTTCCACGAAAATTCCCAAAAGGTCCTTTTGTCCCTTTTTATCCCGAAAGGCTCCTCCCTTGGTTTGGTTGGGGGTTTAGAGAGGGTTTTGAGTGAGAGGGGTCGTTGAGACTGTGTTGATGAGTCTCGCGGTGTTTCCGTGTGTTTGAAAGCGGTGTGATCCAGTTGGGGTACTTACAGAAGCCCCTCGACGACGTCACCTATGGAAGAAGTGGGGTCGCCGATAAGATAAGGGTCCTAATCTGAATCGCGTGCTGGGAGATAAAGTGACCGGGGAGGTCAATGTGAGGACGTGGTGGTGTCCTATTGTGTGACCGCATAGGTCGGTAGGCTGAGACCCACGTGATAGGATTCCTACGTAACCACAGCGGGAATCAAGCCCTGGTCGTAGTTCTGGGTGTGGGGTGAGTGTTTTGTGAATGTGGGCGTGGTGGTGCCACGAAGTGTTGTGTGACCGCCGAGGTCGGTGGTAGGACGTGGTGGTGTCTGGGTGACCGCATGGGTCGATGGCCGGACCCTGTGATAGGATTCCTACGTATCCCTGGCGGGAATCAAGCCCAGTCGTAGTTCGAGGTCGTGAATTTGTGAGTGCATGCGGGCGTGGTGGTGCCACTGAAGTGCGGTGGACCGCCGAGGTCAATTGTGAGGACGTGGTGGTGTCCAGGATGGAAATTTTACGATTTTCCTAATCGGGTGGTTTAAGGCCTTCCGGCCGAGAGATAGCTTGTGAGGACTTGAATCGTCTTCGATTGCGGTTGGTGCCACGCCGGAGGACTTTGAATCGTCTTCGGCGGCGGTTGATGTTATGCGCGAGACTTTGAATCGTCTTCTAGCCGCAGATTGATGTTATGCGCGAGACTTTGAATCGTCTTCTAGTCGCGATTGATGTAATGCGCGAGGACTTTGAATCGTCTTCTAGCCGCAGTTGATGTAATGCGCGAGGACTTTGAATCGTCTTCTAGCCGCGATTGATGTAATGCGCGAGACTTTGAATCGTCTTCTAGCCGTTAGCTGATGTGAATGCTGCGAGGACTTTGAATCATCTTCTAGCCGCATTTGTGGAGGTATGGCCGCCTTGTGCTTTGATTGCGAAGGCGTAGATGCCTTTGTGTTTTTGCCTGTTGAGTAGAAGGTTGGACTTACGATGACTGCCGGTGCTTGCGCCGCCGTCACCGTGGGCAAGGATGACTACTATGATCGCTTCACCATTTGGCATTTTGAGGCGTTTCGTGCCTTAGGATTTGTACTGAGGTGTCAGCTCCTTCTTGCGCTTGTTTTGCCGTTGAAGTGGGCAAGGATGACGGCCGGTGATTGCTTCACCATTTGGCATTTTGGAGGCGTTTCGTGCCTTGGGATTTGTACTCGGAGGTGTTGGCTCCTTCTTGCGCTTGTTTTGCCGTTGAGTGGGCAAGGATGATGGCTGGTGCTGGGGATATGCAGTCTTGTACGACTTCCCTTTGACTTGTTGGGGGAGGAGCTCGGGCTTACTTTGATGGCCGGTGCTTGCGTTGCCGTTGAAGTGGGCGAGGACCGGTCTTACACTGACTGCCGGTGCTTGAATTGCTGGGGATGCGTGACCTTGTAGGGGCCCTTTTCTGTTGGGAAGATGACTTCGGACCTCCTTTGAGGGCCAGTGGTTGAGTTGTCGTTGAGCGTTTGGAGGCGTCTTGTGCCTTGATATTCGTGCTGGGAGGTGTTGGCTCCTTATTGAATTGCCGTCGGGCGTTTTGGAGGCGTCTCGTGCCTTGATATTCGTACTGGGAGGTGTTGGCTCCTTATTGAATTGCCGTCGGGCATTTTGGAGGCGTCTCGTGCCTTGATATTCGTACTGGGAGGTGTTGGCTCCTTCTTGAATTGCCGTCGGGCGATTTGGAGGCGTCTCGTGCCTTGATATTCGTACTGGGAGGTGTTGGCTCCTTCTTGAATTGCCGTTGAGTGGGCGAGGACCGGTCTTACGTTGATGGCCGGGGATTGAATTGCCGTTGAAGTGGGCGAGGACCGGTCTTACACTGACGGCCGGGGATTGAATTGCCGTTGGAGTGGGCGAGGACCGGTCTTACGTTGATGGCCGGTGGTTGAATTGAAGGGTTAGGGACCATTCTGCACTTGGATTTGCTGGAAAAGGCCTTAGGACAGCCAGGGGCAAAGATTATAAGGGCAGGAAAGTAATTTGGCCACCCCTTGCAAAGAGGTCCGTACGGACCAACCTGGCTGCAAAGAGGTCCGTACGGACCACCTTGGTTTTTTACAGTTCCCAGATTTTGACTGGGTTTAAATGCCGAGGCTCCCCCACTTCTTCTTCCTCAGTTCGTGAACCAGGCGAGAGAGAGAGAAAAAATCCTCCATTGTTAACCAAAATCAAAAATTTTTTTGCTTGAATTGCTTGCCATGGCTGAAGGATCTCGAAGGAGTCGTCGTCAACGCAGTCAAGAGGTGGTCGAGCAACGGATGGAGCTTCAAAGAAATTGGATCTCGTTCGTTCCATCTTCGAAGAACCCGGATGTCTTGTATCCGAATCCGGAGGTGCACAATCGTCGCTCTATGAACGTCGGGGAGGTAAGAAATCTGTTCCGTTTTGATTCCCTGCTCGAATTTTTGAATGCTAGAACTAGGTTTTAGTTTTTCGCATTGTTGAATTTTTTGTTATTTTTTTTTTATGCCTTTTTGTGAAATTCTTGATGAATTGTTGAAAATGGACATGTAAAAATTGTGGGTATGTGTATTTTGTGCAGAAATGTGTAGATTAGCTCTTATTTGTGAAAATAAAATGCTTCTCTAATGAAATGCATGCTTTGGTGTTTTGTACCGTACGCTATTTATGTATGTACATTATGAGAAAAATTATCGTGTAGTGATAATTTTTGTGAAAAAATGTGACCTGTGCCGTGTTTTGTGACGGGTTTTGTCTGAAAGTGTGTGCCGTGTAGGGACGGATTTTTTTTTTTGAAAATGTGTTATGCATATGTGTCGTGCCGTGTGTGCCATGTTTTTGGGTGACGGACTTTGTGGGGAAAATATGTGCAATATGTGCCGTGTTTTTGTGACGGGTTATATGTGCCTTTGCCGTATTGGGACGGACTTTTTTGAAAATGTGTCGTGTAGGGATTAATCCCTCTTTTGAGAAAATGTGTACAGTGTGTGCCGTGTTTTTGTGACGGACTGCATGGGAAAAATTATATGTATAATGTATGTGAAAATTATGTGCGACATGTGCCGTGTTTTGTGACGGGTTATATGTGCCTTTGTTTTATATTAAGTACTGTGATTGACGTACCTTTGTTGTGTTTACCTGCAGGATGCGGGGCTTATGGCCGGGAAGGCCAAGAGGATGAAGACTCGGGGATCGCTCGAGGCCGTTGCTGAGTCGCGGCAATGATGCCCGATATTTCGTGGACTCCGGTAGGCCGAGTCCCTGAGGCCGGGTCTACGCTTCGGCCCGGTGTGTTCGTTGAGAACCCGGCGGGGTTTCGACACGAGGAAGAACAAGAGCGTCTTCCTTGGCCTTTCCCCGAGTACTCTGGTGGGATACCACCCACACCTTCCACTCCGAGCCGGGAGAGGTGACGGTGACGCCGACCGACTTTGCTTTGGGATTACCGGCTTTCCTTCAAAGGAGGGCCAGTACGGTGGAGGGATATGATCTCCGATGTCAGGCCGGGCCGAGCCGCTGGGCTTTCAGCCTCGCCCTCGCAGGGGCCTGGGCATGTTGTATAGTGATGTGGAGCCGAAGATCACGGCCAAAGCATTGGGGCCTATGTTCGGGTACCGGCCAGGTGACGGCGGAGCAGTTGGCGCGCTCCTTTTTGTGGTATGCGCTGTCCCAGACTTTGTTCTCGAACCACGCGACTGCGGCTCCATTTGCTCTGCTGGAGAGCGTGAGTGACCTGGATAGGGTCTCGTGATATTGCTTGGGGCGAGGCAGGCTTGGCCGAGCTCTACTTCTCCTTGGACCGGCTTAGCGGGGTGCGCCCGTTCGTTGGCTGTTTGACTTTCGCTTTGAGGTAATGAGTTCATTCATTGTTTTTGATTTAGCAACTTGTCTTTTCTCCGTTTTTTCTTTTGCGCTGAGCCCTTTCTGTTGTTTGTCACAGGTGTGGTTCTATGAGGTTTTCCAGTGCTTTCCGTGGGATAGAGATCCTGGGGCTGTTGCTGCGTACCCTGCTATGCTGAGCTGGGCTCGTACGGCGAGGAAGAGGAGGACCAGCAGGGGGAAGCTCACCATCGCCTATGGGGATGTGCAGGAGCGTCTGGAGCGGGGTAGCCCGGAGGGGTTCGTCTTGTTCCCGTGGGCTCCTGCATGAGGGGATGAGCTTTGAGGGGCTCCCGAGGCGACAGCGCCAAGATGCCGCGGGCTCGACTTGTGATGTCATGTATCCGGGAGAGCGGGTCTTCTCGGGCATGGCCTGTGTGTGCTTCCCGTGGCTCCGAGGGACCCTCCCTTTGGGATGCTTGATTCCCGGGACATGGACGTGCTCGATTTCGAGAGGTACCTTGGCGGTGTCGGCGTGTAAGTGCTCCAATTTGAGCTTGTTAGAATTTTCGTTAGAAAATTAACGAAATTTATAACATTTCTAACAATTCCTAACAATCCTAACTTCTCTAACAAAGTGAGGGTAAAATGGGCATTGTTATTTAAGGTTAAACCTTAAAAAGAATCTTAAAAAGAAAAACAAAAGGAATAAAACCACAAATAGCAATGGCTGGAGACACAAAACTGGCTGTTAATTTGAAATTTCAAAAAGATTATTCCTCTTGTCCAAAGCTGAAGCTGCATTTAATGAACAGTGCACGCTGAGGGGATCCATCCGCGCGGACATGTTTGTAATTTCCAGAGGGCTATAAATTGAGCCCTCCAGTCACAAAAATAAGAAGAAAAAAACACATTTTGCACCGAACCTCTGGCGAAATATAGAGAGAAAACAGTGAGAATTCTTCAAGAATTGTCACCTTTTTCTCTCCAATCTTTCCCAACTCATACTCATCCACTCACTCTCATATTAAAGCCCTAAACACTCATACACTCAAGCCAAACACTCAAGAACACAAGGAAGATTGGTAAACCCTCCTCCTCCTAACCCTAAATCTCAACCATGCATGCATCTTCAAACTACAAAATGTAGTTCTTTCATCTTCTTGCTCTAGATCTAAGAAGATCACCATGGAAGACCATCTCCATGGATGATCTTCTACAAAGATCAAAATTATTTTTAAGCTTTCTTACTTTCTTGCAAAGAAAACTCATTTTCAAAACCCTAAAAACCATTTTCAAGCATAAAATCTTGATTTCAAAGGATAAAATTCCCCTTCCCAAGCAAATGAAGTGCTTAGTCCTAATGTACCCCAAGGATGGTTTGGTATAGTTGATTCACCACTAAAATGTCTAGTGACCACTAACCAAAACCTAGGGAAATGGGGACAAGCATGGATGCAAAACCCCCCTTAAAATCATATTTTCTTTCTTGAGAAGTTGCTGTCCAGTAGCAATTTTCTCAGACCTCATTCCATGGTCTTAATTTTTGGACACAGATGAACTTGGAATTTGGTGTTGACTACAAAACACTTTTTGTATCCAACATCCAGAGCTTTCCATACATATTTTTACTTTATTTTTTGGGTGAGTAAAAATCCTCTTTTCAAATTTTCTTTCAGAGGCTAGTTCATCAGCTTCTGGGAATCCAGATCTCATATCTGAGGTTTCCAGAAGGTTTTGACCCCTAAAATCTTCTCCAAAATGGAAAATTCCTTCGCAAAAACCTTATTTAAGGTGTCTAGAACAACTTTCATTCTCTGAGTTTATCCAGATTATGAAGTTTTAAGACCCTTGAATCCATTTCAAAATCAAAGGTCCACTGCCTTTTTCATTCTGGCAGAAATGGCTCTCAACTTCAAAAGGTCTTTTGAGTACCAAATCTCAATCCAAAAATCTTCCAAAAAATCATGGGATCAGTTTAAAGTCTTAAAAAGATATCCCAATTTTTACTTTTCTTAGTTTCAAAGTATTTTGGCCAACACACACACACACACACACACAAATGATTTTCAGCTTGGAAGACTCGTTTTACGAGGCGCGTCGGGTGCACACTAACGTCCTTCCCGATGCGTAACATGACCTCCGAACCTAAATCTCTGATCTCGGGCTTTTTTCAAAGTTTTGGCCCTCAAAATTAAAATGGCGTGGCGACTCCGTTTTCGTTGATTTTTTCAAACAAAAATGGGAAAATTTTCGATACACATCATCATCACAGTGGCGACTCTGCTGGGGACTAAGCTTTTTTTTTAAAAAAAAAATGGTATTTGGTATATTGGTGGAAACCACTAAATTTCCCGTTATCGCCTCCTAACACGAGTCGGGGATAAATTGTGGTCTAACAATCCCACGTACCGGTATCACCGTTTTAAAAAAAAAAGCTTTTGAGGGTCAAGCTTCCGTCTCGGCTTCGAAAATCATTTTTGTGTGTGTGTTGATTTTTGCACAGTTTTCATGTTGTTTTGGCCGCCTCGGAGAAAGTCAAAATTTTGACTGTCGAAATAATGTCCCTAACTGTCGGAAGTTTCGAACTTATGTGCTCATTAAAAATTTCAAAAAAAAAAAAAGGATTTTCAAAAAAAAAAGAGGAAGAAAATTCTCAAAAAAAAATAAAAAATAAAAAAAATCATGCATCATATTTTTAAGATACATAAAAATCTCTATTTTACTCGTAAAAGAATATAGATCGCTTGCACACTACGCGCACGTGACCGTACACCGCACACTACGTCCTTAACCCGGGGAAATCCTTGTCGCGGTCCGTTTGGTCTTATTACGCCTCTCTGATGAGCACAGACTACCCAAACATCCCATGGAGCCTCGTGTCGACCTACGCACTTGTCCGTGACACACTTTGTCCGAGACCCGGTTGGTTTTAGTCCGGTCTCGTGTCATGCCCCCGTCCGTGTATAGACCTTTCCTTTCAAGCCTTTGTCGGCATACCGACTCAATATCTTTCTGGGACCCTAATCGCCGGTTCCGCCGGTTTTCCGCCGCAGACTTTGACCAAGATATTGACCGGCGCCTTGACTTCGCCCGACCGGCACAAATTATGCAACCGACTCCCAAAGATTGACACCGAGTCATCAAGGATTAATGACTATTCCATGCCTAATTACGGCTTAACCGACGACAAGTCAAGATCAATTGTGGACGCTATCGATCCAAATCATGCCGACTTTTCGTCGAGCCCTGACATAATCTTGACTTTCGACGCGCCTTGTCCGTAATTTACATCGAATGCTCGTTAAGACTCGATTACCCGCCGTACTTTTAGGATCGTTTTTCTTTCGGCCGGTGGGACCCGCTTGCCCTATAGGACCTCGCCCGGGCCGCCCACCCCGGGAGGTCGAAATACAGGTGGAATACGAGGCTTATAGACGTAGCGGGCCCACCGATCCAGAATCGAGTAGTTTGCGAAAAGAAGAGCAATCTTTTCCAACCGATTAGGTTAACAAAGCATGTTTTAAGTAAACGTGAACAAATAATCGCATGTTGCATGAGCCCAATGCCCAAACACCTACCCTCCTTCCATTCCTGCACATCCGAACCTTCATGTCCTTTCCCCCGCAGCCTCCGCACAAAGCTTGGTTTCTGCACCGGGTCACCGCTTGATCAGCTTGGGAAGAGTCAAGCGCATCGTCGCCTTCACCGTTTGTTCCGACTCCGGGTTTCGTAATGTCCGCATCGCCCGGTAATGATGGGGATAACGTCACTCCGCCTCCCGGGACCCCTCGTACAGAGCAACAAAGGGAATCAAGCAGCGCAACGTATGAGGTTACGACAGAAGCATGCCTAAACAAACCTTATGGAGGCTATTAAGAGTCGCGGTCGCCGCCAAACTTCAATCCGGATGGCACCTTCACCGTGGAAGAAGACGAAGATGCCAACCCCACTCTCAATCGCCCGACACACACCAGGATGCCGCCACCCACCTCCTACGGTGCCGCTACCGTAACCCATGCTCTCGATTTTCGGTCACCAGCCTCCCAACCACAAACCACCGGATCCATGCAGCCTCGATGGCACAAATCAATGGGGCAAAATCGACGGAATGTCTTCTCATGGTTGGGGCTATCTCGAATGCCACAGCCTAATCGGGATCCCGCCCTCGCCCGAACCGATCAATTCGACCTTCACAAAGAATGTACCTACAGCTCTAATGCCGCCACAACTTGGTTCTGGACCACGCCGTGAGCCCCTCCTCGTGACAGCATTAGTTCACCGCTCCTCACACAAATCCATTCCTCACTCGCACTTCTATGGGTTACCAAGCCTTCCATCCCGTGTCATCCGAATCACTGTGACCGCAGTACTTCGGGTTACACACCTTCACCACAAAACCATGCAATTCAACAATCCGGACAAGAGCCCCGCACTCAAGCCTACTTACGGGCCCCACTGAAATCCAAGTTATCCGGCTACATCGGGCCGCCTCCACCTACTTTGCCAGCTTGAAAATCAACAAAGCAAGCCGCAAGGTTCTATCCTTTTGCCTGTGCTCCTACCCATGCTCCCCTGTAGTAACTCACCCCGTGACGTGTTTTCACCTACGTCCCCGGATCGGCCGCTCCTCCACCCGCCCGCTCCATGGTAGCTCCTCTCTCTAGCTCACCACTAGCTTGAATGCCATGGTTCCGCCACAAGACCCTCATCCGGCCCGGTTCATGGAACAACACAAGGAAATGAAAGCGCAGATCGCCGAACCGATCGCCAAGAAGCTCCGCCTTCCGCCTACTGCACTGACTCCATTGTTCCTCCGCCCCACAAATTCGTGATGCCTAATCTGGATCTCTTTGATGGGACCGCATGTCCGAAAACCCATTTGGACACGTATACCTTGGCGATGAAAGCCAAAGGATGTACCAATCGCCAGCTGGCCGACTATTTCGCCTATCCTTGAAGTCCAAAGTGCCTTAAAGTGGTTCTTCCGTTTGAAACCCGGCCGTGGCTACATGGGACCAGATTACCAATGCCTTCACGTAAAAATATAAGGCCAACTTGGAATGGGAAACAAATAGGGTTGACCTACAAACAACAAAGCAAATGGCCCCGATGAGAATGTTTGGACTTTTACAAGCGGTGGAATCAAACTCTGAAATGGCCATCCCTCCTTCCGAAGAGGAACAATTGGACATCTTCCACCATGCTTGAAACCACATCCGAGAGCCTCCTCGCCACTTCCCATACTCGCACTTACGGGCCACGGTTAACTCGCACTAAGTTTGAAAAGGCCTACAAATCCGCAACCGGCCGCCGCACTCCGCCATGTATATCGGGCTCCTCCCGCAAACACCGCCTCGCTCCCGCTAAAGGCAAAGAGATGATTAACTATGCGGGACAGGAATGTAATAACACGACTCCTTTTGCTCCTGTGAAACCATCCGGAGCCCCTGCATCGCGGTCATAAATCTCGAAAACTTTGGAATGCCCCCGAATGACATCTTTAGGGACTCGGTGAAAGAAGGCTTGCTGCGGCCTTTGGAGAATTTCCAACCCAGAAATCCGAATGCTCCCGTGGATACTACAAAGTATTGTGCTTTTCATCAAGCTCACTGACATCTCGACCGACAACCGCTTCACTCAAAAAGGCAATCCAGTAGCTAATAGAGCAAGGAAAGTTGGAAGGCCCCGAGGGGCCTAACACAGCCAAAAATCCTCGCCAAGGAACCATAATCGTGAATATGATTGAATGCGGAGAATCTTCGCATGCCCATGAAGATGCCGATGAAAGTCCCCAAATACCCGTGGCCAACCTCGTCGAGGATCCCGAATTCGGATTCCCCTCGCCTCGAGGATATCGAACGAATCAACCCGTCTTGGTCTCATGTCGTAGACTCCTTGCAAGAATACGAGGCCCGCTATTTCTGATGAAGGGGAGGCCGATACCAAGAACTGGGCCGTTCCGCTCAAAATATGAGAGGACCATTTACACAAGATGGTTAGAACAATCGAGAAGAATTGAATAAGAAAGCTTCCGCGAGCACTCAGACTGGGCTTATCAAAGAAAGAGGCCGAAGAGCGTCCTGGAGCTAATACACTTCGCAAATTGGCTTTGGGAGAGCCCGAATATGATCCCGAGAACAAATAAGAATCGGAAGAGGAGGATTCCTTCTATATCCTACTCGGTGTCAAATACGTGCCACCCCTCTCACTCTTCCCTCGCAATTTCTGGGAGGAAAAGCTGAGTCACAATTGCCACTTCCGTGAATGGGAACATATGACAATTTTTGCGGCCGCACGCACCCATATTCCCCCAACGGGTTTGACCGGCGTTCCTCTCAGCTCGAAATCCCGTAGTATGGGAAGAAGATTCCGATGACAGCGATGATGATGATGATGACGAGAGTGAAGAGTCAACCGAGGCCCCGCATCCGGAAACAACTGGAACAATCATGCCGGAAATGAGCCCATGGGAGCTAGGCACAATGGTTGGTTGTCGCAAGCAACGACGAAGGACCGCCAGAAATGCGATCGTATACCAATGGAGACAGACTCTACGAGGTGTCACTTGTAAGATGCATTTGTGACCAATGCCCGATACTCCAGAGGATGAGGGACAAAGAAAGCCCGCGCCCGCATCCGTACATATCCGAAATCCTAGAACACAACGTTCCCTATAAGAACCTGACTGGTGAATGGAAAGGGTTTATTGAAGCACCGGTCGAGAATGGAGGGTTTCACCACCGAAGATGAAGAATTCGTAAACGTTATCGGATCTTTTCTTCTTTCCCAAGAACGGATGGCATAACAACTGTAAGGGTCACAAATGTGCCGCTGAGCGCAGCCGAGTGCCGTAATCACCGAAAAGGGTTATCGATCCGAACGTCTCCCCAGCGGCTTTCATACCTACGAATCCACACGACGCCTTCCTAATTGCTCCAGTGCCCGACAATGGACCCCGGGTGCTCCTTATTTGGACACAGATCTATAGAGCTGCTACCTCAAACTCCGAAGGGGAACGTTGCCTATCCTTCACCTGTGGCTGCCCTACTTGCAAGACTGAAAGAAAAAGAATATACGACGAGATGGAGGCCGATAGCCACAACTCTGTGAGCCATCCAAGGGATGAAATCGAAAAGCCGCCGAGCCCCGACAATAGCGACTCTTGTTGCATGATAACTGTGAGCAAGACCTGCCATGAGAGTGAGCTGAGGATGCCCTAGCTCAGGCCATCCAAGGGGCAACAACACAACCCCAAACCCGAAAGCTCGTAACACGGGAAGCAAGCAGTGGCCGCCCAGAAGGAGCCAAGACACCCCTCATCGTCACTAGACTCCGTCGTAACCAATGGCCAATAGCCAAAAGGGCTCCCCATCGACCCTAGCAAAGATTGAAGAAATCCACTAAGAGACGACCGATGAGGAAGTTAATCTGTTGACCCGATCTCGGCAGATCTTCCAAGGAAATCCCAGGCGTATAAGAAGGCCACATCAAGCACCAAAAGAAGATCGCCGCCCCTACGCTAAGACACCAAACTCTGCACTCGAAAAGAGGATCCCGTGCTCACCCATTGAAGCAAACACAGCCAACATTTCCCTCTCGGTCTCTACTCACTTCGTCTTATCCCCATAAGCCGAAGCCGGAAGAAAGCCCGGCTCGCACTCGTGCCTATTGATGCTACTCCCGATGATGTGGTACATGTACCGATTGGAAACATCCACTACGGAACATAATCACTTTCACTGTATCTCGACCTCCCTCAATTTGGGGTCGATCATAATGAGCCTCTCTTCATCACACCACTGGATGAACGACGCCTCCTCGGGTCCCGGTGGACAATGGGTCCGAATGAACATTCTTCCAAGAAAGATCATGAGCTTGCTTGATATCAAGACTACGTACTTGAAGCCTTCTTCTCTCACACCAAAGCTTACGACTCAACATCCCGAGCAAACCCTGAGTTGCTACTTTAGACCTCCTGTTTGGACGTAAATTGATACCTGTGGAATTCCAAAGTTATCGACATCCCGATTACTTTCAATGCCCCGTCGGGAAGACCTTGGCTGCACCAAGTCAAAGTGGGTCGCCTCAAGCCTCCACCGGTGTGAAATTGCCTCGAATGGGGATCCGACGACCATTTACGGAGATTTAGTCACTTTAGAGGGCACAGATACTGCGGAATACCTATTCTCGGAAATCAAACATGACGAGGAAGGTCACATGCTAACGGGCTTCACTGGCCGAGCCTCCCAAGGCCCAAGTGTGCAACATAGATCCTCGACGGTCACTCGGGATAAAATCCCACCGGTCTTGAAAATGATGAGAAAATGAGCTATCTACCTCGGCCTCTGGCCTCTGGGAAGCACCAACAAGGAACTTTCAAACTCATCGAGGTGAAAGGACAATACTCGCCACGGCCTGGGGATACGAGGCCTCCCCAAAGGACACCGGCAAAAGGGAAAAGATTTGAAGCTGCCACAGAAAGGTCCCTACGACAACCCTAAATCTCTCCCCTTCACCCTAATTTGGCCGACTACTTTGTAAAGGGTCCCACACAACCAGAAACATCACAGAGCCCACTCCTACTACAGATGGCTAAAGCTACAAGATAGCCTCAACAAGTTCAGTAGGAACCAAGGCTAACCCCGTCCGTAGAATGTTCCCGGACCTACCCAAGATACCTGGGGCTACCACTACCATGAAGAGTAAGTATACCTTCAGTAGGCGTGCCCGACTCCGGTGGAACAGCCGAGAAGCTCACAACCACTATTCCTACCGCCTCAGAAGATCCGAAACCCGAATTCGAACCGACAGCCGCCAAAAGCTAAGGCCACGGAATTTCCCTCGATGATTGGGATGGTCTCGGTTATGCAAAGAATTGTTCGAAGAAGAAGTCCAGTGACTCCGATTGATCTCGGCTCGGTCCAAGAGATGATAGCAAGCAATTGAGAAAGGAAAACAAAACAAAGACAGCTCCCGAGTCACGTGAGGCTACCAATGGGCAAATATGCCGCTAAAGAATTGGGGGGGAAACTCTCTCAGCCCGTCCGCGACCAAGGAGGAAATGATCACCAAGCTTGGATTGGTCCCCCCGTCCCTTTCAGGTCAATCTAGGACAAGTCCTCCCAGCCTCTCTCTCGTTAAGATCGAGCCCTAGGGTCGTCCGACGGCCTTACGCCCGAAGACTACGAGTCCGTAGCAAGCACCGTATCCCCTTTCGTTTTCAATGAAAATGACGAACCTTTCGAGTATCCCTTGATTGCTACTTTAACTAATGATGAATTAATTAATAAAAATTTTTTAATAATAATTCATTAGATAAAGAAGCGTACACATTAAACAAAAAATCAAACAACAAAAAAAATCTTTAAGGTGTTGTCCTGAAAGAGGAAAATCGAGCCCAAGCCGCCGAAGAGATTTTGACAAATGTGAATCTGGGAACCGCGGAAGAGCCTAAAGAGACGCAGATTGGTGATTTCTTCGAAGGAATCGGAATGGATGCTCGCAAAGTCCTACAAAATCCTCAATTCAAAGAAAGTTGCCCTCTTCATCAAAGAAAACATCATGTGCACGTATACGGGCTGCCAACTCGAAATCATCTCAGATAATGGATCCCACTTCGAAGGGGAATGTGAAAACTCCCGGCGTAATTCCGAATAACCCGTCACAAGTCATCTCCTTACAGTGCCCCAAACCAACTGGAGTGAGCCGTCAGCAAAGAAACAAGACTCGGAAAATATCATCCGGAAAATGGCCGTCCAAGGCGTAGATTGGCCCGAGAAGTTACACTGCACTCGGGGCTACGTAACACGCCGAACGGCAATCGGGGAAACACCTTTTCCCTCACATACGGAATGGAAGCCGTACTCCCAATCGAGCCGGAAATACCCTCGCTCCGTATACCGCCGGAAAGCCGTATCAACGAGGTCGAATGGCTCCGTGAGTCGCCATGATGAATTGGCCCTACTAGACGAACGCCGATCAAGGCCATGGAACACATCCGGCCTACCAAGGAAGAATGGCTAGAGCCTTCACAAGAAAGTAAAGCACGGAGATCCGAGAAGGTGATCTCGTTTTGAAAGAAAAGCCCCTACCCGTATCAACCCCTCGGCAAATGGGAGCCTCGTATGGGTCGGGCCATATGTCGCCCGTAAGATCTTCTCCGAGGAGCCATGCAACTCGTGCACCTCGACGGAATCCCTTCAGACACCCAGTGAATGGTGACAAGCCGCGTTGCATACTACGCGTAAAAAAAACAAAAAAAAAAAAAAAACAAAAAAAAGAAAAGTGCTAAAAGAGTAATACCCGACTAGGTTAGAAACCCGAAAAGGGCGCCTAGGTAAAAAACAGGGTTGCACCTAAACAAAAAAAAAACAAAAAAAGAGTGCTAAAAGAGTAACACCCAACTAGGTTGAAAAAAAAAACCGAGAAGGGCGGCCTAGGTAAAAGACATGTACACAACAAAAAAAACAAAAAAAAAAAAAAAAAACAAAAAAAAGAGTTCACCATGTTGAACTACGAAGACCCGAGCTCCTCAAAATGAGGGGAACGTAGGCAAATGGAAACGGTTCTGGCCTAAAGCACAAATAAAAGCCATACTTTGGCATCAATACAATTGATCGACCATGAAAGCGTCTCGAAAACTCTAAAGCAATTCAAATATTCATTACAAGTTAAAAGCTCTTTGATGAGTCTAAGCCCGATTCATTCCTACAACTAGCAACCCGCTAAAGGAAAACTAAGATACATAATCAAACTAATGTGTACGCCATGACAAGAAAAGGGATACTTGGAAACCTCGTAGTCACTCCAAGCCACTGCATCGCCTCTCCCCTCTTCTTCCCCTTCGAGTCTTCTTTTTCCGAACAGAAAAATGTCGTGTTCCTCCTACCAAGCTCCGGTATAGGGACGTGGTCTATCAAACCAGCCTCCGTCAGGGCCTTAGTAGCCCTAGCGCCATCCCTCATCTCCTCGTAGCCTAGCCGGTAGCATAGGAGCCCTCCTCTCCTGCCTCTCTTGACGTAAGCCTCATAGGCCGGCCACGCGCCGTCTCCGCTCCTGGGCCACGAGGGCTGGCCCTCGCTCGGCCCTCCTCCTCTCGTAAACACCGGGTCCTCCGCACTCCACAATGGCCTCACGCCGTCTCAAAATAGCCACCCGAGTCTCTCCTGCATGCCTCTCATACCAATCCAGTACCAAGTGGTCAGAACACCGGTCTCTGACGCCCGAGAATAACCCGAGAAGGAAAGGCGTCATACCTCCATACTGGGAAAGAAATGGAAACACCGAGGATCATCCATGTAAGCAGTGAGTCACCACCCCGGTGGCTATATCATCAAAGCCCTCCAAAGGAACTCCGCTCCAGGCCGAACCTGTCTCGTAACTAAAGCCGAACATATAGAAGCTGGACCGAGAAAGCCCCTAAGCATGACCACAGAGACCCATCCTCAAGCACTCGCGAGTCTCCACCCGCCAATGAGGCACCGACCATCTCGATATCTTCAGGCCCGCGACCCGCCATCCAACGCTCCCACGAGCCCCGATCATCAAAATCTACATCAACACCTCTCCCGGCAAAAGTCCAAGGCTCGATCATATCGTAGGTTTCCCGAAGAACCCCAAACGCTCCATCGCCCACAGTGGTCAAGAGGAACGGGCTTCGCCCTCTGTGCATATACCGTCCGGTAGCTAATCTGTCAGAGCATGAAAAGTCTCCCCAAGAATCAAAGGAACGACATCTCGCCTGTGCGACAGCCGAACGACAACATCCAGCAGAGATCGATGACAGCATCCCAAAGGAATAGACCATGAACAGGTGCCAAACATGCAAAGTGCAAAGGCATCCCAATAGGCATCATCCACCAAACCTAGGCCCCTAAATCTGTCTGGGAAGACCGGAAATATCGAAATGATCGGGACCGCGGATCATACCTTGCGCTTTCCTCCGCGGGAAAGATGAAGGAGGACGCACAACTGTCAAGAAAAGAAGCCCCTCCGGCAAGGGGAACCGCTATCTCTTCCACCTCCTGACCTCCAAGCAAGGCCCGAAATTCTTCGACAATGAACAATCTCGTTGAAGGAAAGGCAAAAGACATGCCTTCTAGTATCCCAAAATGAAGAAGAAGCTCTCAAGAGGTCATAATCCGGAACCAATTCTTTGAGAGACCACAAGCATCGTATCTTGTACCTTTCTTCAAAGAATGACCTCCTCTCGTGCATAATCTCCCGGCACCACTCCTTGAACTTTTCAAAGAACAACATTTGCCTTTATTTGACAATTTTGAGAGCTTTTTGGCCATTTCCATGGTTTTTCTCTCTTCTCCCGAAAATGGCCGTTTGGACTGGAGGTTGAAGAGGATATTTGAATTTGAAATAAAGCAAGACCAGTCTCGAACTAAAATTAAAGGACAAAGGTCGATTCCCGTCCTATCCGCGCGGATGAGTTTGCTAAAAAAATCTTTGCAAATACCCAAGCCGCTACACCAAAAGAGGAATATTCCGTCCCGCTGCTCGAAACTTGTGCAAAACCTCCTCAAACCACCCATATACCAAACACCCTTGCAAAAAAAAAAAAATCAAGACTCAGGCAACACTGCATTCATATTGCATTGCAAACATAAATAAAATCCTAAATTATTACATTCCAAAAAAAAAAAAAGAGTGTGCATAAAAAAAAAACAAGCAAACATAAATAAAATCCTAAATTATTACATCAAAAAAAAAAAATGTGCATAAGTCGTACAAATCTAAATCTCAATCTCAAATCTCAAAAAAAAAAAATCAATCGAGTCTCCAGCCCCGATGTCCGCCTCCCGCCCTCTTGCGACTCGGGCCCGCCTCCTCAGGAGCCCCGAAATCTCGGGCTCGAATCGTCCTCGTCTCCGCAAAGAGGCTCATCAGACCAACCGGCACGCTCCGATAGGGCAAGCCGAGATCTCGCGAAAAATCGTATCCGAAGGTGTGAAGGCGCTGACTCCTCGCACGTACGAAGACGACTCCGCCATGCCGCCAAACGTGTCCTCGCCCGTGTGGATCCCCGAGAATGACGTGATCCGGGCGCACCGCTGGGATCGAGGAGAGGAGACAGAGGAGTCTCTCGAAGAAGTCTCTCGAGCGAATAGGGGAAGCCTCCCGTCCGGACAAAGCGCCGCCGTGGTCGCCTCGCTCTAGCTCGAGGAGCCCCGCAAGCGACCATCCTCCCGATGAATCTCTTGTCTCGATCACTTGCTTCGTCGCCTTCTCGACGACCACCTCCGAAAACCGCACAAAAGCAAAAGCGTCAAAAAAAAAAAGGAAGTGATGCTAAAGATGATGAAACAAAAGAAAGAAAAGAAGGGGAAAAGGTGAAGCCATACCTTCATACCTGACGAGGCCGGAAAGCTCGTGGAAGTCGCTTCGGCCGAGGGATTCGCACCCTCAATCTGACCCCATCCCGGATATAGGAAAAATCCGTCCGAGGGTACCGCGGGATCCCAAGCCCCTCCCTATCTAGGACCTCGAGGCATCCTCAGCCTCCTCAAGACGAATGTCGCATACGGCTCAATCGCCACGAAATCCGAGAAGTGCCGGCTCGCCAGAATCATCCCAGTCACGGACCGATCGCTCGGTGCATCATATCGGCGGGAGGCTCCACCGGTGTCCTCAAAGGCGAAGTTCACGCCATGCCGGCGCGTCACCCTCTCTCCTGTATAATATGCATCGCAGTCGACCCTCAAAATCCTCCGCCGCACCGTCCCAAATCTCGCCCTTCACCGCGCCACCTCAAAGCGATCCTGTGGGAAGAATATCATCCCCTCATCCGTCTCGGCCTCCGTCAAAGGAAGGCAATCCGCGTACTCGAGAGTCGTACGCCCCGGAGCTTATCTTCTCCCGGCATGCTTCGGGACCAAGATCGCATGGCCGGATACGCCCGACGCACTCCGCCGGCCGCCTGCCGCCACACCGTGACGTGGAAAAACTCCAACGCCCATACCGCGAAAGGTAAAAATCCAATCAATCCAAGGCAAAAGAAAAGTGCGTGCTCAAAAAAAAAAAAAAAGAGGAGTGGAAAGCAAAAAGAGAGCTTATACCTCCAGTGGCAAACTCAAAGCAAGACAAAGAGCTCACAGCCTTCCGCCGTACCTATCAAGAGCAAAATAAAGCCTCGCCACCCGGCCTCTCCCCACGAGACATCTCCGCCGTCTCCATGTCCTCCAAGGACCTCAAGAAGGCAAAGATCGCCGTCCTCAAAGATGCCCAAAGAGGGTGCTCGAGAAAGCAAACCACAAGAAGGCCCCCGGCAACTGACGGCGCCTATCCTCTCTCCTCCCTCAAATTTCATAACTCGCTACATGGTCTCCACAATCTTGCCGTAGACCACGGCATACTCCATCCCCATCCCCTTGGGAATAGGGGAAAATCCCGTAAGAGCTCGCAGACGCATCGCCGTAGCTATCCCGCCACTCAATGCCGCGCCCATTAAAGGACAGCCCGTAATCGCAAAGATAGTCGGAGGGCGTAACCGTAGCCTCGCCTGTAAGAAGTGGAAGGTGTGGGTCGCGCCCCACCAATGCCGCGCCGCAGCAAACATCAAGCCCTTGCTCTTAGTGGAACTCGACCAGCCCCTCAAGCACTCGACAAACTCCCAGAGCCCCGTCTCGACAACAACTCCGTCTGACTCGGCAAAGCTCCTCGGCCCGCATTCGGAAGCCGGTCCCACAAGTCAATCACGGACTCCACCGATCCTCGAGTCTTCATTTTGTTCAGCTGCTCCGTCACAAAACGGTTTCCGCCCTGTAAAAGAAAAAAAAAAGAGAAAGAGAAAATGTCAAAAAAAAAATTTTGCATTTGCATTTACAAAAAAAAAGAAAGCATACACATGCATTTAAGAAAAAATTTCGACAAAGATAACAAAGATACAATGAGCATAGCCCCATTTTTCTCACGTAAAAGACAAGCTTTTCAAGAAATCCCAATGCATTCATCAAAAAAAAAAAGATGCATTCCTACGGAAGTAAAAACTCCGTCCCATTTTCATAAAATAACATGCATACCATCCATCATCTCAAAAAAATTTTTTTTGCATACATGCATATCATCCATCTTACATGCAACGGGAGGAAAAATCCGTCCCACTTTTCAAAGAAAAATATATCCTAAACATACATACATCCCATATTGGCAAGATGCCCATTCTTTCCAAACAAAATGCATGCATTGCATCATTCATCAACATCAATATTCAAAAAAAAAAATCATCATCATCAACATGCAAGATTCAAATTTCAAAAAAATCAAAGTCACAATTCACAATTTTCGAATTTTCACATGCAATTTTTGAATAAAAAAAAATGGCAAAAATGCCAATTCTTTTTCCCAAGCAAAATGCACATTTTGAGTTACCCATATACTCATTACAACATGCATAGCATCAAAAATCGAAATCCAAGGCCAAGAACATGGTCATTTTCGAAAAAAAAAAAAAATCAAATCACCCAAAAATCAATGTCAAGCAAGAAATCAACAAAGGGATCAAAGGGTTTCAAAGTATACCGTCCGGAGATTCGAATCCGAAGCCCAATGTTGCCAAGCATCGGGTAATGCTCCTCCGCAACCGATTGCGAAAGATTGTAATGCCTCCTCATCCGGACGAGCTCCAACCGCCTCTCCGCTACCGGGCCACGCCCTGGCCTTGAAAAGCGCCTTCCCCGTGTTCCATTGCTCAAAAAATCGAAGAAATCGGAAGATTTTTGAAGCTTCTAAGGCCAATAATGGCGGATTCGCGAGCCTCTCTCTCTCTCTCTCTCTCGTTCAAAATTGAAAAAACCTGAATGGGGAAGAGAAAGGGCGCTGCCCTAATTAATACCCTCGGTTTTCAAACCCTATCCGCGCGGATAGGATTGCAAGGGTCAAAATGACCCTTTGCCCCTTAAAATTCCAGGACTCTCGCAATTCAATCCCCAACTTGACAGAAAGTTAACCAAAGTTAACCAAAGTTAAGACCGTGCCCCAAGAAAATCCCGTATCTTTCATCAAAATCAATCTAGCCAAACGTAAGACCGAGTGCCCCGAGAAAGATAACGGATCCCGTATCTTTCATCAAAATCAATCTCCCATAGCCAAACGTAAGACCGAGTGCCTCAGAAAGATAACGGATCCGTATCTTTCATCAAAATCAATCTCTAGCAGAAACGTAAGACCGATCTTCCCGAGAAAGATAACGAGATCCCGTATCTTTCATCAAAATCAATCTCCTGTCAAACGTAAGACCGATCTTCCCGAGAAAGATAACGAGATCCCGTATCTTTCATCAAAATTACCCCTAGCACAAACGTAAGACCGAGTGCCCCGAGAAAGATAACGAGATCCCGTATCTTTCATCAAAATTACCCCTACAGTCAAACGTAAGACCGAGTGCCCCGAGAAAGATAACGAGATCCCGTATCTTTCATCAAAATTACCCCTGCTAGCCAAACGTAAGACCGAGTGCCCCGAGAAAGATAACGAGATCCCGTATCTTTCATCAAAATCCTTCCCTAGCCAAACGTAAGACCGAGTGCCCCGAGAAAGATAACGAGATCCCGTATCTTTCATCAAAATCTACTCCCTACAGCCAAACGTAAGACCGAGTGCCCCGAGAAAGATAACGAGATCCCGTATCTTTCATCAAAATCCTTCCCTGCTAGCCAAACGTAAGACCGAGTGCCCCGAGAAAGATAACGGATCCCGTATCTTTCATCAAAATTACCCCTAAGAAATAAACGTAAGACCGAGTGCCCCGAGAAAGATAACGAGATCCCGTATCTTTCATCAAAATTACCCCCTAGCCAAACGTAAGACCGAGTGCCCCGAGAAAGATAACGAGATCCCGTGATCTTTCATCAAAATTACCCCCTGCTAGCCAAACGTAAGACCGAGTGCCCCGAGAAAGATAACGAGATCCCGTATCTTTCATCAAAATTACCCCGATAGCAAACGTAAGACCGAGTGCCCCGAGAAAGATAACGGATCCCGTATCTTTCATCAAAATTACCTCCGGCAGTAAAACGTAAGACCGATCTTCCCGAGAAAGATAACGAGATCCCGCATCTTTCATCAAAATTAATCCCCTATAGCCAAACGTAAGACCGAGTGCCCCGAGAAAGATAACGAGATCCCGTATCTTTCATCAAAATCTTCCCTGCTAGCCAAACGTAAGACCGAGTGCCCCGAGAAAGATAACGAGATCCCGTATCTTTCATCAAAATCTTCCCTAAGCCAAACGTAAGACCGAGTGCCCCGAGAAAGATAACGAGATCCCGCATCTTTCATCAAAATTACCCCTAGCCAAACGTAAGACCGAGTGCCCCGAGAAAGATAACGAGATCCCGTATCTTTCATCAAAATCACCCCTACAGCCAAACGTAAGACCGAGTGCCCCGAGAAAGATAACGAGATCCCGTATCTTTCATCAAAATTACCCCCCTAGCCAAACGTAAGACCGAGTGCCCCGAGAAAGATAACGAGATCCCGTATCTTTCATCAAAATTACCCCTAAGTAGCCAAACGTAAGACCGAGTGCCCCGAGAAAGATAACGAGATCCCGTATCTTTCATCAAAATTACCCCTAGCCAAACGTAAGACCGAGTGCCTCGAGAAAGATAACGAGATCCCGTATCTTTCATCAAAATCCTTCTCCTAGCCAAACGTAAGACCGAGTGCCCCGAGAAAGATAACGAGATCCCGTATCTTTCATCAAAATCTTCCCGGCAAGCCAAACGTAAGACCGAGTGCCCCGAGAAAGATAACGAGATCCCGTATCTTTCATCAAAATCATCCAACTAAGCAAATAAACGTAAGACCGATTTCCTGCATCGAATACGTCTCGATTTTCCTCAAAGAAAGGCTAACGAAATCCCCAAAGAAAGTTAACTAATCCCAAAAGCCAACGGAATCTCGAGTAGAACTCGAACTACGAAAGGGCTTGATTCCCACTAGTGGATACGTAGGTAGCCTATCATTAGGTCCAAATTTCTCGACCAAAACGGTCACCCTCTCCTTCGGCAGCAGACGAAGTCCACCGAAAGGCCATTTCAAATTAAGGTCTGAGGCACTTAAAAAGCCATCATCATCAAGGTTCGAGGCACCTAAAACGCCATCTCCAAGGTTCGAGGCACCTAAAACGCCATCTCCAAGGTTTGAGGCACCTAAGAAGCTATCACTAGGAAAGCGATAAATCGCAATCATCCCCACAGAGACCAAAAATGGTCATTCCTATCCTCAAAGAAATGATAGCCATCGACCGAAAATGGTCATCTCCTATCCCCACAGAAGTTTCTTTCCAAAGAAACGACCGTAGAACTAGCTCATCGTGTTCGAGGCACCTAAAACGCCATCATCTCCAGGGTCAAAGACCCGAACTACGATCGGCTTGATTCCCATTCGGGATACGTAGGTAGCCTATCGCTAGGTTCACCCACCCGATCACTCGATCATCCCGCCAAATATGGAGCCTTTTTATCGACGACCCCGCTTCCTTCGAAAGCGCCGTCGCCGAGGGGCTACCGTAAGTGCTCCAATTTGAGCTTGTTAGAATTTTCGTTAGAAAATTAACGAAAGTTATAACATTTCTAACAATTCCTAACTATCCTAACTTTCCTAACAAAGTGAGGGTAAATGGGCATTGTTATTTAAGGTTAAACCTTAAAAAGAATCTTAAAAAGAAAAACAAAAGGAATAAAACCACAAATAGCAATGGCCGGAGACACAAAACTGGGCCGTTAATTTGAAATTTCAAAAGATTATTCCTCTTGTCCAAAGTCGAAGCCGCATTTAATGAACAAAGGCACGCCGAGGGATCCATCCGCGCGGACATGTTTGTAATTTCCAGAGGGCTATAAATTGAGCCCTCCAAATACAAAAATAAGGAGGAAGAACACATTTTGCACCGAACCTCTGGCGAAATATAGAGAGAAAACAAATGAGAATTCACTTGAATTGTCACCATTTTCTCTCCAATCTTTCCCAACTCATACTCATCCACTCACTCTCATATTAAAGCCCTAAACACTCATACACTCAAGCCAAACACTCAAGAACACAAGGAAGATTGGTAAACCCTCCTCTATAACCCTAAATCTCATCCATGCATGCATCTTCAAACTACAAAATGTAGTTCTTTCATCTTCTTGCTCTAGATCTAAGAAGATCACCATGGAAGACCATCTCCATGGATGATCTTCTACAAAGATCAACATTATTTTCAAGTTCTCTTACTTTCTTGCAAAGAAAATTCATTTTCAAAACCCTAAAAACCATTTTCAAGCATAAAATCTCATTTTCGAAGGATAAAAATCCCCTTCCCAAGCAAATGAAATGCTTAGTCCTAATGTACTTAAGGATGGTTTGGTATAGTTGATTCACCACTAAAATGTCTAGTGATCACTAACCAAAACCTAGGGAAATGGGGACAAGCATGGATGCAAAACCCCCTTTAAAATCATATTTTCTTTCTTGAGAAGTTGCTGTCCAGTAGCAATTTTCTCAGACCTCAGTCCATGGTCTTAATTTTTGGACACAGATGAACTTGGAATTTGGTGTTGACTACAAAATACTTTTTGTAGCCAACATCTAGAGCTTTCCATACATATTTTTACCTTATTTTTTGGGTGAGTAAAACTCCTCTTTTCAAATTTTCTTTCAGAGGCTAGTTCATCAGCTTCTGGAAATCCAGATCTCATATCTAAGGTTTCCAGAAGGTTTTGACCCCTCAAATCTTCTCCAAAATGGAAAATTCCTTCGCACAAACTTTATTTAAGGTGTCTAGAACAACTTTCATTCTCTGAGTTTATCCAGATTATGAAGTTTTAAGACCCTTGAATCCCTTTCAAAATCAAAGGTCCACTGCCTTTTTCATTCTGGCAGAAATGGCTCTCAACTTCAAAAGGTCTTTTGAGTACCAAATCTCAATCCAAAAATCTCCCAAAAAATCATGGGATCAGTTTAAAGTCTTAAAAAGATATCCCAATTTTTACTTTTCTGAGTTTCAACTTATTTTGGCCAAAACACACACACACACACACACACAAATGATTTTCAGCTTGGAAGACTCGTTTTACGAGGCGCGTCGGGTGCACACTAACGTCCTTCCCGACGCGTAACATGACCTCCGAACCTAAATCTCTGATCTCGGGCTTTTTTCAAAGTTTTGGCCCTCAAAATTAAAATGGCGTGGCGGCTCCGTTTTCGTTGATTTTTTCAAACAAAAAAATGGGAAAATTTTCGGATACACATTCATCACAGCGACGCGTGCCGGCGTACGAGCCTATGCCTTCGAGGCACTCTGTAGACGTTCCTCCGCCTAGAGCCGAGCCGGAGCCGCAGCAGGAGGAGGGACCTTTGAGGGGGCGGCATAGCATGGATGCCGGGACGTCTTCGGGAGCTGCAGGGCCTTCGAGGGAGCAGCCCTTTTATCAGTTCATGCCTCCGCATGGCGCATGTGGTGAGGGTTCCTCGTAGCCTTCTTTCTTCGATCCTTTCGTCGGATTTGATCCTTCGGATTACTTTTCGTGGGAGCCTCCGGCGGGTGCCTCTGTGATTCCGACGACGAGGATGTGACGGCGCGAGTTCGCCGGGATGCCCGACTTCTCTCTCGAGGACCTTGGCGAGGATGATGATGCCGAGGAGTCCGATTAGGATTCATTTGCTTTCCCTCTTTTCATATCCCTCTTTTTTTGTTTAGCAAATGTACATTTATGGGTACCTGTAATAAAACACACGTATTTGCATGGCAAACAAAGATTTTATTTTAAGATGTAATGTCATTTTTGTGATTCCCTGGATTTGTCCTAGAAATGGTTGCTATTATTATTATATTTTGTGCATGCCACGTGAGCCGAGAGTGCTGGTAGCGTATGTTCACCGAATGGCTTTGGCCGTGCTTGCGCTTTGGAGCAAGGTTTTGCCGAGGACAAAGGGTTGTTGTAATCGTTGTCGGGAAAATGGGTCATGGTTGATGACGAGTGATGTCTCTTGGGATGTATTTGCCTTGTGCGTGATGGCGACGCTTTTCTCGTCGGGCCTCCTGGCATTTGTGATGGCGCTTTGCTAGATGTGGTAGGGCACCGCAGTGGAGAGGATATTGTCCCGTTGGTGCCGGGGGAGACTCTTCATGGTATCGACCGTCCGGCGACCGGGGATCGGTTCATGAGAGGGGGAAGCCCCGCTTTGCTCACCTTGTGGCCGCGAGAGAGACTTCAGCCATGTCCGAGGCTCCGACGTCGTTTAGCCCGTGGTCATTTGCTCGCCGACCTCTTGTGTTGGATATGGATCACCCGCCCGGGAGAGATGGATGGCACAGCTTGGTACGCATCGATCCGCCGGTGGGTTCCGACTGGAGGATTGAGACCAGGAGGGTCTTGGCAGGAAGCGGTCCTACGTTGTCGAGTTCCAGGTTTGTCTTGGTCCTCCTTCTATATTCCGTCGCTTGTTTCCCGGCAGCTGGGATGAAGCAGAGCCTTTGTTGGGCCGGGATGACCTTGCTACTGCGGAGGTAGTTCCTCTTTGTATGGCAGCCTTCAGTGCCTTCTTGTATTTTCCGAGGGTATGGAAGTATTCCGCTTTCCCTCCCGTGGTACTCCTTAGACGTCTGGGAGCGTTGTATTGACGACTCCGCATCCGGCCCGGTAAGAGCAAATGTGTCAAGGCCCCAAGTGGTCTTGGAGAGCAGGCGTGTAGCGATTCTGGGACCCGGTTGCCGTAGCAGCCTATTGCCTTAGGAGTTCCGAAGCCTCGGTCTCGACCCTTTCGATGTGACGGGAGACACTTTGTTTGACTACGAGACTAGAGTTGACCGACCGACGGGAGAGGTCCTCTTTACAGTACTCGGCAGGGAGGAGATCCGAGCCGAAGCACGGGCGAATGAAGCCCCGAGAGCTACCGGATTGTTTGACTCTACTGGGAGGACCCCGCATCTCTGACCGAGAGACGCAGAGTTGGTTCACGTGAAGCGAAAGAAGACTCGCCGGACGAGGGAAGAAAGGAAAGAATGGCGAGGGACAAGCGCAGATGGCGCGGAATGACCTCCTAGGTATCCATTCATTGCATTGCAAACACATTATTAGTTAAATGTATTAAGCCGTCTTTTAGCATGTTGTGAACTTGAGAGTAGACCGTGCTTGAACTCATCAAGAAATGTTGTAACTGTTAGTGATTTGTGATTTACTTTTAAAGCTTTGTCGAGACGCAAGATCTCTTGTTTTCCTTTGCTTCGTTGTGCACTTTGCTCGGCGTCCATCTTTGGACTTTTCTCATTGCATTCGCGGACCAAGCGCCTCTGGGCCCCGACGGCAATCCTCTTTGCACGAGGCTTTGTGCTTGGCCGAGAGGTTGAATGCTCCCTTGACAAGTCGTTTTGACGGTCTTTTCGTAGCTTCCTTGCCTCTTGTTGGCGTCGGCTCGACCACCTCGTAGCTTCTCGCTTGAGCTTCTTTTATTTATTTTTTTTTTTTGTGAGCCCTCGCTCGAGCTCTTTTTTTTTTTTTTTTTTTTTTGTGAGCCCTTGCTCGAGCTCTTTTTTTTTTTTTTTTTTTTTTTTGAAGCGCGTGAGGGCGAAGACAAGCCCCCGGCTTGGAAGCATACATGAGCCGGGCCGTTTGATGCCGAGCGACCCTGATGTCCTTTGATGTTGCCGCCGTCGTTTGACTTGGTCAAGGTGACCGCCGGGGCGTGTTCTTGAAAAGTGCGTAGCTTGATGGAGGTCTTGATTGACATTCAAACTTTTGACTTTTGTGTATTTTTAGACCGGACCAATTAAGGTTGCCTACGTCTCCTGACTAGAGAGCCTGTGTCCGCGTAGTTCGACACTACATGGAGTGCCAAGAGATGCACAATTGTTCTTCTTCAGCGAAGTATCTCGCGAAGTTTGCTTCCGTTGACCGGATTCATGAAGGGATTGCCGTCTAGGTCCGTAGCTTCATGGCGCCTCCGGAGAAGATCTTTGAACCACGAAAGGGCCGATCCATGTGGGTTCCCATTTTCCCAGCTGGGTTGGTTCGAGTGGGAGGCTTTTCTTTGAGTACAAGGTCACCTTCCCCGATGTCTCGGGATTTGACTTTCTTGTCGAAAGCTCTAGCCATCCCGCTTTGATAGGCTCGGACGTGTTCCATGGCCTTTAGTCGTCGCTCGTCTAGCAGTAGCTAATTCGTCGTGTCGGCTTCGAGCCATTCAACTTCGTTGATGTCATTTTCCAGAAGACTCGAGTGAGGGAATTTCTAGCTCGATGGGAAGGACTGCTTCCATCCCGTAGGTCGTGGCAAATGGGGTTTCTCCCGTGGTCGTTTCGACCGATGTGCGGTAGCCCCAAAGTGCAAGGTGCAGCTTCTGGGCCAATCTCGTCCTCGGGTGGTCATTTTTCTGATGATCCGTTCGAGGGTTTTTGCTTTGCCGCTTCCACGGCGCCGTTTGTTTGTGGCCGGTAGGGAGATGATTTGTGACGTGTGATCTTGAATTCAGCCAAGCCTGCCGAATTCCCTTCGAAGTGTGAGCCGTTGTCCGATATGACCTCATTTGGGATGCCGTATCGGCATATGATGTTTTCCTTGAGGAAATGCGCGACCTTCTTGGAGGTGAGTACCTTGTAGACTTGGCTTCGACCCATTTCGTGAAGTAGTCGATGGCTACTAAGATGAACTCGTGACCGTTGCCGCCCGGGCGGAGCGATTTTCCCGATGACGTCAATTCCCAAGTGGCAAAGGGCCAAGGTGTAGTCATGCAAGAGAGATCGTGGGGTGGTAGATGATTGAGGTTGGAGAACCGCTGGCACTTGTCGCAGCCTTCTGACAAAGTGGATGCAATCCGCTCCACGGAGATCCAAGAGTAGCCCATCCCGAGAATGATTTGCATCGTGGCTCGCATTCATGTGGGGACCACAAGCCCCATTGTGGACTTCGCTCATGAACTTGTCTGCTTCTTCTTGGCCGACGCAGCCGTAGAGTGGCCCGTGGTAGCGTTTCTTGTATAGCATGTCCCCGAGGATGACGAAGTGAGAGGCAAGGCGTTTTAGGGCCATGATGCTCTTGGTTTTGACCCCTTCGCGTGTGGGTCTTCCTTGTTCATGAAGGTGGTTTCCCGTTCTGAGGTATTGGAAGATCCTGGTTATACCATGGCTCATTGACGGGCTTAGGTTCTGGTTCGATCTCACAACAAGAGGCGTGAATTTCCTTTCGTCCGACTTTGAAGGGTTTGATTGCTTTTCCTTCGTGGATTTCCACAAGGGAGGCCAAGGTGGCTAAGGCATCTCGCAAACCTCGTTTCGGTCTCTTGGCAAGTAATGGAAGGTGACCTCTTCGAATTGTGTGATGAGGTCCTCCATGCAGCATGGTATTTTGCAAGCCCGAGTCTATGGTTTTCCACTTGTTGGAGACTTGGTTGATGATCAAGGCCGAGTCCCCATAAACTTCAAGTTTCGGACATTCCTCTCGAGTGCGGCTTGTAGTCCAAGAAATAAGCAGCTTCATATTCGGCGGCATTGTTGGTTACCTCGAAATTGAGCTTTATGGCAATTGGGGTGTGCTCGTCCTGGGATCCACCAAGAGCATACCGACGCGCTTCCCTTTTTGTTAGCCGCTCCGTCGAAGAACAAGCTTACCATCGATTTTCGCTTTCGATTGCGAAGATTCCCTCGTCCGGAAATTGTGGTTCGGGGCCTCGAGCCTCGTCGGTTGGGAAATCACCATTGTTCACCCATGGCCCGTCCCTTGATTGACTTTTGGTTTACGTACTTGATGTCAAATTCCGCTAGGAAGAAAGACCATTTGGCGAGCCTCATCGACAGAGATGGTTTGTCGAAGAGGTACTTGACCGGGTCCATTTTGGAAACCAAGTGTACCGTGTGCGACCGCATGTAGTGCCGTAGTTTCCCGACAACCCATACCGTAGCCGCGCAGTTTTCTCGAGGGCCGAGTAATTGAGTTCGCCGCCTTGAAACTTTCGACCGACGAAGTAGATGGCATTTTCGACCCGTGACTCCTTCTTTTCTTGACAGAGCATGGCTCCAACCGCGGTGTCGGCCACGCTAGGTATAGCAACAAAGTGGCTTTTCCTCGTGGGGAGGACAGAGAATCGGAGGACTCACAAGGTATGCTTTTATTTTTTCAAAGGCATCTTGGCATTCTCGAGTTCCATTCGATGTCGGCGTTCTTCTTCATCGCTTTGAAGATTGGCTCGCATATAGAGGTCAATTGGTTGACGAAGCGGCCGATATATTGCAGCGGCCCATGAAGCTTTTCACCTCCGTCCGAGTTTGCGGTGGTCTCATTTCGATGATAGCCTTGATCTTTGAGGATCCACCTCAATGCCTCTCTCGGTGACCATGTATCCCAAAACCTTGCCTCGGCTAACCCCAAATGTGCATTTGGCAGTGGTTAAGCCTCATTGAGTGTTTTCTGAGGCGATTGAAGAATTTTCTCAGTCCGTGAGGTGTTGTCCGTCCGATCCCTTTGAGTGAACGATCATGTCATCGACGTACACTTCGATCTCTTTGTGGATCATATCGTGGAAGAGGGCGGTTGCCGCCCGTCGTAGGTAGCCCCAAGATTCTTTAGTCCGAACGGCATTACCGTGTAGCAAGAGGTTCCCCTGTGGGTTGTGAAAGCTGTTTTTCTTGGTCTTCTTCGGCCATCTTGATCCGATTGTAGCCGGCAAAACCGTCCACGAAGGACTTGACTTCGAAATTGGTCAGAGTGTCTACCAACATGTCGATGTTGGTAGTGGAAAATCGTCCTTGGGACTTGCTTTGTTGAGATCTCGGAAGTCCACGCAACAACAGACTTTTCCATTGGCCTTGGTGACCGTGACGATATTGGAGAGCCATGGGGTACTCGATCACCCCGATGAAGCCGACGCGGAGCATTTTTTCGATCTCCTCTTTCGACTTGTAAAGACCATTCTCGCTTGATTCGCGTAGCTTTTGCTTGATGGGCTTAGCCTCGGGATTCAAGGGGATCCGGTGCTCTACAATGTTAGGATCTAATCCGGGCATGTCTCGTAAGACCAAGCGAACACGTCCACGAACTCTTTGAGCAAAGGTGCCAATGCGTCTTGCTCGTGCCGGTGAAGAAACTTCCGATTTGCGTCTCTTTTGGCTCTTCAAATAGCCTCCCAAATTCACTTTGGTTAAAACCTCCTCGGCACTTGGGCCCGGTTTTTCTCTCGTTTGACAACATGCTTAAAGATGTGCTTAATGTATTGTTCGTTTAATGTGTCCGCTTCTTTATCAAGTGAATCGTTATTAACTGTTTGTGTGTTAGTTAATTTATCGCTTGTTAAAGATGCAATGAGAGGATACTCTAAAGATCGAAGCATTCATTAAGAGCATACGGGAATACATTATTGGCAATGAGTTCGTAATCTTCCGGCGTGAGGCCATCGATGACTCGAGAGACTCAAATTCAAAGCTAATGGACTCAAGATGAGTTTTGACACTAGACTCTAGGACTCGAGGGGTCGACCAAGTTGTTCGATCATGTCCTTTTGGCCGGGCAGAGGTCCGGAGAAGGTGGCCCAGCTTATTGAGTGGCAATGAGCTTGATAGGAGATGGGGCTTGAAGGGCTTTATGTCACCGTTCCCGATCATTGCTATCACAGTAGTTATCGAAACAAAATCGATTAGATCCGGCATCTCGATTTCTTCTTTCAAGAGTGTGGAGCAAAGGGTTCGTCCCAAGCATCGTCTCGCGGAGTCTCTTGCTTTTGTCTTGGGCATTACTAGCTCGAATGCACTCGTCCCGCTTTGTTGAAGGCAGAGTGTTGACAGAGAGTTTTTCGAATTCTTCCGCCAAAGAGGGAGTTTTTTCGAACCAAAATTCATTGTGAATAGTGGTGGTTGTGGATCCCGGCAGGGCGGTGTGTCGAGGAATGCTCTTCGGACAGATTTGGCTTGAGGCCTCCGAATCTTGCCAGTTCTCGCCGGAGCTTGTCCATGGTTGTCGGCCGCCTTTGTTTGGCACCGATCGCCCTCTGTTCCTTTTCTCGAATCTTCTTCCAAGTTGCCGGCCTTCTTTGTGAAGTACTTGGTCATGTCGAAGCCGTAAGGACGAAGATCGGAGATGGCGTGCAAGCCTCTTTTGTTATCTCGTGGAGCGTTTCGTGCAGCTCGCTTGTCCTCCGCAATGTGTTTGGGAGTAGGAGAGTATCCCGTGCCGTGTGGTATTCTCGTTCTTTGATATTGATGATCCGTTGAGTGCCCCGATGGCGTTTTCCCAAACCGAGCCCCGGATGTAGTTCATGTGCTTCATCATTTTCATCGGGAGGGATCTTGTCCCAAATCAAAGGCAGTCTATGTGGCACACTTGGGCCTTTGGGCTTTCGATGGTGAACCCCGTTAGCATCATGCCATCATCGTCGGGTTTGATTTCTAAGACCGACGCCGTTTGTTTCGGTCCTTTCGCTGACTATGCTATCACCGTAGATGATGGTAAGATCCGTTCCTTGGACGAACTTACGCACCGATGAAGAGTGGATGCCACCCCATTGATCTCGTGTAGCCAAGGGCGTCCCAAAATGGCAATGAATGTGGATTGGGATGTCGATGACTTGAAATCTGTGACCATTTGTTTTCCAAACCACAGTTCAAGGTGGCTATTCCCAAGATCAAGGGATGTTGAGTCGTATGCCTTGATTGCCCGAGTCGAGGGTTTTAGATCGCTGCTTTGATCCCTAGCAAATCCATCATTTTGGCCGGAAGGACGTTCATGGATGATCCCCCATCTACCAACACCCGAGGGAGACGGCGCTCGTCCGCTTGAACTGTTATGTAGAGAGGCTCGTTGTGGTCGCCCCAAATTTTGGAAGATCGAGCTCGTGAAGGTGATGATATTGTTGTAATTGACGTTGCCAATCATCCGAACCGCTTCATCGTGTGTCACCGTGATGGGAACCATAGTCTCGGGCCGCTTTCTTCCAACTTGAGCTTGTGCGGGTAAGATGAAGCTGAGTAAGGACCAGAGTGAGATGTTAGCCCGAGTGCGCTTGAGCCGTGTCAAGACAGATCTTCAACCTTGGGTCCAAGGTTTCAGCCTTCTTTGGCGTAGGGCCCCTTTTCGCCTCGTGGCTCTGTATGGCCGGCCTTTGTCCGTCCGTGGAGGATTCACTGGGATTTGACCGGAACGTGTCGAACATTCACCTCTGACTTATGGTTTTGCTTGTCTCTCCCGCTTTCGGGAGTGGGAGGAGCCTCGATTGGCGTAAGGCCGCATCGCGCATTTCAATTCGTTCACCGTCATGGCTTTTACCAAGCATCAATAGTGGCTTTGAGATCTTCCCAAGACAGGGTTGGATTATCCTGGACCTTCGGGCCTTCGGTGGCGGTGCGAAGCTCGTCCCAGTGATCATGGAGCAAACATTGCCGTGGCCCCGTGCGTAACTAGGTCAGGGAGGTTTGCTGGAGTAGATGACATAGTAGTCAAACTTTCCCGAGGGTTCTCCAAGGGTTACGACCGTGGGATCACCGCATTCATACCTCTTTTTCGCTTTTGTTGAGAAGATAGCTTCTTCTTCGTCGAGGACGGCCCTCGTTCATTGCATCCTCTGGAATTCCATTTCCGCACAAGCACCGCAATCGCAGCACGTCCCACCGGATGTGTTCGTTGTTCGGCGGTGGTACCGGACCTCGTGTGGCCGGATGGGCGTGCTTTCCTCTCGGGAAGGTCTTGTGGTCTTACGCCATAATCGCATGGCTCGTACGAGGGTAACAAAGTTGACTTCTCGGGAGACAATGAGAGATGTTAGAGGTCAGAGGAGCAGCCATGGCTTGGGAAGCCCTGTGTAGTTGGGTGGCTAAGGTTCCGAAGTGGTGCATGGCACCTTCGATCCAGCTTGTTGCTCACCTTGACGTTTCTCAATAGCCATGAGGACCTCGCCAAACTTCTTCCAATGTTGGGAAATTTCTTGGGGGTAAGGTCCCGTTCTCATCGTTGTTATCCACCGACTTGGCCACGGGGAATTGACGGACCGTCCCGGTGACAGAGGTGGGCGTGACCTTGCTTGTTTTGACACCGGGAGACGGGTTCCCGGTACTCTCGACCACTCTCGTTAGCCGGAGGTGATGGGCAAGGTTTAGACACGGGAATGGCCTAACGGGGTAAAAGGGGAAAGCTCACGTGGCATGCGGTTTCCGTTTCTTTTATTTTTGATTTTTTTTTTGTTGTTTTAATTTACTTAAAACAAGATTTTCTCGTAATCCTAGGTAGGTTGGAAAAGATTGCTCTTCTTTTTCGCAACTATGCTAGATCCCGGGTCACCGGAGACCATCTCGTGCGGCTATAAGCCCCTCGTTTTGCACCCGTATTTCGACATCCCAGTGGACACCTGTGCGAGGGTCCTATAGTGCAAGCGGTTTCCACCGGCCTAAAAGAAAAATCGAACCTAAGGACCGAGCCTGCCATGTTCGTTTTGATGCGTTAGCCATGTGAATAGTGAACCGAGCCGGCCACCGAGTCAAGATCAGTCAAGAGTTCGGCATGACCTTCTCTTGCTTGCTTGCGCAAGGGATCTCGTGACGTTAGGCGTTGGCCGGGTCATATCGTCATGGCCGACGTATCAAAGGCGTGATGACATGGTGTCATGCGAGCATGGATGTATATCCGGACGGAACATCGTGCGTGTAGCTTCGGAAATCAAGATCGTGTCAAGATTTTAGCATGACCTTTCATCGCTTTGCTTGCGCAAGGGATCTTGAGTTCCGAGCCTTGACTCGTAAAATGGCCGGCATGGTATATGTATCCAGTGCCGTATGACACGGACCGGGTAAAACCAACCGAGTCCGGACAGAGTGTGACTCAAGACTCAAACGTGTGGTTGACGCTTGGCTAGGATGGGATGTTTGGAATGATCCCGTGCGCGTCCAAGAGGCCTAGAAAGACCTAACGGATCGCAACCGAGACCACTCCGGGTTGAGGGTTGTAGTGTGCAGTGTATCCGAGGCAAGCAGGCGTAGCGTGCGGTGTAACCGAGGCAAGAAGCAGTGAGTAGAGTGCGGTGTAACCGAGGCAAAGGTGCGCGTAGTGTGCGGTCTCTAAAATTCTTTTTCCGAGTAAAACAGAGTTTTTGAAGAATTTTAAATGTATGCACGTATGTATATTGATGCATTTTTTTTATTTTTATTTTTTTGTAAAATAAAAACGAAGCACGTGCACACACACACAAATGCTTAAAGAAAGGGGTAAAATGAAAGTTTGACCCTCATCATCGTTTTAAAAATCTTTTGTTTTGTTTAAAAGTTTTTAAAACAAAATTTCCCAATGAGTCGCCAACCGAAATTACCCGGATCCAGAGAGGCTTCGCGCCCGGCATCCGGCATCTTTCGCGTTGGAGCGATGTGTCTCGCCGTTTGTTTTTGTAGAGTCGCCACGCCGTTTTATTAAGCCCAAAACATTGAAAAAGGGCATCGCTTAAAGATAATTTTAAACCATTTTTGTGTGATGAGATTTTGAGTTCGGAGGTCGATGACTCCCTAGAAGAGAATATTAGAATATTAGAGCGCACCCGAGTAGCCTCGTAAAACGAGTCTTTCGGATACCCCTAATATCATTTAAATGTTGTGTGTGTGTGTGTGTGTGCTTTTTAAAAATGCATGTTGTATCGGATGTCTACATTGTATGCTATGTATGAAAATGTATTGAAATAGTAATGGAAGGAAGCCTTACCAATGTTGGTTCGCGTCTGTCTTCCGCTGGGGAATGGTGTTTGAGGTCGGAGTAGCGTTCGTCGGATCGGGATTGCTTCCGAGATGCCGGTTGTCCGCGGACGAGTTTCGGCGTGAGTTGAGGTTCTGAGGCTGCGTTCAGCAGAGGTTCGGCGTGCGTAGGGATCGCTTCTGGATCACTCGGGCAGGTTCGGCGTGCGTTGGGTGGCGGAGTCACTCGAGCGAGTTTCGGCGTGGCCTGGGATCGTCGGCTTGACTCGGAAAGAGCCGGACACCGTGGAAAGACAGTGCAAGGCCTCTGAGTACCACGAGGGGCCTCGTAGTACCTCGAGAGTGCCTCGGGCGGCGCGGGAGCGTCTCGGGAGCGCTCGGGGAGGCTTCTGAGCACCACAAGGGAGCTCTAAGGCCTCGGAAGGATCCGAAAGGGGCCGGAGTGCCTCGAGAGGACTTAGAGGGGAGCCGAAGGCTAAGGGAGGAAGAGAGAAGAGGGAGGTGTGTGAAAATGAGGAGGGGGAGCCCTCTATTTATAGTAAAAATTTCGGAGCAAAGAGGTCCGTACGGACCTCTTGGTTATCCGTAATTTTGGATTTCCTCGATTTGAGGAATCTCGCAATGATGGTGAATATTCTCGAATGATGATGTCCCCCATGCAAGAAGGTCCGTACGGACCAACTCAGCATGCAAAGAGGTCCGTACGGACCAACCATGCATTTGGGTAATCATTTCTTCCGGATTTGAGGAAATATTGTGGACTTTAAGGGGATTCAAGAATTATGACAAAGAAAGAGGTCCGTACGGATCAATATTGCTTTCCCAATTTCCTGAAAATTCCCAAAAGGTCCTTTTGTCCCTTTTTATCCCAGGAAGGCTCCTCCCTTGGTTTGGTTGGGGGTTTGAGAGGGTTTTGAGAGGGTTTTGAGAGGGTTTTGAGTGTCAGAGGTCTCCGAGACTGCGTTGATGAGTCTGCGGTGTTTCCCGTGTGTTTGAAAGGGGGTGATCCAGATTGGGATACTTACAGAAGGTTTTGGCCAAATCACGAAAAGACCGAACACTTATCTCGCACGGGACAAGAAGTCTCGCGCGAGACAACGCCACGGAAAGTCACAATTTTTCTGATTTTAAACCTAATTTTGGTCGGACGGAAAATCCGTTTTGGGGGTTTCTAACATTCAGAATCCAAACCTAGGGACTTAGGGGTCGAAGTAATCTCAAGTAACATCAAGTTTTGTGCAATAATTTTGGTGAGAAATTTTTTCTCTTTTTAGGGGAAAATCCGAAGGGACAATCATAGGGACATTTCCGAAGGGACAATTCCGAAGCGACAATTTTTTATTGATTTCTTTTCCATGGTTTATTACACAAAACGATCTTGTCAAGGGATTACAAGGACTCCAAGATCAAACTGATAGGTCACGGAGTGTCTTAAAAAGTCAATCTACATGATATGTGGCGATGCAGGGCTGGAAGGCTAGGCTCCCCGCGATATGACAATCTAGATGAATTGAATACGCGAAGTGGGATGATCCAACTTCGGAGAGACCGGCGACTAGGTGGTTACCGTCATCCGTCCTTAGTGTGGGTCTCGGATTAATTGGGGTATGTAGTGCAATGACAGATATAATATGAGTGCGCGTGTGTGAGATTCAATCTAGGTGATAGAGAAAAATAGAGATTTTTTTTTGAAAACTAAAGAAAACAGATAGTGGCCGCACCAAGTGGTTGCCTACGTTTCTCCCAAATTAGGAAGACTCAGGCCGTCGTAGTTTCACTTAAAGAGAGAGAGAGAGAATAAATTACATTAATTAATTACAAAGCCCGAGTCAACCGATGACCGGTAAAAATTAAAATAATTCAATCGCACGCAGTTATATAGTTCGAGTAATTAACAATTAATTATTCTACCCTGCAAAATAAAGTTAGCAAAAGCAAAATAGAAGTAATAATTATTTTTATTTTTCTGGAATTTTTTTTGAATTTTCTGAAACTAATTTTGATTTTTATTTTTTTTGTTTTTTTATAGCAGTCAACTTTAGCAATGAAGTCAATTGAAAAAACCCCATTTTTATTCTCTACAGCCGCCAGGTAGGTACAGGTACAAAGAAAAGGTGCAATTTTTTTTAATTTTTTTTTCAAACCATGGTGGAAGTCAACACCTGATTCCTTTTTTCTTTTTTTTTTCATTGCCGCCTTTGACAAACAAAAGTGACCTAATCATATTTTTAAAGCGCCGCCAACAGCATTCCTGCCGAATAACAGTCTCGCGCGGAATTCGTTGTCCCGCGCTGGACAAACAGTCTGACAGTAAAAAATTTTTTGACGAAAACAGTACAGAAAAATTTCAAAAAATTCAGAAAAATTAATTTTTTGCAGAAAAATAAAAAGATTGATAATATTCAATTGTGTGCAAGTCTAACCCTCTTAATTAATTGTCCCCAGCGGAGTCGTCACTGTAGCGATGCGTGAATTTTAAATAACAGAGTCGCCACTTATTATTTATTTAGGAAAACAATAAGAAAAACCTTTTTGATTTTAAAAGAAATTTGAGGGTTCGGGGGTTAAGTTATGGAATGGGTAGGTCAAGGAGCATCCATTCCACCCGATCCGAAGATCGGTCTTGCCAATCAAGTATTATCAATCTTTTTAATTTAACAATAAAATAAAGGACAAGAAAACCCTAATCAATTTCTTGATTAGGAATGTCGGATTGTATGCTTCGAGATCGCCTTCATCGATTGAAGGGACTCTAGGCTAATCCTTTTGATGGGATTACACTACCCTAAAAGCCAATAGAGAGAGATTGAGAAGAGGAGAGTAAAAGTATAGGAATTTACCTAGCGTTTTAGGGAGTATTTGATTTAGAACGTGGTTCTAAGATGTTTTCTTGGTCGAGAAGCGATTTGGGCAGAGTTTCGACTCAATATGAGAGTCAAATCTTGATGCGGACAGAGCTTCGCCTCAATCCTTGATTCGGGTTTTGATGTTTGTTGATCAACAAGGTTGACAAACAAACTTTAGGTAATTTTAGGGTTATTTTGTAAGTGATTTGAAGGAGTCTTTCGTGGAAAGAAATCAACAAATTGTGTGTGTTGTGTGTTTTCGATCGTGAATCCGGGGACCTTTCAATCTAAAACTGTTAGGCCTGAAATACTGAAAGTCATCAGGTATTTATAGGGGTTGGAGAGGTGTTAAGGATGAGATCAAACACCTTAGGAAGGTTCCAGAACTCAACTGTGATTGGAGAACCGGATGGGATAAGATTTTATCAAGAAAAGAGTTTGAAACGGAGAAGGAAAGTGATTCTGCACATCCTGTCGAGGGGTTATCTCGCGCGAGACACGATATTCCGCGTGAGATAACTAGTCATTTGACTATTTTGTCCTCTTCAGTTTATTCCGTTAATCAGTTAGGTCCAAAACTAACGAGGTTAGTTAGAAACTTAACGAAATATGACGAAACTAATATGCTTTCATCAAAACACAAAAGAGAGACGAAGAGTAGTGTAATCATGAATTATTGGTTCAGAATGGGGTGTCTACAGAGCCCCTCGGCGACAAGACTTATGAAAGAAGTCATGTCGTCGATAGAAAAGACATCATTCTGAACATTGGGATGGTCGTGCCGCACGGCTACCTACGTATCTCCAAGAGAGAATCAGACCAAACGTAGTTCGACTCCAAAACACTAAAAAGGCTATTTTAGGTATTTTGAAAAGCATTTTTGAAAATTGAAGAGGGATTTTTTTTTGAAAAGGTAAAATCATACTGAGAAATCAAAAGACTTGACCCAATTCTGAAGATACCTGTTTGTTGATGAAGTTGTTGAAGTGCGCTGCCCGAGGTTACTGACGTTGTCGTTGTTGCCGAGGTCGCGGACTTGAAGTTTGCTGCCGTCACAGACTTTGAAGTTGTCGCCGAGGTCACAGACTTGAAGTTGCTGCCGTCACAGACTTTGCTGGTGTTGCTGAGGTCACGGACTTTGTTGTGGTTGCCGAGGTCACGGACTTGAAGTTTGCTGCCATCAAAGACTTTGTTGAGGTTGCCGAGGTCACGGACTTGAAGTTTGCTGCCATCACAGACTTTGTTGACGTTGCCGAGGTCACGGACTTTGAGGTTTGCTGCCATCACAGACTTTGTAGTTGATGTTGCCGAGGTCACGGACTTGTAGTTTGCTGCCATCACAGACTTTATTGATGCTCCACTCGAGGTCACAAGTGTCACTGTTGTTGCCAAGGTCATGGACTTGAAGCTGTTGGTTGAGATGGAGGTTCTGTCGGCCCCTGTAATGCAAGGATATATGCATGATGGTCTCGGATGGACCCGAATGATTCTTACCTTTGTGTACCTGTTAGCACATAAAGATTTCAAGTAGATTTTCCAGATTTTAGTTGTTTGACTGGACTTACATGGTGGTGTCCATGTCTGTTCGTGTAAATGGCCGGTCGGACATTTTGGTGGTGAGTTTATGTATGAGTATATGGTATATGGAAATGTAGGGACATGTGTATGGATTTTTATATTTGAGATGGGTGGACTGTGTGAGTGAACTTGTGTTTGACAAGTTGGGACCAAATCAGGTTTATGCAGAATTTGTTGCTAGTCAGCGAGGCTGAATTTCGATGAGTAATCTTGTGTGAACACATCTAGGCATGTTGCGAATCTTCCTTCTTAGTTCTCCCTTGAGTCGTGTCTCTAGGAGGTAAACGATTACAAATCTGTTGACTGTCGTAATGGCTTTACGTCCAAGGCCCTTTGGTGTCTCAAGCCCCAAGTTGCTTGCAAGTGGTAGATGACTTTGTGAACAGGCTTATGAGTCTGCTCTCTTGATTTGAAGATGGTCGAAGAAGACTCTCCTTGTCGATTTGATTTGAAGAGGGTCGAATGATGCTCGATGAAGAAGGTTGAAGAATACTCTCCCTTTGACCTTGATTTTTTTTTCTTAGTGACGCACCCTGGTTTTTGCCTAGACCGCCCTTTCGGGTTTTCAATCTAGCGGGCATCTCTTTTTGGCCCTTTTTTTTTTCTTTTGTGCTCTAACTTTTGCCTAGGCCGCTCTTTACGAGTTTTCAACCTAGTGAGCCATATTATTTTTTTTGAAAAGTATGTGTACTCGAAGAGGACTCAGAGGAGAGAATCTTATTAAGGAGAAAGATGAGATCTCAAGTTTAGTTGAGGAGAGACGGACTATATTATTTGGAAGATGATCCAAGCATTGATTCTTTGGAGAAGTGTATTCTCTAATGATGAGAATGAGAAGCAAAGAGGAAAGCTCCCAATGCAGATTTGATTATTTTGAAGAGTTGAAGTAGAGATGGACTGGGGGAGGAAAGGTTAGGAAGCCCCAGTTTTGATGCTTGGATTTTAAGAGTGTGTATGAGAGTGGCTAACAGGAAGCCCCTAGACTCAACGAGAAACGCTTCTTGGCTCAAAGATCTAGAAAAGTTATTCTACCTTTTAATGGACCGTGTATCATCTAGAAGTTTCTAAATAAGTTTGAGAAGAAAGCCAATCATTAGTATGACTTAAGGGTAAATATTTGATCTTGATACTGAAAGTCTTCTTCACTTGATGTAGGAGGATATTGAAACGGAGAAGGAAAGTGATTCTGCACATCCTGTCGAGGGGTTATCTCGCGCGAGACACGATATTCCGCGCGAGATAACTAGTCATTTGACTATTTTGTCCTCTTCAGTTTATTCCATTAATCAGTTAGGTCCAAAACTAACGAGGTTAGTTATAAACTTAACGAAACATGATGAAACTAATATGCTTTCATCAAAACACAAAAGAAAGACGAAGAGTAGTGTAATCATGAATTATTGGTTCTGAATGGGGTGTCTACACATACTGATGAAGTACCAAGTCGATCGATCAACGTGAGAGACCTCGAGGCGAAGTTGATGTGACCCCAGATTCATTGCAGCATTATGTCATGAAGTGAGAAACCCATCTTTGATAACAATTATGCAACTAGAATCCTCCCTTCGAAGGGTGTCCTCCATATGGGAACTGTTAGCCATAGTGGCACTTGGCTTGTTCATGGCTTCAATCCTATTTACCCTATGGTTATTCTTAGGGAAGGGATTGTTGGCTGTGTTGGGCCCTTCGGGTATCTGGAACTTACCCTTCTCGATCAGTTCTCACATCGCCCTTTTCAGGAGTATGCAATTATTAGTAACGTGCCCACGATACTAGTATAAAGCACAGGGCTTAGTTGTGTCCAAAGGGACATCGGGATCCCTGGGCTGATAGTTGTCCAAAGGTCTGATCAGACCTTCCTTCACAAGTCCCTGAAAGACTTCACTCAGAGGCATTCCAAAATCTTCAAACCTTAGACTTCGCGGCTTGGGCACATCTCCTTTCCTTGGCACGAAAGGAGTGGCATTGTTGCAATCCTGGCCGCGTATTTAACTGATTCCTTGCCTTTTTGGGCAGGACAGAAGCTGGATTCGAGGCAGAAGCTCGGTACCAATAAGTAGGAGCAGTGGCTTGCTGTTGGTCAAACTTTAGCCCCAGAACTGACCATCGCACGCAGATCTGGATAGGGGAAGTTACTGAGGGACTTTCTCAAATGAGGCTTCCAGGCATGATTGAAAGATGTCCAACTGTTCTTCATTAGAAGGAGGGCTGGCCATTTTGCTCAACTTGAGGTTTCAACGCTTGTAAAAGTTACTGATGTTCTCCTCAGGGCATTGCATAGTTGTTTGCAAGTTACCCGATTCATCTCCCATTCCAGGTTGGCTTTGTACTTTTCAGTGAAGGCATTGGTGATCTGTTCCCAAGTGGCACTGGACTCGGGTTCCGACAGAAAAAACCACTTTAGAGCCTCCAGTTTTGGGGAGAGGCTGAAGTAATCAGCCAACTGCTGATTCGTGCATCCTTTGGCTTTCACGGAATCGGGATTTGTGGGCCGGAGGGCGGCTTTCTTTCTTGTCAGGTCGGCGACCTGCGCTTTCATTTCCTTATGATGTTCCATGAACCAAGCCAGATGAGGGTCCAGTGGTGGAGCCAGAGTGTTCAAGCCGGTGATCGTGCTGGAGAGAGGGGTTACCATTGGCAGCACACTGGTGGAAAGGATGGTAGGGCCTGGGGCATAGGTGTAAACCTGCCCTTGGCCTAAATCACCCTGGGGAGTGTAAGTAGGAGCCTGGGCATAAGGATAGAATCTAGCGGCCTGTTACTGATTCCCAATGGGTAAGGAGGGTGGTGGCAGACCAGAAGTGGCCGGGTAGCTCGGGTTCCCGGGATGAAACTCATAGGGAAACTTAAGTGTGGGTCGTAGCCCTTGGTTGTTGAACTGCATGCCTAGCTGGGGTGATGGTGTAAAACCGGGAGGATACTATGGTCCCGGTGATTCTGATGAGACGGGGATGGGGGCTTGCTGGCCTATAGGGCCTTGAGTGAGGAATAGTTTTGTGGAGGCTGGTGAGGCGCTGGGAGCTACCGAACCGCATGCGTTACGAGGAGGATACTCGATGGTGTCCTAAACCAAACTGTGGTGGCGGCATTCCAGACTGTTACTGCGGCACCCTGAACTGTTGCTGTGAAGGCCCAAACTGATCTGTGCCAGACTGCGGAGGGACCCCAACTTGCTACGGTATTCCGAGGTGTCTCCAACCATGAGAGGACATTTCATACTGACTTTATCCCCACTGAGGGACGACAAACTGGCTTGTCCAGCCGGACTGTACGGGGCCACTGGGCTGTGGCTGAGGAGCTAGCTGACCCATAGATTGAGGAGCAGGGGCTCTGGTTGTGATATCATAGGAGGCTGGTGGTGGCATCCTGGTGTAGTCTGGGCGATTGGGATTAAGGGTTTGTTGTCCCGTTGAGGCGGTCATGAAGGGATCTTGTGAGACTTGTACGGTGCCGGGGCTGGCTGTCTTGAATTGGGTTACTGTTGAGACACCCCAAACTGCTGAGGCGGAGAAGTTCCGAACTGATCCATAGTTGACTATCGTCCCAAACCCAACTGAGAAGTCGTACCAAGCTAATGTAACTGAGAAGCCCCTGACTGATCTGTACCGCACTGCTGAGGTATACCAAACTGCCGCGACATATCGACCTGACCCCGTCTGCGTTGAGGCACACCATACTGGCCCAAATCGGACTGAAGTCAATTTGTTTCCCCCAAACGACTGTCCTGCATCGAACCGTGAATATATACTGCATCGAGTTTGAGAGGACGGGCCGATTCATGAGAAGAGTGTGGCCCGGTGGAGGTTCCGTGTAAGGAAGGTGGTGGCATTCGACGGTAGTCTGTCTGGCCAATATAGGGATGGGGATCCTCTTCCTCTTCTACCGTGAAAGTCTCATCGGGGTTGAGGGCAATCGTCAAACCAAAATTCCTAACACCTTCCAAAAATGAACATCGAAACCTCATTCTGATCGGCACAAGGAGTTTTATGGACTCGGATTCCAATATTAGCTATAGAAATATGATGAATCTCTGGTTCTGGTTAAAATTCTGTCCTCATCCTTGGACATCAAAGAACTGCACTTGACAAGCCTATGACCAACATGGCGATCAAATCTCACTTTGCTTGGCGAAGCCTTGGTCTGAAGAGATGTGTTGGCGAAGTCTTGATTTTGAAGAAGTGACTTGGGAAAGCCTCAGTCTCATGATTGTGAATCTGACACAATTAGTGAGGCTTCAACCTGGTAGGCATTGCAGACTGATCCTGAAATGAGTCTAAACAAAGACCCATCTTGTAGCAAAGTGAAGAACCAACGTGGACCCGGCGTGACCAGAGAAGCCCCACTCTAAAGAAATGACTTGACGAAAGTCTCACCTTAAAGAGTCTAGTGCAGCTCTAATGCAAAATGAATTGTCATGTAGCAAAAGAGGCACCCATCCTTCTATAGTTACTTTATTATTTTCTTTAGTCGATTAGTCAACCGGAAGGAAATGTAAAAGAAAGACAATTTAGAAATGTATACCTGCAGGGGCATATTTTCAAAAAGTGGGGACAAATCCCCAATTTGTATTATTTGATGGCCTCATTTGATGAAGGCACAAAAGAACTCGCTTTGGGTTTGACTCTTTTGAGAGAGCATAAGTGTAGAAAGGTTTGTAAAAGTGTATGGAAGCCCCTGCTGACAGAAAATTCGTGTTTAGCTCTATTTTTCCTATAATGTAGAAAAAAAAAGACTTGTCGAGACATCTGAAAACATGTTTTATTCAAAATATGATCACAAGATTGCTTAAAACCCTTTATTAATGTTCGGGTTATTCAACCCCTAATCTCGATATGAACAAACATTTTGATTAATCATGAGGAGAAAGTCGATCAATACCAAGAATCAAAGTTGGCGAGTTGTGAAGAAAGATTGTGTATAGGAGAGGTCATTGAGGAGACCGAATTTATGAAATTTGAATGTGTTTATGACCGGACCATTTCTGGTTGCCTACGTTTCCCTTAATATTAGGAGCTCAGGTCGCCGTAGTTCGGGCTGAACTATGTTTGGCTTTGGGAAAGGGTATGAATATTTTGTGGTCCCTTTTGTGAAAAGGCTTGAGATGGTTCCTTGACAAGTCATTTTTGACAACTATTTCAGCGATTCCATTGCTTCTTGATCGTCGTCTTTCGTCGGGGGAGAAAGATTTTGAATGCAGCTTAAGGGCTTATGATATATTTTTGCCATTGCTTTAACTGCTCCCTTGTTATCGACAACTTCCGTTCTTCGGGCTTTAATTGTGCCCATATGTCAAGCCTCTGATCGGCGGTGCTGGGTCCTTGGCCTCATTTTTTCTTTTTGAGTTTTTTTTGTTTTGTTTTTTTTTTTTTGAAGCTTTTGCTTGAGCTTCTTTTTTTTTTTCTTGAGGACGAAGGCAAGCCTCTGCTTGAACTTTCTTGATGCACGTGAGGGCGAAGGCAAGCCCCTAAGTTGTTGTCGACATAGGGTCAATCTTTTAATGCTGAGTGACCTTTTGTTGTTCCTTGATGTTGCCGCTGTCGTTGACTTGGTCAAGGTGGTGGTGAGGACATGTTTTGGAAAGTGTATGGTTTGATGGAGGCCTTTGTGAGGTAAGGAAAGTGTATAGGGAGGGCATTAGTTGACTTTCTCACACCAATTAATTAAAATCTTAATCATTTCAAGAGATTATTTGTTGAGCAATGCGAGTGATCATTTAAAATAAAACCATTTCATTAAATATAATGTAGGTGTGCAAGTAATGTCTCGAGTCTAGCAAGAAAAGAAAAAAACTCTTTTATAGAAAATTTAAGATTAACTACAATGTCCGATGAGGACTTGATTGAACGAAGAAAGTACTAGAACCTACGAAGGTTGACTAAAAGACTGTTTTAATATTTTAATTTAATTTAAGGATGGGTAGCCCCTAGTTTAGCTACTCTTTGTTGTTGGATCACGCCTCTACCCTTCAGCATTGGAAGCAAATTCCTCATGAAGCTATGACAGATTATGCTCGCCTTTGGTAACTTCAGGAATTCCTTGCTTACCGGCCCTGACGGTTGCCTTATCTGCCATCAGATTATTATCATCCCATTTCCCCTTGGCATCAGTTGTGAACTTATCGGAGGGCGGGAGTTCAAAGAATTTCACCAAATCCGACTTTGCCACGGTCACATGCTTGTTGCAGTCAAACCAGCCATTCTCAACATTTGTTGCGACTAAATCATCTAGCTTGCTAAAGTAAATGTCAAAGTCTATTGAATTCACAGAGCTTGAATCATAAAACTCAATCATGTTTACACTCGTGTTGTTTGGGAAATGATCATTGGCAGTGTTGAGATCACTGAGGCGCTCGAGTTTGCCCATCTTAATTAATCCCCGAATTGCCTTTCTCAAAGCTGTACAGTTGTCGGTTTTATGACCGTGATACAGGTGGAAAGCACAATGCTTAGTGGTGTCCAAAAGGATTTTGGGGTCCTTGGGCTGATAGTTTCTTATGGGTTCGAGGAGACCCTGCTTTAGCAAGCCATTTAAAACTTTGCTTAAGGGCACACCCAAATCCTCAGGATGTGGTTTCTCCTTTGGGGGGGGGAATAAAATCTTAGTGCTCTTTGATTCGAGCTTTGGTCATCGACTTGGTCACCATTCTAAACAGAGTTTGCCGGTTTTGGTCCATTGGGGCGCTCAAGCTTGCCCGCTTCGATTAACCCTTGAACCGCTCTCTTCAAGGTTGTGCACTCGTCGGTCGTGTGGCCATAACGACTATGGAAGGTGCAGTGCTTACTCATGTCGAGGGGTGCATTTGAGCTCCTTGGATGGTAGTGTAAGTGCTCCAATTTGAGCTTGTTAGAATTTTCGTTAGAAAATTAACGAAAGTTATAACATTTCTAACAATTCCTAACTATCCTAACATTTCTAACAAAGTGAGGGTAAAATGGGCATTGTTATTTAAGGTTAAACCTTAAAAAGAATCTCAAAAAAGAAAAACAAATGAAGAAAACCAAATATAGCAATGCTGGAAACATAATCTGGCTGGTCAATTTGAATTTTGAAAAAGATTATTCCTTGTGTCCAAAGCAAAAGAATTAATGAACAGTGCACGCGATCGGATCCATCCGCGCGGACATGTTTGTATTTTCGGGGAGGGCTATAAATTGAGCCCTCCACCACAAAAATAAGGAGGAGGAACACAAATGCAACGAAGTTCTGGCGAAATATAGAGAGAAAACAGTGAGAATTCTCAAGAATTGTCACCTTTTTCTTTCCAATCTTTCCCAACTCATACTCATCCACTCACTCTCATATTAAAGCCCTAAACACTCATACACTCAAGCCAAACACTCAAGAACACAAGGAAGATTGGTAAACCCTCCTCTTCCTAACCCTAAATCTCATCCATGCATGCATCTTCAAACTACAAAATGTAGTTCTTTCATCTTCTTTCTCTAGATCTAAGAAGATCACCATGGAAGACCATCTCCATGGATGATCTTCTATAAAGATCAACATTATTTTCAAAGCTTTTCTTTCTTACTTGCAAAAATGCACTTTCAAAACCCTAAAAAACCATTTTCAAGCACTAAATCTTGATTTCAAAGGGTAAAATCCCCCTCCCCAAGCAAATGAAATGCTTAGTCCTAATGTACCCCAAGGATGGTTTGGTATAGTTGATTCACCACTAAAATTTCTAGTGATCACTAACCAAAACCTAGGGAAATGGGGACAAGCATGGATGCAAAACCCCCCTTAAAATCTTGTTTTCTTTCTTGGAAAGTTGCTGTCCAGTAGCAATTTTCCCAGACCTCAGTCCATGGTCTTAATTTTTGGACACAGATGAACTTGGAATTTGGTGTTGACTACAAAACACTTTTTGTAGCCAACATCAAGAGATTTCCAGACATATTTTTACCTTATTTTTTGGGTGAGTAAAACTCCTCTTTTCAATTTTTCTTTCAGAGGCTAGTTCATCAGCTTCTGGGAATCCAGATCTCATATCTGAGGTTTCCAGAAGGTTTTGACCTCAAATCTTCTCCAAAATGGAAATTTCTTTCACACAAAGTTTATTCAAGGAGTCTAGAGAAACTTTCATTCTCTGAGTTCATCCAGATTATGAAGTTTTAGGACCCTTGAATCCATTTCAAAATCAGGTGTCTGCTGCCATTTTCTTCTGGCAGAAGTGACTTCTCAACTTCAAAAGGTTTTTTGAGTACCAAATCTCAAACCAAAAATTCTCCAAAAAATCATGGGATCAGTTTAAAGTCTTAAAAAGACATCCCAATTTTTACTTTTTCCAGTTTCAACTTATTTTGGCCAAAACACACACACACACACACACACAAATGATTTTCAGCTTGGAAGACTCGTTTTTACGAGGCGCGTCGGGTGCACACTAACGTCCTTCCCGACGCGTAACATGACCTCCGAACCTAAATCTCTGATCTCGGGCTTTTTTCAAAGTTTTGCCCTTCAAAATTAAAATGGCGTGGCGACTCCGTTTTTTCCGGTTTTATTTGGTTTTTCAAAGAAACGCAAAAATCGAATTTTTCCCGCGAAAAAGGCAACACATCGTTACAGGTAGTCCCTGAGAGGCTCTAAAAGGCCTTCCTTTGCTAAAGCCGTGAAAATTAAGCCCATGGGTATCCCAAAATCATCAAAATGTTCTCGTTGCCTTAGAGGACCACCATTTCTTGGTTCCTTTTGGATGCCGTCAATTGTACACAACGCCTTCTTTCCTTTACTGGATGTTGCAGCCGTGTTGGAAGGGTAAGGTTTATAGCGGTGAGACATGCTCAGACCAGTAGTGCTTCCCTGTGCACGAACCCTTTTGATGTATCCCTCGATGTAAGGGTTGAGATTTGACTTTATGTAAAACTCCTTTGTGTCAGATACACGAGATTGGTATGGTGAGATGGCTCGAGTCGAGCGATTGTCGATACTCCCGTTGCTAGGCTTTTCTTGTATTTTCTTTACTGGTCCTACCAATATCCCTTCAAAATAGTCAATAGGAACACTAGGACTGCACGACCCCGCCACAAGATTGGCATTAGCAAACGAAACCATAGTAGGAGGCATTCTGGTGGGAGGGATGACAGTCTGAACATTAAAAGCGTGACCGTAACCCTCCTCATAAGTCAAACTTTTGGCACAAGAATGTGGATTGAAGGATCGGGGGTGGTGAGACTTATAAGGGGCCTCATAAGGCTGGGCAGCTGCCGAAGATGAGGATATATGGCTCGTAATGGCTGGATACCGGGGAGTAGTAAGTGTGGATCCAAAATGTTGCTGAAGATGTGAGGTCTGAGGCACCGTAAAAGTAGGACTGAACGTGTCTTGACCAAACTGAGGAATGTGACTAGAAGAGTAATGTGCATACTGTACTTGATGAGCAGGAGCAGCTTGCGTAACAGCCGAGAGAAGAATTGGATGAGGACCGTGTGGCCTTGTCGAACTTCCTAATTGGAGGGGCGGGGTAGAGCTTGGAGGATGTTGTGAATATGGTGAGTCTGATGAAGTGGTGATAAAATCCTGGTGGCCCATGTGAGCTCGCAGTATCACAGGGGCAAGTGGGCCTTGAGAATTGATGGAAGCAAGCTGACCCCGTCCGAACCGTGGAGCCTGAGAAGCGAACTGACCCAAAATGGCTTGCGGAGCCATGTCAAACTGCTGGGCTTGAGAAGTTGCGAACTGACCCATTCCGAGCTGATGACCCAAATCAGACTGAGGTTGTGAAGTAGTAAACCGACCCCTTCCAAGCTGTGGGGCGAAAGCAAACTGATTCAATCCTGGTGGTGAGACCTGAGAGGCACCGGGGGCAGGTTGACCTAGATCGGACTGCTGAGGGGTACCAAGCTGTAGGGGCTGAGATGTACTGAATTGACCAATTCCAGACTGATGGCTCGGGCCAGACTGAGGTTTTGGATTAGCAAACTGACCCATTCCAAGCTGCGGGGCGGAAACAAACTGATTGAAACCCAAAGGTGAAAACTGAGAGGCACCGGGGGGAAGTTGACCAAGATCGGACTGTTGAGGAGTATCGATATGATGAGGCTGAGAGACAGACTGAGTTATAGGCCGGGGGATGCTTGGCCCATTAACAGTTCCACACGAAAGGGAGCAAGCCATTTGACGGTAGTCGGCATGCCCAGGAGGGTAATTAGCTTCAATCTTCGCATCAACCGTAAAGGTTCCATTAGGGTTGCGAACAATTGCTAGTCCCTGGGTTCTAACACTTTCCAATAACTGACTGATCTGATCCTCTTGATGTTATCTTATCTGTTCCAACATCTGATTCCACTGTTCGGCATTTTGCGGATTTTCGGGGTGCAGAGTCGTACGTCCCCCACTGTTCTCCTCTGAACTGGCCATTCTGAAACTCTGAGCTGAAGCAAAGGAAAAAATCGATGAAGTATCTGATTTCGAAATGACTGAGCTGAACAAAAAATGACCCGGGATCTTGATCCAAACTTTGCTTATTGTGGAAGGCACAAAAGGATGTGGTTCAGACTCGGGAAAGCGAAACAGGTTGGTGTTTGGGCTTAGGGCTCATGCAACATGCGGTTATTCGTTTAAATTTACTTAAAATGTGTTTTCTTAAACCCTAAGTGGTTGGAAAAGATTGCTCTCTTTTTTTTGCCGACTAGTCTAAGTCCTGGATCAGTGGGTCCCATCACTACGCTACAGACCCCTCAACTTGTAATCCCGAACAAGGGTTCTGTAGGGAAAGCAGGTCCCACCGACCGAAAAGAAAAACGATCCTAAAGTCTGGCGGGTAATCGAGTCTTAACGCGTATTCAATGTAAATTACGGGCAAAGATGACGTCAAAGGTCAAGATCATGTCGAGGGGCTTGACGAAAAGTCGGCATGGCCTTGACTGATAAATGTCCATAATTGATCTTGACCCGTTGTCAGTTAGGTCGTAATTAGACATGGTCTAATCGTTAATCCTTGATGACTCAGTGTCATACCGGGAGTCGGTGCATAAGTTGTGCAAGTCAAAGTCAAAGTCAAGGCGCTAGTCAAGATCTGGTCAAAGTTCATGACGGAAAATCGGCATGACCTCGACTGATTAGGGTCTCCGAAGGATATTGACTTGGCGTGTCGACTAGGGTTTGACCGACACGGTGTATACACGGACAGGGCATGACACGGACCAAACTAAAAACCAACCGAGTCTCGGACAAAGTGTGTCACGGACAAGTGCATGATCAACACGAGGCTCCAAGGGATGTTTGGGTAGCCTCGTGCTCGCACCGAGAGGCGTAGTAAGGCCAAACGGGCTGCTACTGGGATTTTCCCGGGTTAAGGACGTAGTGTGCAGTGTAAGGTCAAGTGCGCGTAGTGTGCGGGCAGTCTAAATTATTTTTCTGAGTAAAATAGAAATTTTCACATGTGTCTTAAGAGCATGATGCATGCAAAAGATTTTGAAAATGATTTTTTTTTTTGAAAATATTTTTGAAAGCGAGTAAGCACATAAGCACATAAAATTCAAACAGTTAAGGAAACGGGTCCGACAGTCAAAATTTTGATTTTTCCGGGACGGTCAAAACGATAACAACGCGAAATGGGGGAAACACACACACACAACAAAAGGTTTCAAGTGCTGGGACGGAAGTTTGACCCACAAAAGTTTTTTTTTTTTTTGAAATGATACCGATACGTGGCTTTGTTAGACCATAGTTTATCCCAGACTCGTGTTAGGAGGCGATAACGGGAAGCTTAATGGTTTCCACCTATATACCAAGTATCATTTTTTTATTTTTATTAAAAAAAACAAAGCTTATGGACAGTCCCCAGCGGAGTCGCCACTGTGATTATCCCCGATCCGATTTGGGCCCGCCAACTTGGAGTTTCCAAGTGACTAATGAACTCGGGTCAATCTAGCGGACTTTGATGTTCAAACGGAGTTGCCACGCCATTTTAGTTTAGGGCCAAAACTTTAAAAAAGAGCCCGTAAAAGAGAAAAAGGGTTCGAAGGTCACGTTACACTTCGGGAAGAACGATTAGCACGTTCACCCGAAATGCCTCGTAGACGAGTCTTCCAAACTTGAAACAATTTGTGTGTATGTGTGTGTGTGTTTTGCAAAAGGGGTTTGACCAAACAAAGGATTTTCTGGGAATAAACAGTTTGACTGGACTGGACTGGGATTAATCAAAACAATGTGCTTCTGTGAGTGAAAAGGAACTGGAAACAAAAAATATCTGCCAGTGACATTTCTGTCCACGCGGGTTGAGATGAGGATCAATCTTATCCGCGCGGATAAGGCAGTGATTTTCCCTTTTTGCAGCTTTCCAGTCTGATTCTGTAATTTCCAGAAAATTAACTGGATTTACAGAATCAGAACTGGAGTTGCAATAGAAAATGTAAAGTAAAGGGATCTTTGAATTTTGCATCCATGATTGTCTCCACTTTTCTTAGGCTTTGATTAGTGATCACTAAACATGATTAATAGTGATATACTAGATCAAGCCATCATGAGGGTACATTAGGACTTAGGAGCATTTCATTTGCTTGGGATGGGGGGTTTGACATATAAATAGAAGGTGTTTAAGATAAAGATTAATACATGAAAATGGAACTTAGGTTAAAAGTGTATCAACTTTAGAGTGGATCTCTAAGGTGGTCATTAAGATGACCATCCTTGAGATCTTTAAACTCCATGTATCAACTACACCTTTTGTCAACCTAGAAACCTTAGTAATCTTCATCCATGGATATTGTTCCAAGGTGGAGATCTTAGGCTTTAATAGAGTATTATCACAAGAAAATAAAATGTTGACCACTAAGATGATCACCATGGAGATTAAGCTCCAAGATGACCATGCTTAAGTCAAATGATACAAGTGCTAGTAAGAAAAGGAGACATAAAAATTAACATAAATGTAAAGATTTAGATCTTTGTGGAAGATCATCCATGGAGATGAACTCCATGGAGACCTTCCTAGATCCATGGACAAAGAGGGAGTAAGCTTAACAAGTAACAATTAAGTAACAAGATAATCAAGATTTAATAAGTAGTTAAGCAAGATTTATAATAAGCAAAGTGAGATAACAATATTACTTCATACTAAACCTAAGATGAATGCTTAAAGATGAGGGATTAAGGTAAGGAGAAGGAGGGTTTACCAATGGTTGTACCCTATCTTCTTTGGTTTGTGTTTAGGGCTTGAAGATTATCAAGGCTTATGTGTGGATTTGTGTTTAGTTTTAGTGTTTGGATGAGTGTTTGTGGTTGTGTTTAAGCTGTTTTCTGGAGTAATTTCGACAATGTAACAGTAGAGTCCAAAAGAGATCCTCCCAAAACTGAGAGAGAAGGGCTCTATTTATAGGCTGGATTAGGGTTCAACCCTATCTGCACGGATAAGGGTGAGGTCCTCCATTCTGTCCGCACGGATGAGAGAGAAGACGTGCCTGACTTTTCAGAAAAGCAGTTTTGGTTGTTTGCAATAATTCAAACTGGTCAACTTTCTTGGAGGCCACTCCTTCCAGCGAGATCCAGTCCACATTTGTTGTTCCCTTAAGGTCCTTCCTTACTTAAAAACCCTCGGAAAGTGACCAAAATGCCCTTAAATGTTTATTCGATGTGAAAATCGTTAAATTGGGCTAAAGGAGTGTTGGTGGTTCAGATTGGGACACTTACAGCGAGCAAAGCTTCCCAGTTTCTGAGGTTTGGGTTTTATGGTCGGGTTGACCTCCAGCCTGTGAACAGCGACCTCTTCCTTGATTCCTTTCATATCTTCTACTCGCCAAGCAAAAACGTCGTTGCTTTCCTTGAGTAGCTCGACAATCTCCAATCTTTCTTCAGGTAACAACTGCTTTCCAATCTGATTTTTTTGCTCGGGATAGGAAGGGTTTGTTATCACTGCTTCCAGCTCGTCCACAGCTTCGAGCTCCGGACCGTCTCTGAATTGTAGGGTTTCGATGATAATCTCTCGAACCCTCTGCTCGTCGTACACCCATCTATTAATCCTGGGATAACGAGAACTTGCTCTCTAGCTGCTACATTGGTTGCCAGCTCGTTCGGATAGAAGCTAATCATCTCGTCTCTGCTATAGCTTCTAGGGGGTACATGGGGTGCCTTGCTGAGCTGGAATATCTTGTGCTTGATGGCAGTGTTACTAGCTTGCTCCGTAATAACGCCCAAATTCAATCTAGGCTGCCTAGACTCTTGATGTCCACCAACAGCTCGCTCACCACCACCTGCTTGGGGTCTTTTTACATACGCGTCGAGCCTTCCCTGGTCGACCCACCTCTGAATGATACGTTTCAGGCGCATACAATCCTCTGTTGTGTGGCCCGTATCCTTGTGATACTCGCAGTATTTGTTGTTATCCCGTCTGAACTTATTTGCTGGGTTCATTGGGGCAGGTGGGCCTAGCTTGACCGTATTCATTATCTCGGTTCGACTCACTGTTAAGGGAGTGAAAGCTTCGGGCACTTTCTCAGTCGCCCTAGTTCTATTCTTGCCATTTTTGTTGTTTCCCCCATTCTTGGATGTGTCCTTCTTATTAGCATCAGCGACCTCAGCCTTGGGGCCTTTCCCATTTTTCTTTTCTTTTCTTTCCTCGGCCAATGCCACATTATAGGCCTTCTCGAACAACTCTTGTCGAGTAGTCACAGTTCGAACTGTCAGCTCGTAGTCCATATCCGCAGAAGCAATTCCATTCCTGAAACAATTGATCACCTCTCTATCCGTGAGGTCCTCCTCGATCTTGTCGACCATCTCCTTGAATTTGGTATAGTAGCTCATCGAGCTTTCGTTCTTTCCCTGTACCAAATTGTTCAAGTCGGTGACTGTCGTCTTCCGAGCTCCTGCAGTCGAGAAGCGATCCAAAAATTTCTTTCTCATATAAGTCCAAGTCGAGATGCAACCTGGTGCCAAGCCATTGAACCAAGTGAGGGCTGCCCCGGTGAGAGTGCTAGTAAGTGCTTTACACATCATGTCGTCCTCGTTGGAGACAAAGCACATCGTAGCCTCTAGAAGTTGTACATGGCTTTTGGCATTGGTTGCACCCGAATATTTTTCCAGGACGGGTAGTCTGAAGCCTGGAGGAGGTCGACGGTCGAGCAACTCCTTGGACAAGGGACGAAGAGTAAAATCATTTCGTTCGCCCTTTCCGGCATCCTCTTTCTTATCAGCCTCCCACTGTTCAAACTTTTTCTTCCACAATAGCCATTCCCTAGCATCTGGCCCGTCGTCCCTAGCATGGGAGACATCATTCGACCTTTGCCTTTCTTCTCGGTGGGGTTCCCTCCCTGAGTTGGCTCTGTGCCTGTCACTCCTGGGGGAGTTATCTTTCTGCTTCTCCTATCCCTGTGAGAGGGCGACCTCACTGACTGAACTGGCGACCTGCGCCTTTCCTCTCTAACTGGCGACCTGCGCCTGTCATCTCCAACTGGCGACCTGCGCCTATTTTCTCTAACCGGCGACCTGCGCCTGTCATCTCCAACCGGCGACCTACGCCTATCTCCTCTGTGGGACTGCGACCTTTGCGTCCTGGCAGGCGATCCACGCAAGCTTCGACTAGCTTCTAGCTGTCGTCTTAGATCTGACTGGGCTTCCTGTTCTCTATTCCTGTTGAGGCTGGCTCTCAGATCGTCACTCGGAACATGGATAGGGGATTGAGGCCGCTGCACTATCCTGCGCTCGACATTCTGTCCCACGGTCTCATTCTGCCTAGTACTTCTAGCGGGCTGCCTGTTAGAAACTTGGGAGGGGCCACCCTTTCTGACCTTCTGTCGGCCTGCTCTGCCTCCTCCATTGCTATTAACTCTGCTAGAATTTGAGCTCGTTCTAACAGCATCTCCTTTTTGCTTAGGGGATTGGTTGAGGGACCTGCCCTGTCTCCTGCAGTCATTCGCCCCGTTTGACGCTTTGGAGGAGGCAGCGCTCCCTGCCCGTCCATAGGCCGCTTGTCTCTTCTACCATCAGGCAAGCCTTTGCTGTCAACAACGCTATTAGATCGAGTCGCCCTTTGGTGATGGCGAGGTGGAGGGGGAGGAGGTAGATCAGCATTGCGGTTCCCGGCGCCGGCGTCCGTGTTAGCGCCGTTGTTACCTTCGTTGTGCCCGAGTGAGGCTTCAGAAACGTGTCCATCCGAAGTTACCATGTTTACCAGTTGAGAAAACTTTCGAGGTCAAGTATGCACGATTCCCGGCAATGGAACCAAACTGATGCCGCAGGAAATGTGCTTATCAATCTTCGTCCACGTGGCAGGACCAATCACTTGACTCCTTGACCTGAAATCGTAACCCACGACTAGCCGAAATGGTCTCCGGCTTAGACCCTCGGGCGTGAGAGTATGTATGGTATTTCGGAGAGCAAATATTGTAAATGAACAGAGATATTCAAATGACAAAATTGTAGTTACCTTAAAACCGTTGTGGTTGCCCTGTATTTATAGTTATTTGATGAGGGTGGTATATTGGTAGGACTTCATGAATCCCGTAATTTGTGGGACATGTACGTGTCCGTAGATCGTGTCCGTGAGTGGCTCCTGATTTGTAGGGGACCAGTTATGGAAAGAGTTGTGCGTACGTCTTACTTCAATAGGTCGACGCTTGTTTGGTGGGTCGAGGTCGCCTGTTGATATTAGGTCGACCTGACTAATGGGTAGGGCTGGACCGTACCCGAAATAGAACCTGGATCGTAGAGTTGGACCAAGCTAGGTCAGGACCTCGTAGGTCAGACAATGAGCTTAGGTCGACTGATCCTATTGATGGACCTTGGGCCTGGTAATAATTGGGTCAAACCCACTGAAAATGTGGTGGCAATAGTAGATAAATGATTGGGCTTTACTCGCTGGGCCTAGCTCGTCACTTTTAGTCTGTTCAGATGTGTTTATTGCTTTTAAAAAAAATCATTTATCCTACAATTAGGGCTGTAAACGAGCCGAGCCGAGTCGAGCTTATGAAGTTTCTCGCTCGAGCTCGTTAACTTTTAAACGAGCTCGAGCTCGTTAAAAGAAAAGCTCGCTCGAGCTCGTTAACTTTTAAACAAGCTCGAGCTTTTCTCGAGATCGAGCCCAGAATGCCTATTCGAGCTCGGCTCGAATCAAGTTTCGAGCTTTTCGCGAGCTGGCTCGGAGCTTTTCGCGAGCTGCTCGAACTCGAGTATTAACGAGCCGAGCTCGAGCTTCGACTTATTTTTTGAAAAAAATCTGAAATCAAACGAGCTTTTTTTAACGAGCTCGAGCTTCGACTTTTATATATATATATGTATATACTAAAATTCATTCGAGCTTTTAACGAGACGAGCCCGAGTCGAGCTCAAACGAGTCGATCTCGAACAGAGCTCGTCGAACGTACGAGCCGGCTTGAAAAAAATGACGAGCTTGAAAATCGGTTCGAGCCCACTCGAACTCGAGCTTTTTTCGAGCCGAGCTCGAGCCGGCTCATTTCGTGTAACAGCCCTACCTACAATGATATTTTTATCTATTATTTTTGTTTGTCTAAAAAGGACAGTTTATTTTTAGGCAAAAATGTAAAAAAAAAAAAAAAAAAAAAAAAAGTAACAAAACTATATGACAAGTACCCAAACTAATTTTAGTTGCATTTAAGAAAATCCAACCTTTTTTTTTTTGAATCCATGATACCTACCCCCTAATGACATCTATTTTTCTATGTTAAATGAACATGTGACTTTGCAAGGATAAAATAGGAAAACCAATAAAATAAACACTTAGGGTTCTGAATGTTAATTACTAAACTAAAAGGTAAAGTGGAATTTTAATCCAAAATACATTTTCTATTTACATTTTCTTTTTTTGTAATATTTTCTAATTATTATTATTTTTAAATAATAATTTAAATAATAATAAATAATTAAAATATGTAAATAATTAAATAGTATGGAATATTATCTCTATCCATTGAAAGTATTTTTTTTTCTTTATTCACATTATCTTAGGATACCTCCAACGTTAAAAGTTAAGTTATAGTATATATATCAAAATCTAATAATTTTGATACCTATAACATTATTTACATAATGCCAAAATCTTGCAAAAAATTAGTTTTTTCGTAACATAAGAAAAAAACTTGTTTTGAAGCACTAAGTCTAACTAATAAGAGTGATGAACTATTCTAAAAACTAATTTTTTATAACATTTTAAAAAAAAAACTAGTTTTTCACAAGAATTACTCTTACATAATATCAAATTATCATCTAAAATGGTAGTCATCAAAATTAAATTTTAATTCATATGTAAAAGGTATTATCATCTCTAATGGTAGGTATCAAATTAATAACTCAATATTTTGTATTTTTGTTTTATTAAAATTATTTCATATTTAATATTTTCAATAAATAAATATAAATAGTGTTAAATAACAATTGAATACTAATTAATTTAAAATAAAGTAAAATAAAATATGTATACTAAATAAAAAAAATTGAATTTTCTCATCAAACATCATTATATAATTTATATTTATATTTTAATATAATATAATAAAACCGTTAATATTTTTTATACACTTATAAAAAATTGATAAGGACATTTTTATTAAAAATATAAACATTTATTTAGGCTAACTTATCATTATGAAACTGAAAGTTTCGTGTAGCTAGGAAACTTGGATCACGCAATAGGCAAAGGATGTGAGTACAGATGTGTCTCACAACTGTCCACACATCCACAGATAATGCAGCGGAATAAAGTAAATAAAAGTAAATAAAATGCAATAACTCAAGAGTTATATACGCTTACTTGATACGTGTGATCGGCAAACTAGGCTTACGCCCGAAAACCTTTTCACTATAAAAACTTATGTTTCTTACAAAAACAAATAAGTGAAAAACTAAAATATGAAAATACTAAACAAGTTCTAATCACCTTCTATGATATGAACAACTCCCCTTTCCCAAGTAGGACTTATTCAATCAGAAGTAAAACAAGAGAACTTTATGAAAACCTAGATGTGAGTTACGGATGTAAGCTCACAACCTAAAACTACAATGTCGAATGACTATGAAGAATGTGATTTTCTCTCGTGAATTGTGTAACTTCTCTTTGTGCTGAAAGCCTTGTATTTATAGAGCACCTTGGAGAAGATCTTCAAGCAATCGACTTCTTCCTTTGTGAGATTCCTTTCTATATGAAAACATATAACACACTTACAAGGAAATCAAATATTAGTAGGTTAGTCCTAATATAAAACTATGTACATAAATAAAAGATATTTACATAATTACAAACTCTTAATAAAAGTAAGATACTTATAAATCTCCATGAAAGTCCCAAAATCTTCTTACCATATAGAAGTCTTTTGAAATAAGGAAACATAATAATGTTCCCACAAAACTCACGTTTTCAGAAACTTTAATATCTATTTATTCTTAATTGAAAACATTGTGTATTATACTCGTATTAAAGTAAGGACACAAAATAAAAAAGGTTCTGCATCATCATTTGCCATAAGAATAAAAGTTTCATATAGGAGCAAAGCTGCTTTATTTTTTTTGAAACAAAATCACTTTTATTACTTTTGTGTACTACTAACAATTTTAATTTTATATTTATGTATCATTAATAACATATCAGGATGTTGTCAGCCCTAATACTTTGTAATTGCATGTGATCTAAAAAATGGTAAATGTGATTTTATCTATTAATAAATATTTTACAATATCTTTTGCTATCTTTAAGCAATAATTATAGGTTAATTTAATTATCCGAATAAAATTTTAAATTGGCTTGGTCCAGCCCGATGATCGGGTCTAATGACTAAGCCCCCTTTTAAGAAAAGTTTTAAGAAAAGTTAATTTATGAGTGAAATAATGGCCAAAAGTTCATTTTCGACATTTATAATAAAATTTTAAAAATAAGTCTAAAGGGGTGGACTTAACGGGGTTGACGGGCCATGGATCGGCCCGCAACTCGAATCAAAAAATATCTGGGCTCGGTCTGGCCCAAAAAGTACGGACGGAGCTGGTATGGTAAACAGACTAGGCTTTTATGGGCTTTTGCAATCTGGGTTCGGTAGGCTAGCAGGCCTCAAGCCTATTTTGACATCTCCAGGAATGGGCATTGGGCATGGGCCATTTAGTGGCAATATGGGTCGTTATGTATTGACCCACTTTTCAATCGGTCTTTACACATGTTTTCTTCCACTCAGTAAAAACTCGTTCTAGTTTCTGAGTTACATACAAAAAGTGAGAGAGTTAGACCCCGTTTGTTTCACCGTAAAATAACTCGTTTTCGTAAAATAACTCGTTTTCCGTTGTTTGGTTGAGTCCCCGGAAAATGTTTTTCAAAAAATAACTCGTTTTCCGCTGTTTGGTTGTTTTTCGGAAAATGGAGAAAACGTTTCCCGAAAAACATTTTACGCCCTTCCTAAGTAAAACGACTTACTGACCTTGTCCTAAGTAAAACATTTTTTCGGAAAATGGTGTCTTTCATGTACAACTCATATTTCACAAGGTACAACATTCTACTTCTTCATTCTAATAATAATAATAATAAGGAAAAAAATGCAACAATTAGCATCCAACTATTGCACTTTTGTAGATATTACCATTAAACTTTTTTTTTATCCAACACATTCAACTTAATTTATTTTGCATTCATTACCACTATTACTAATACAGTTAATTTTTCTCAGTTAAATGGTCAATTTGAAAGGTTTTATAAACATATGAATCAAACTGAAATTTTTAAAAATACAACGACCAACTTGAATTTTTTTCTATTCTATTTGACTGACTTTTAAAATAGAATATTTTTAAAATGATATTTTATTTTAAGGAAATTATATATAAGTTTTATGTGTTTGTTAAATTTCTTTAAGTATGTGTTATATTTTTTTATGAAAAAAAATTACTTACCAACTTATTTTTTTATTATTGATGGTGAATTAAAAATGCTATCAATAATTATCTTTAAATTCATGAATAACTAACTTGATAATAAAAAAAAATAGAAAAATTTTCAAGTTGGTCTTTGTATTTTAAAAAATTTCAGTTTGATCCATATGTTTATAAAACCTTTCAAATTGATTATTTAACTGAGAAAAACTAACTGTGTTAGTAATAGTGGTAATGAATACAAAATAAATTAAGTTGGATGTGTTGGATCCAAAAAAAAAAAAAGTTCCACAAAAGTGCAATAGTTGGATGCTAATTGTTGCATTTTTTCCTAATAATAATAATAATAATAATAATAATAATAATAATAATAATAATAATAATAATAATAATAATAATAATAATAATAATAATAATAATAATAATAATAATAATAATAATAAAAAAAAATAATAATAATAATAATAATAATAATAATAATAACAATAATAATAATAATAATAATAAATAATAAATAATAAATAATAATAAAAATAAAAAATAATAATTGATGCCGCAGGAAATGTGCTTATCAATCTTTCTCCACGTGGCATGACTGATCACTTAGCTCTTTGACCTGAAATCAGAACCCACGACTAGTCGGATGTGTCTCCGGCTTAGACCCTCGGGCGTGAGAGTAAGTATTTGATGATTGGAGAACAAAATTGTGCTGAATAATGGAATTCTGATAACAAAATAGCAGTTACCTTCGCTCCGTTGTAGTGGTAATCTATTTATAGTTGATGAGTGATGTATATTAGGAGAGGCTGCATGAGCTCCGAGATTGTGGGACAAGCTGATATCATGAGAACGTGTCCAGTAATGACTCCGAAATTATAGGGAACCCGTTACAAGAAGGTCCAAGCACGTGCGCCTTTTAATGTTAGGTCGACGCTTGTTAGATCGACGTTTACTTGGTAGGTCGAGGTCGTCCATTGATATAGGTCGACCTGACTGATGGGTAGAGCTGGATCGTATCCGAACGGGAGTTTGGATCGTTGAGTCGAACCAAGCTAGGTCGGAACCTTGCAGGTCGGACAATGAGCTTAAGTCGACTGATCCTGACGATGGGCCTTGGGCCTAGTGATGTCTGGACCTATCCCACAGAGAAATGGTGGCAATAATGGATAAATGATTGGGCTTTACTCGCTGAGCCCAACTCGACACTTTTGGTATGTTCAGTGGCCCCCAACTTTCGAGTGGACTTTGTCGACTTGGAAGTTAAGAAAGCTTTCAACAAAGATTGTTGTAACTCGCATGTCGATACTCGCTCTTGACGTTTAGTCGACTAATGGTGACGTGGCACAATCCTGGACGTTGGCGATGAACGGTCAGATCAGAAGGAGCGCCGTATTTTGTAATGATTACTATTAGACGTTTGATAATCCGTCTTGGGAACTGTTTTCCCAATTAATTAGGAAATTAATTTTCGAATTCTCCTTTTTCCTTTCCATTTTTGGAAAATACAAATAGTAGAATCCTTCTCCGTTTAGAATTTTTACCGTCTTCAACTCTCATATCTCCTTGGCGATAATAGCGGAGCAGCAATAGGATTTAATCCGAGCTTTCGTCTTCAGCAACAACTTCTCTTTTTGCAATAAACTGAGGTATTTCTCTCGTATACTTGCTTTAGGGCTTTAATTTCTGCTCTGTTTTTGTTTCCGCCATGGCTAGGACCTTCAGTAGTGAACCAGGAGCTTGGTGCAGTGCTATGCATTAATCGTCGTGTGTATAAGCACATAAATGGTGAGTGGAGAGAGATGTCCATGAACGAGTGTGCCTCTATCTTGACCAGGTGGGGACTGAATTTTAGCGAAATAGGACTGCCCATAGGAACGGACATAGGTGAATTGACAATAGACGATTCAAATGTTGTCACTTTTCATCTTTTCCATGAACTACTAGATCACATTGCATTGTTTTATGTTAGGGATGTCCATAAACCGTCGTTCCTTAGGGATAGGAAAAGTTTCCCGGGGGAGTCCAGGTCGCCCTTATGTAGGTTGCCCATAGGTAAGACTCCTGAACATGATCATAGAGCTGACTCCCCTATTTCTCCTTCTTCTTGTACAGATATGGCAACTCTGGAGGGGAACACGGCTTCAACCTCTTCAAGCCCTCGAATAGTGAACGCCTTTGAGTCTTCTGTGGTGCCGGGGAAGAATGAGAGAGGCTACGTTCCTCACGGGCCGTTGCGTGGAAAAAAGAATTTGCCCTCTAGGTATAGCATGATCTATGATTTATGTGAAGTGAGTAAAGAGGATTATAGAGTGACCATCTATAGCAAGAAAGATTTCATGGCTCAGTTTAGGTGGACCTTCACCAAGGATGCCACTAGAGTAGCTTTCTTCTATGGCCAATTCGTGGCTGGCCTCAGGTTGCCACTTGACCCCTTTATTAACGAGTTCTTGGAGTGTGCATGCCTTACCCCTTCAGCTCGGAGCTAATTCCTGTAGGGTTCTGGTATGCTTTGCTATGGTGTGTAGGTTTTTAGGATACGAACCCTGTATGAGGGTGTTCAAGGAATTCTTTTGCATTAAGTATAGTGGAGAGGACCTGAGCATCAGTACTCCTTCTAAACCCAACTCCCCCAAACTCTTCATGAATCTCCCCAGCAAAGCAAGTGGATGGAACTCCCACGTAGTTGTGGTAGAGAGTAGGCTAGGATGGGAATTTCCTTTGCCTACTGCTGAAACAGAAACCATTGATGAGAGGAACTATTGGGAGCCACTCTGGCATTTTGACTTATACAAGAAGTTGTGTCGATTAGCTGACAAGGGGCCCATCAGTTGGGAGGCATTGATCACTACCAAGTATAACTACATCCAGGCCGGAATGATGGCTGGAGAGGGAGAAGTGCAACCCTTGGTGCCCATTGGTAGGGGCACAATATATCCAGACTGGGTTACCCACGCCTTGGGTAAGTTTGGGGACAAGTGCCAGCTTTGTAAACGAACTGCCAACTACTGCAAGGAAAATGGGGAGCACGCTGGTGGTAAGTGTTTGCTCGCCTTTACTTGTTAACTCGTGAATTGCTAGCTTGTAAGTACAACTCGCATGCTGGACCTGTGATTCGTACATAATTTGCTCCTACATAGAACTATTGCTCGTATGTAGAACTTTGCATGTAGAACAATTAGCTCGCACATGATTGGCTCGTACATATAACTCTTAGCTTGTATGTAGAAATCTCATATGTCGATCTAACCCTTTGCTATGTTGGTCTTGTTACAGTTCTGACCCCTGAACAGGAGGCGAAAATGGGTCGCATATTGGTAGTATTTGATAGGAAGAAGGCTAAGAAAGCCCATGGTGCCGCTAATGCTCGAGCCAACAGAGAAAGAGAGGTTGTGAGACGGAGTGATCTGCTGTCCAAAGACAACGCCGGCATGGTCCCAATGGAGGAGGTTGAATCTGAGGACCCCTTGGCAAGTAGCAGCCATACTAGGGATGTGACTGAAGATGGTAACGAATCCAACAAGTCCACTAAGCCTAGCTTGAGCTCCGACCCAACTCCTGATGCTAACGCAACGACTTCTGGCGCGGGGACAGTTGAAGCTAGTCCTCTAGAGGTTGTGAATGTAGATGATGATGATATGATAGAGGATGATGACAACTTGCCCCTGAACTCTAAGAAAAGGTCAAGAACTGAGAAAGGGAAGTCCGTTTCCTCCAGCCAGCTTCCTCCTCCAATACCATCTCCTACCCGCCAAAAGTCTTTGGAGGATAAGATCAATAGATTGAGTGATGTGCCCTCCCTGGATGGGGTCAACAGCCTGTGCCGTCAATTTCCCAAGCTGAGCTTTGGCCAGGTTGTGGTCAGGAGAGCCATTGACGTCGACCTGGTTGCTCACTTTGCTGACAAAGGTATGACCCCAGAAGAGTTCTCTGCTCGATTTGGCCTGGTGTAGAGTGAGGTAAGCTTTGGCTTTCTTTATTAATTTAGTCGCTTATACTTTTAACTCATCAATTCAATCCCTGAGCTTTTGTCGAGCTAATCCTTGGCTTTCTTCTATGCAGTCTCTCACCATGGCGGAGTAGGCCAAGAGCTCCTGGAGAGCATCCATTGAGAGGGAGAGGCAGGCTATTAGCCAACTTTCTAAGAAAACCTAGGATTTGAATGAGCTTAAGGAGAGACACAATGATCTGGACTCCTCCTATGATGCTTTGAAGGCTCTGCAGAGTGATACATTGGCGGATAAGAAGAAAGCTTTGGCCGACCTGAAAGCTGCTGAGGACAAAGCTGGGAAGATGGAGGCAGAAAGGGATGCTGCGCTTCTTGCCAACAAGGAGATTAAGATGGAGCTCGCCACTGTCTCCCAACTTTTACAAGATAAGAACACTTTTCTGTTCAAGCTTAATGAAGAACACAATGCCGCCAGGGCAAAATGGAAAGAGGATCTTGAGACCGCCGCCAAGAATGCTGTTGATCAATTCAAAGACGGAGATGAATACTTTAACGCCATCATCGCCAAGGCGAAGGGCTTCTTGGATTTGGGTAAGCGTCACATGGCCCGCCGGGCTCTAGTCGACCCTGACTCTGATGTTTCCTTGGATCAACTAGCTCGATGGGCCTATGCTCCTCAGTACGACATGGCAGCTCGCGGAGGTCACTCAGTGGTGCCTTATAATGACAATGATCTGGCTCATATTGCCCAAGAAGACCAAGAAGATGGTTGTGAGCCTTGGGTGGCCCCAGCTTTGGCTCTTAGGACCTTTGACGTGGCTTTGCAGGAGCTTGAGGATGCAGAGGACCTGTAGGAGATGGAGGAGGACGGTGAGTTCGGACAACAAGTTTTCTCCGAGTCGGGTAAACCCTTGAGCCCTCAACAGCAAGGACAGACTACTGAGGATCAAGCTGCCAACGATGATCAAGTTGATGTGGGTCAAGATTCCTGAATTTATTTGAATGAGTTGTAATGGACAAGTCCCAAACACTATTTTGTTTTTGTTTTGAAACTATCTGAATGCCTTGGCCCAGTTTTTGGGAGGCATAGAACCATGTAACTTTTATTTTGCCCAAGTCTTAGCCCGCTTTTGGGGAGACTTATTTATCTGCAATCATAGCTGACTTTATCTCTTTATATGTTGCATGCCTTTGAATTCAGCACGTGTGTGTCGAGCTAGGTGCGATAGGGCAAATAAGTTATCCTAAGCCTAGGGTCGACCTGATCTTTGATGACTTAGTCGTCCTCAGACTTGTATAGCTTTTGAAAACGAGATTGACTAAGAGTCGAACCCGTTCAAACTATCAAAGCTGACTAAGGGTCGAGCTCATTAGGACGAAGTCGACCTTAGGTCGGACTTGTTTCAAGGTATAAAACTGATTGAGAATCGAGCCAATTAGAACAGACTGACTAAGAGTCGAGCTGGTTAGAACGAAGTCGACTAAGAGTCGGACTTGTTAAATGAACGAAGCTGATTAGGAATCGAGCTTGTTAAAGAGAAGCTGACTAAGAGTCGAGCTTGTTAAAGGAACGAAGCTGACTAAGAATCGAGCTTGTTAGAACGAAGCTGACAGAGAGTCGAGCTTGTTGAAGGAATGAAGCTGATTAAGAATCGAGCTTGTTAAAACGAAGCTGACTGAGAGTCGAGCTTGTTGAAGTTAGGGTAACACAATGTTTGGTCGAACAGAACTGCGATTTTTATTGAAGTAGGAAAATGTTTACATCAATGGAAAGCTAGAACTATGACAAATTTCAGACTTGCAGATTGCTTTAGCTTACGAACTGAACTAGGAGTCGAACTAGAAGTAATACTTGATGAGGTGAGTAGCATGCCATGGATGCTTCAATTCTTCACCGTCTGGATGAGCTATCATGTAAGTCCCCTCTTTGATGACTCGAGTAACGATGTAGGGACCTTCCCAGTTGGGAGATAGTTTATTCTGCTGGGTTCTCCTTCCAGTTGCTTCAATCTTTCTTAACACATGATCCCCTACTTGGAATGATCTAGTCTTTACCTTCTTGTCGTGGTAACTCTTGGTTCGCTGCTTGTAGTTGACCATTCGCAGGTAAGCTGTATCTCGCTTCTCGTCGACTAAATCCAAGTCGATCAATCTGTTAGAGTCATTATGCTCCTGATCGAAGAAGGTTACTCTCGCAGTAGGAAATCATAGCTCAGCAGGTGCCATGGCCTCCGATCCGTATGTTAAAGCGAATGGGGTTTCCCTCGTAGGCCCCCGAGTGGTTGTACGAACTGCCCAAAGAGCAAGGGGGAGTTCGTCCAACCAATTGTTACGTCGACCAACCAAGCCTGTCTTTAGTGCAGATAGGATGAGCTTATTTGCTGCTTCAGCTTGCCCATTTCCTTGAGGAAAGGCGACAGACGACTGGCAGTGCTTTATCCCTACTCGAGTCATCTCTGCTTCGAAAGCCCTTGAGAATTGTAAGCCGTTGTCTGATACTATAGCTCGAGGAAAACCAAATCGACACCAAATGAAATCGTGAATGAAGTTGATGGCATTTTCTTCTGTTATGCGAGCTAGTGGTTTAGCTTCGACCCATTTGGTGAAGTAATCAATTGACCTATCACATACTTGCAGTTTCCCTGGGCGGGAGGGAAAGGTCCGATTAAGTCGACGCCCCACATGTCAAACGGCCAAGCTGCAATCACTGGGGTTTGCTCAGTCGTAGGCAAATGAGGTAGGTTGACAAACCTTTGACATTGATTACATTGCTGGACGAAGTCATGAGTGTCAGCTCGCATGTGTGGCCAATAATACCCCAAGGTGATCAATTTGTCGGCTAAGGTCCTGGCCCCCGGGTGTCCACTGCAAATTCCACTGTGCACTTCATGCATTAATTGGGTGATTTCTTGAGGGTGGATACACTTCAGCAATGGCCTAGTATATGATCTTCTGAATAGCATGCCTCCTTGAATGACATATCTCGGAGCTTTCTTTTTAACAGCTCGAGCTTTCTTCTCGTCTTCGGGGAGCTCGCCACTTTCCAGGTACGCTTTCATTTCTTCGATCCAACACTTGTTATTTGAAGTGTCTTCCACACATTGAATCTGAACCCTTTCATAAGCTGGGTTCTCAAGGTAGGAGATAGGCTCCTCATGTGGCTCATCTGAAGTGGCCAGCTTCGAGAGTAGGTCGGCTAACTCGTTGTCTTCTCGACCAATCCTCTGAATTTCCTAAAACTCCAAATCCTTTGTTAATTCCTTCACTAGGTCGTGATACTTGACTAGAGTAGAGTTCAGCACCTCGTACTCTCCTCGGACCTGGTTGACTACCAACTGCGAGTCACAATATGCCATGATTTTGGTCGCTCCAAAGCACTTTGCATATTCGATGGCTGCAACCAATGCCTCGTACTCTGCTTGGTTGTTAGAAGCATCAAATCTGAATCTTAATGACTCCTCATATACTGTCCCAGATTCCGGCTCGATTAGGACTATCCCAGCTCCACTAACACTTTTGGTTGCTGACCCATCTGAGTAGACTTTCCAGCAATCGTCGGGCAGGTTAATGACGACTTGGGACTCTGGCTCTTTCCCTTTGACTTTCTCCTTCTGAGCTCGCACCTCGCTGTCTTCATTGGTAAAAGTCAGCTCGACCAAGAAGTCAGCTAGAGCTTGAGCCTTTAACGCCTTTCGAGGTCGATACTCGATGTCGAATTCCGTGAGGGAAATTGACCAATTGAGTAATCGGCCTGAACTTTCTGGCTTATGAAGAATTTTTCTTAAGGGGGCATTCGTAAGCACTACTATGGGGTGAGCCAAGAAGTAAGCTCGCAGCTTCCTTGAAGCCACGACTAAAGCATATGCGACCTTTTCTGCGTTGTAGTACCTGCCTTCAACCTCTGATAGGGCCTTGCTTACATAATATACGGGCTTTTGAAGTCCCTCCTCTTCTCGAACCAATACTGCAGCAACTGATTAGTCTCCCACGGACAGATACACGAACAAGGTCTCGCCAGTAGTCGGGCTGCTCAATAGTGAAGGAGTAGTAAGGTACTCCATGAGTTGTTAGAATGACGAATGACATTCGGTAGTCCACTCAAAGTTTTTCGTCCCCCTCAATGATTTGAAGAAGGGGAGAGACCTTTCAGCCGACTTGGCCATAAAACGACCTAGGGCTGTGTGAGGACCCCGACCCGGAACCTACACGTGTCCCGAGTTGGTGCGTCCCCAAACTAACCCAAAAAACACTAAACTTTTTAAAACTTTACTTTGACTTTCCAACATGAACCTGAATAACATATCATTTCAAAAGAACTCCACTCTACTCCACATCGGAGGAGGAGATAACTAACTTTGAAAATAGTTAACTGTTTAGTTACAAAAGATTTAAGGTTATGACGTAGAGTTTAAAGTTTATAATTACAAACTCCCAGAATGGAATTACCAAAATACAATTTATACGCCACCCTAAACATACCCTGACAATACCCCAAAAGCTTACTCCAAACTCCTCTCCGTCCTTACTTGGGCGGTCCTCCTGTCTCGGGATCTAAAACAGTAAAGGGAGAGGGGTGAGAATAAATCTCAGCAAGCTATTATGGATGCAGCAATATGCCAAATAAATGCAACATATAACAAGTCGCACATAACACATTGGGAAAGCTATAAACACATTCCATTACCTTGGTTTACCTTTTCCCGTCGAACGATAGTCGTACAACATTGGGTATAATAATACTCCAATTACAGTGAGCTGCTTAGGCAATACTCACGTCTTATAAGACCCGTTTTTCAGGGAACCATATAAGACAGTAGCAACTCTGTAAGGCTTTTGGCTCAATACAGACGCTATAACCCCAACCTGTGGCCACAGGAGGGGACGGTCACAGATATAACATAATCCGATCACATTAGGTCACACTTCCATAATTGACCGTATTACATTATACCCCCAACGTCGGTGACTCACACATATCAAGCACATAATAGATACTTGAATAAAATCCACAAAAAGGGATAACAATATAGCCACATGGTAAAATATACTCATGTCCAACCAATATCATAGTGCAACATTTATTCAACACACTATGCATAACACAATCAATGAATATGTATTCAAGTAAGGTAACAAGGTATCATTAACCAACCCTACACAATCAATATCAATACATGGCCGCTATCAAGGCCCAAGCTCAATTTACCAAGTTGTAGTCACATTGGTTACGTTGCCAAACAAGGCTACCAAGCATTTTCTAGTATCTTTATGACTACAGGCTAATTAGGTGGAAAAAAAATGGTGAATTAAAGTGAAGAAAGGAAGCAAAGTGGAACGGAATGGAGCGAAGACCTTTTTAGAGTAAAAGGGACTTGTGCGGTATTTTAAGAAATCAAAGGTTCAATTTATTGGAGGACCTAAAGGGAATTTCGGAAGAAAAATGGTTAAATGCTGAAAAACAGAGTGGGCGCACGCCTGGTCCAAGTGGGCGCGCGCCTGGAAGTAACCAGAATGAAAGCGGGCGCACACCCGGTCTGGTGGGCGCGCGCCGCAGATCACGATTTTCTCAGATTTCTTAAGTCATTTCTTACCATTTTCCTTTACCCTAGGTTCAAGAACAACCAAAGGAGTTTCATGCCTTTACCAAGTTCATCCTAAAATCATGCAACCCCAAAATAGTTAACTCTAGATTATTTATTACTACTCTCATCATCCATTTCAACCATTCCAAACCATTTTCATCAACCCTAACTTCACAAGGTTCATTTTCTAACCATCCAATTCCCAATAAGGTTTCTAAGGTATGAAATCAACATTTCAAGAACAAGAATAACAAGAAATATTCATGAACATTCATGAGAAGAGAAGTCATAACAACTTACTTGGATTTTAGAAGGAAATGCTTGATCTTTCTAGTTAGAAGGTTTCCTCTAGATCACCCAACTTCAATGGAGCTCTAGGACTTGAATTTTTGGTGAAGAAAGTCTTGACTTCAAGGCTTGGAAGAAGGAGCTTCAATGGAGTCCTAATGCTTTCTCTAGGAAGGTTTTTGATGAATGAAGGAGAAGGGAGGGGAAGGGAGTAAGAGGAGGGAATGGGGTGACACTTGGCAACCTAGGAAGGAGTAAGACATTTGGCCCCCCCTCCAAAATATCTAAAACCAAGGCTTTCATTATAATTTAAATTAACCTTTACCCAATTAATTCATCCTACTCAATTAAAATTCCCTACACCAATTAACATTTTCCATTTTTTATTATTTCCCTTAGTTTCTTTATTTAATGTCCAATAAATTCTTATGAGTTTTAAATTTACTTTTCACCCAATTTATCTTAACTTAAGAATATAAAGATATAATTGAACATATAAAGATAACATAAATATTAAAAGCATATAATTTAATATTTAAAATGAGTGCCTAGGGTTGGGGTCGTCACAGGCTGCCACCCTGCCGTTAAGTCGCTGCATCTCCTTTATACTTGCGGGCTCCTTCATCTCGACTAGAGCCTTGATCTTCTCTGGGTTAGCTTCTATACCTCTTTGGGACACCATAAATCCAAGAAACTTGCCAGGTGCCACTCCAAATACGCATTTGCTCGGGTTGAGCTTCATGTCGTTTGCTCGCAAATTGGCAAACGTTTCCTTTAGGTCGACCACGTGACGTCCGACCTTTGTTTTGATGACCATATCGTCGACGTAGGCCTCCATGTTTCGGCCAATTTGTGAGGCAAAGACCTTGTTTACCATGCGTTGATAAGTTGCTCCTGCGTTCTTCAACCCAAATGGCATCATGTTATAGCAATAGATGCCTCAAGAATTTCTTGGAAAATTTGTTTTTACCACGTCATCCTCATGCATCTTGATCTGATGATAACCTGAATAGGCATCTAGGAAGCTGAGGGTGGAGTGGCCAGCAATAGAATCCACGAGCTTGTCAATCCTTGGGAGAGGATAGCTATCCTTTGGGCATGCAAGATTGAGGTTGGTGAAGTCGACGCACATTCTCCATTTGCCATTTGACTTCTTCACCATGACCACATTGGCCAACCAGGTTGTATGAGTGGCCTCTTTAATTATTCCTGCACTCAAAAGTTTTTGTACCTCCGTTTTTATGGCCTCCTCCTTGTCTCGAGCAAAACTTCTCAACCTTTGGGGTTTGGGCTTTATGGTTGGATTGACCTCAAGCCTATGAACGACGACTTCTTCCTTGATTTCCCTCATGTCTTCTACTCGCCATGCAAATACATCATTGCTCTCTTTGAGTAGTTCGATGATTTCTAGCCTTTCTTCAGCTGACAGTTGTTTCCCAATCTGAATCTTTTGCTCGGGATAGGAAGGATTTGCGATCACTGATTCTAGCTCGTCTACAGCTTCTAGCTCCGGGCCATCCCTGAACTGTAGGGTCTCAATGATGATCTCCCTAACCCTTTGTCTCTCTTCGGCCCCCAAGTTTGGATCTTCCTCAGCTATCATGTCATCTAACTTGTTAGCGATCTCATCGGTGGTGGCCCCCGAGTTATTGTCGACCTGGAGGCATAGGTTGCCTATGATGACTTGGTCGACCATAACTACATCTGGATCGACCGCTATGGCTTCGGAGTGACGTGTCGACTCAACCATGACCTCTTCGTTTGAGCGATAGGTCGACTCCTCCACATTGGTGATCGTTGACAGTCGAGTAGTTTTGGTGACTGACTGGGACAGCTTTAAGTATCCTTCCGCCGTTTCAATCTCCAGCTCTCTCTTCTTTCTTTCTCGTAGGACATGATCTAGATATGCTCGAGCTGTGCCTTGCACGCAGCCGACTCCCGCTGGTGTGGGGGATTTAACTCGTTGATGGGGGATCGAGGCCACCATTCCAAGTGCAACCTGGCCAGGGATTCCAAGAATAGCAGCATAATCACTGTTCACATCTATGGCAATAAATTTTACCTTAGACACGATCCTGTAGGGATGTTGGCCCAGGTCAACATCTAGCTCAATCTTCCCCTTAGCATCAACTCTGTGGTTTGTGAAGCCCTCCAATCTGCCATCATATCTTTCAAGCTTCTCATTCGAGAGTCACATCTCTTGGAATGTCTTGTAGAACAGAATATCCTTACAGGCCCCCGTGTCGACTAGGAGTCTGGTCGTCGTACATCCATCAATGAGTCCCGGGATGACGAGAACTTGCTCTCTAGCCGCCATATTAATTGGTAGCTCGTGAGGAAAAAAGCTGACCACCTCATCTCTAACGTGACTCCTTGGCGGCACATGTGGGGCTTTATTGAGCTGAAAGATTTTATGTTTGATGGCTGTGTTGCTGGCTTGCTCTGTGATGACTCCCAGGTTCAATCTGGGTTGCCTAGGTCCTTGATGTCCACCCGCTGGCTGCTCGCCTCCACCTGCTTGAGGCCTTTTCACATATGCGTCGAGCCTTCCCTGGTCGATCATTCTCTGGATGATACGCTTCAAGCCTAAGCAATCTTCTGTGAGATGACCCGTATCTTTGTGATACTCCCAAAATTTGGTGTTGTCCCTCCTGAACTTATTGGCCGGGTTCATTGGGGCAGGTGGGGCCAGCTCGACCGCATTCATTATTTCTGTTCGACTCACCGTTAGGGGAGTGAAAGCCTCGAGCACCTTCTCGTCGCCACGGTCTGTTCTTACCATTCTTGTTGTTTCCCCCATTTTTGCCTGAGTCTTTCTTATCATCAGCGACCTCAACCTTGGGGCCTTTCCCACTCTTCTTTTCTTTTCTCTCTTCGGCTAGTGCCACATTATAAACCTTCTCAGACAACTCCTGTCGAGTAGTGGTGTACGGACCGTCGGCTCGTAATCCATGCAGCGAGGAAATACCATTTCGGAAGCGATTGATCACCTCCACATCAGTGAGATCCTCTTCGATTTTGTCGACCATCTCTTTAAATTTGGTGTAGTAGCTCATCGAGCTTTCATTTTTCCCTTGCACCAAGTTGTTTAAATCGGTGACAGTCATCTTCCGAGCTCCAGCAGTTGAGAAGCGATCTAGGAATTTTGTTCTCATACTCATCCAGGTCGAGATGCTACGCATGGCCGCCAGCGTTGAACCATGTCAGAGCTGCCCCTGTGAGTGTGCTTATGAGGGCATTGCACATAGTGTCGTCCTCGTTGGAGACAAAGCACATTGTGGCCTCCAAGTTCTGCACATGGCTTTTTGCATTGGTCGCCCCTGAGTACTTTTCTAGGAGGGGTAATCTGAAACCAGGGGGAGGTCGACAGTCAATTAAATCTTTGGATAAAAATTCCAGAATCATTTTTCTTTTCAGCCTCCTATTGCTCAAATTTTCTCTTCCATTGCAGCCACTCCCTAGCATCAGGTCTATCTTCTCCAGCAGGGGGGACAACATTCGATCTTTGACCCTCACTTCTAGGGGGAGTTACCTGCTTGCTTCTCCTATCCCTGTGAGATGGTGACTTCACCGAGCGGGCGGTGACCTGTGCTGTCATCTCTTAGTGGCGACTGCGCCTATCATCTCACAGGTGGCGACACTGCTTGCCTATCATCTCTGAGTGGCGACCTGCGCCTTGCTTCTCTTATAGGCGACCTGCGCCCATTCCTTCCCCTATGGGATTGAGACCTTTCTGTCCTGGCTGGTGATCTACGCATGCTTCGATTTGCCTCTAGCTGCGTCCTCAGGTCCGACTGTGCCTCTTGTTCCCTGTTCCTAGTGAGACTGGCCCTTAGGTCGTCACTCGGAACATGAATAGGCGATTGAGGCCGGACCACCATCCTTTGATCAATATTTTGTCCCACCATTTCATTTGGTCTAGTACTTCTAGCACGCTCCCTGTTTGAGACTTGAGAGGGAGCCACCCTCTCAGACCTTCTATCCACCTGCTCAGCCTCCTCCATTGACAATAACTCGGCCAGAATCTGAGCTCGCTCCATCAGCATTTCTTTCCTGCTCAGTGGGTTGGATGAGGGACCTTCCCTATTCCCAACATTCATTTGTCCAGTTGGACGCTTTGGGAGGAGGCGGAACCCCTTGCCCCTCCATAGGCCGCTTATCTCTCCTTCCATCTGGCAATCCTCTGCCATCAACCACACTGTTTGATCGCGTTACCCTAACATGATGGCGAGTTGGAGGGGGGAGGCAGATTTGTGTTTCCAGCGTTGGTATTGAGATTTCCAGCATTTGCATTGGTGTTATTGTTTCCTTCTTCGTGCCCGAGTGAGGCCTCAGATACATGTCCATCTGAAGTCACCATGATTGCAGGTTGAGAAAACTTTCGAGGTCAAGCTATGAACGCTTCCGACTTGATGGAACCAAGCGCGATGCCGCGGAAATGTTCTTATCAATCTTCCTCTACGTGGCGGGGCGATCACCCAGCTCCTTGACACGAAATCGGAACCCACGACTAGCCGGATGTGTCTCAGGCTTAGACCTCGGGCGTGAGTAAGTATTTGATGATTGGAGAACAAAATCGTGCTGAATAATGGAATTCTGATAACAAAATAGCAGTTACCTTCGCTCCGTTGTAGTGGTAATCTATTTATAGTTGATGAGTGATGTATATTAGGAGAGGCTGCATGAGCTCCGAGATTTGTGGGACAGTTACAGATTGTGAGAACGTGTCCAGTAATGACTCCGGAATTATAGGGGACCCGTTACAAGAAGGTCCAAGCACGTGCGCCTTTTAATGTTAGGTCGACGCTTGTTAGATCGACGTTTACTTGGTAGGTCGAGGTCGTCCATTGATATAGGTCGACCTTGACTGATGGGTAGAGCTGGATCGTACCCGAACGGGAGTTTGGATCGTTGAGTCGGACCAAGCTAGGTCGGAACCTTGGAGGTCGGACAATGAGCTTAAGTCGACTGATCCTGACGATGGGCCTTGGGCCTAGTGATGTCTGGACCTATCCCACAGAGAACATGGTGCCAATAATGGATAAATGATTGGGCTTTACTCGCTGAGCCCAACTCGACACTTTTGGTATGTTCAATAATAATAAAATAATAATAATAATAATAATAATAATAATAATAATAATAATAATAATAATAATAATAATAATAATAATAATAATAATAATAATAAATAATAATGATAATAATAATAATAATAATAATAAATAATAATAATAATAATAAAAAATTAATAATAATAAAAATATAATAATAATTAAAAATTAAATAATAATAATAATAATAATAATAATAATAATAAATTAATAATAATAATAATAATAATAATAAATAAAAAATAATAAAATAATAATAAAATAATAATAATAATAAATAAAAAATAAAATAATAATAATAAAATAATAATAATTATTATTATAATAATAAATAAAATAATAATAATAATAAATTAAAAATTAAAAATTAAATAATAATAATTAAAAAATAATAATTAAAAAATAAAATAAAATAAAAAATATAATAATAATAAAATAATAATAATAATAATAAAAATAAAACATTTTACGCCCTTCCAAAAAACATTTTCCTTACTAAACAGCCGAAAACATTTTACACCCTTTCTCCGTAAAATTTTTACGCCCTACTTCCGTAAAACATTTTACAGAAAAATATTTTTCAAAAAACATTTTTCAAAAAATCTTTTACGTTGAAACAAATGGACTCTTAGAGAAAAAATTAAAAGAGAGAGAAAGAGTAAAATTATGATGATATGGAAAAGAAAATGGACAAAGAACTGATGAAACAGGGCCCACAAATAGGATACAGAGTACTATCTCTCTGACCCAAAGTAAATGGCTTTCAATTCTTAAATTAGCTCCTGATAAAAAATGAGTTTAAAAAAAAATAATTGAACATTTATTTTGTGAATGATCAAGTTTAGAAAAATTGGATCATTTTATTTTATTTATTTTATTTTGAAACGGAGGAGGAAGTACGATTTTTATTATGCCCGAAAAGTGGCCACGAAATATTGGCTCATAAATTTACTGGGCTATTTTGGCAGGCCTCTTATCTCAAACTAACTAATCATATTCAAATCCATATTCTAAGTTAAAATCCTTTTGTTTACGTTATTACTGTGCCAAAAAAAATCTCCTTTTTTTTTATTTGTATTTTAGCTAAATTTCCATCCCAAACTCTCATATAATGGATAATGGAGCAACACTTAACACTCACTCTTACCGGAGGTTACATCTTTTTTTTTTACTCTTTTAAAAACTACTAGCATCATTAATTAAAAGTGTAGTCGATCAACTGTTAGAGTCATTATGCTCCCGATCGAAGAAGGTTACTCTCGCAGAGGGAAATCATAGCTCGTGTGCGCGGCCTCCGATCCGTATGACTCATTAACCGACATCAACATTTAATTTGGGGTTTCCCTCGTAGGCCCCCGAGTGGTTGTACGAACCGCCCAAAGAGCAAGGGGGAGTTCGTCCACTCAAATACAAATTCACTAACACTCTTTTAATACTACTAATGAAACTTTTTATCACTATCATTGTAACTCATTATTGTTACGTCGACCAACCAAGCCTGTCTTTAGTGCGTATAGGATGAGCTTATTTGCCGCTTCGCCTTGCCCATTTCCTTGAGGAAAGGCGACAGACGACCGGCCAATGCTTTATCCCTACTCGAGTCATCTCTCGCTTCGAAAGCCCTTGAGAATTGTAAGCCGTTCGATACTATAGCTCGAGGAAAACCAAATCGATACTATTGGCATTTTCTTCTCGTTATGCGAGCTAGTGGTTTAGCTTCGACCCATTTGGTGAAGTAATCAATTGACCTATCACATACTTGCAGTTTCCCTGGGCGGGAGGGAAAGGTCCGATTAAGTCGACGCCCCACATGTCAAACGGCCAAGCCGCAATCAGGGGTTTGCTCGCGTAGGCAAATGAGGTAGGTTGACAAACCTTTGACATTGATTACATTGCTGGACGAAAGTCATGAGTGTCGCCGCATGTGTGGCCAATAATACCCCAAGGTGATCAATTTGTCGGCTAAGGTCCCGGCCCCGGTGTCCACCGCAAATTCCACCGTGCACCTCATGCATTAATTGGGTGATTTCTTGAGGGTGGATACACTTCAGAATGGCCTAGTATATGATCTTCTGAATAGCATGCCTCCTTGAATGACATATCTCGAGCTTTCTTTTTAGCTCGAGCTTTCTTCTCGTCTTCGGGAGCTCGCCACTTTCTAGAGTACGCTTTCATTTCTTCAACAAGTTTAGTGACATTGTTATTTGAAGTGTCTTCCACACATTGAATCGAACCCTTTCATAAGCCGGGTTCTCAAGGTAGGAGATAGGCTCCTCATGTGGCTCATCCGAAGTGGCCGCCGAGAGTAGGTCGGCTAACTCGTTGTCTTCTCGACCACTCCTCTGAATTTCCTAAAACTCCAAATCCTTTGTTAATTCCTTCACTAGGTCGTGATACTTGACTAGAGTAGAGTTCAGCACCTCGTACTCTCCTGACCCGGTTGACTACCAACCTGCGAGTCACAATATGCCATGATTTTGGTCGCTCCACAATTACACACGCATTTTTCCTATTGCTTGGGAAACTAATTTTTCATATGACCAACTCATTATTTATAATATTTCTAATACTATATTAATAACAATTAAAAGTTATACTCTCTTAGTCACATTTGAGAAGAAATAAAATTCACTTTGCATATTCGATGGGCCGCAACCAATGCCTCGTACTCTGCTTGGTTGTTAGAAGCATCAAATCTGAATCTTAATGACTCCTCATATACTGTCCCAGATTCCAACTCGATTAGGACTATCCCAGCTCCACTAACACTTTTGGTTGCTGACCCATCTGAGTAGACTTTCCAGCAATCGTCGGGCAGGTTAATGACGACTGGGACTCGGCTCTTTCCCTTTGACTTTCTCCTTCGAGCTCGCACCTCGCCGTCTTCATTGGTAAAAGCCGCTCGACCAAGAAGTCGCTAGAGCTTGAGCCTTTAACGCCTTTCGGGATGTATGACATAACTAATTTCGGTTTAAATATTTAGTCAAAATTTATTGATTTCGATGTCGAATTCCGTGAGGGAAATTGACCAATTGAGTAATCGGCACCGAACTTTCGGCTTATGAAGAATTTTTCTTAACGTAATGGAGAAAATAAACTGAAAATATAATCATTTTTGATATATACTGAATGAGTTTTTAATAAAGTATTACTTTTAATGTGTAATATCAAATCAAATCAAATGAAATAACAATAATATCAATAAATCATAGCGTGAGAAAAAGGTAACCGAAATTCGTAAGCACTACTATGGGGCGAGCCAAGAAGTAAGCTCGCAGCTTCCTTGAAGCCACGACTAAAGCATATGCGACCTTTTTTGCGTTGTAGTACCTGCCTTCAACCTCTGATAGGGCCTTACTTACATAATATACGGGCTTTTGAAGTCCCTCCTCTTCTCGAACCAATACTGCAAAGAATCGATTAGTCTCCCACTGACGGATACACGAACAAGGTCTCGCCGTAGCTGTGCCGCCAATAGTGAAGGAGTAGTAAGGTACTCCATGAGTTGTTAGAATGACGAATGACATTCGGTAGTCCACTCAAAGTTTTTCGTCCCCTCAATGATTTGAAGAAGGGAGAGACCTTTCACCCGACTTGGCCATAAACGACCTAGGGCCGTGTGAGGACCCCGACCCGAACCTACACGTGTCCCGAGTTGGTGCGTCCCAAACTAACAGACCAACTACAACCCCACCGTTATCTCTAATACGCGTTCCGTTAATTCCCAGGTAAAACTGTCCTTCTCCACTTTTTTGACTTTCCAACATGAACATGAATAACATGTCGACACGCATAACGTTAAACGCAACCTAAAAGCATAAATCTGTCTACTTCGTCCTTACTTGGGCGGTCCTCCCGTCTCTGGGATCTAAAACAAGAAGGGAGAGGGGTGAGAATAAATCTCAAAGCAAGCTATTATGGATGCAAAGAATATGCCAATTGCTATTTTTAAAATTTATTTGGTTTTAACAAATTTTATTCAATTTTATTTTGATAGATAATTATTTATCTTAAATGTTTCAAATATCCATTACCTTGGTTTACCTTTTCCCGTCCGAACAAGAGTCGTACAACATTGGGTATAATAATACTCCAATTACCAGTGAGCCGCTAGGCAATACTCACGTCTTATAAGACCCGTTTTTCGTGGAACCATATAAGACAAGAGCAACTCGTAAGGCTTTTGGCTCAATACAGACGCTATAACCCCAACCCGCGGCCACAGGAGGGACGGTCACGTATATAACATAATCCGATCACATTAGGTCACATAAAATGGAAATGTGAGACAAAAAGATCGTATTCTCGTTATACCCCCAACGTCACCGACTCACACATATCAATTCTATTATATAAACAATCACAATTTTTTCTATCCCCATTATCAATATTCAATTAAAATCTTAATGTATAAATAATGAACCCTACAAATACAACAATTATTTAACCAATATTAACCGCATTTCTTGTCATGATTTTGTGATTTTCAAAATCCACAAAAAGGGATAACAATATAGCCACATGGTAAAATATACTCATGTCCAACCAATATCATAGTGCAACATTTATTAATTAATTAGGACTTACAAATATTACAATATATTTACCAAGTTGTAGTCACATTGGTTACGTTGCCAAACAAGGCTACCAATTAGACGTGGCATAATGAGAGGGGTAAGCCTTTCTTGTCGAGATTTTAGCTTATGACTACAAAGCTAATTAGGTGGAAAAATGGTGAATTAAAGTGAAGAAAGGAACCTCATTTTATCACTTCACCTCATCTTCTCTCCCATCCATTTAATAATTCAACTACCTGTTCATTTAACCCCTCCACAATGCAAGGTTTAAAATTAAATTTATCTCCTTCCAACTCATCATTCTATTCCCCACCACTCTAATTTTATTTATATTCTTTATTTTTATGATTAGTAAAATAATAATTATTATTTATAATTAAAAAATAATTCACACTTAATTAATTTTTTGTAATTGTAATACAATAAATACGAGAAATGACGATAATTAATATTAAAAATAAGAAAAGTTACAAGACCTTTTAGAGTAAAAAGGGACTTGTGCGGTATTTTAGTTGAAATGGTTATTATTGGAATCCATTTCACTGAAAAGATGATGAAATTTTTTAAATATGGGTTAAAATGAAGAAGCATAATTGAGAAAAGAACCTAAAGGGAATTTCGGAAGAAAATGGTTAAATGCCGAAAAACAGAGTGGGCGCACGCCCGGTCCAAGCGGGCGCGCGCCCGGAAGTAACTGTAATGAAAGCGGGCGCACACCCGGCCCCTGGTGGGCGCGCGCCGGATCACGATTTTCTCGCATTTCTTAAGTCATTTCTTACCATTTTCCTTTACCCTAGGTTCAAGTTTGGAAGGAAATGCTTGATCTTTCTAGTTAGAAGGTTTCCTCTAGATCACCCAACTTCAATGGAGCTCTAGGACTTGAATTTTGGTGAAGAAAGTGACAAACGTGGAGTAAGAGGAGGGAATGGGGTGACACTTGGCAACCTAGGAAGGAGTAAGACATTTGGCCCCCCCTCCAAAATATCTAAAACCAAGGCTTTCATTATAATTTAACCTTTAAAATGAGTGCCTAGGGTTGGGGTCGTCAGTGCCGCCACCCGCCGTTAAGTCGTCGCATCTCCTTTATACTTGCGGGCTCCTTCATCTCTTCAGTTAACAAACTTTTTCAACCCCAAATTCAGTTTGCATTGCACATGGTCTTAGCAACCGTTGGATTAATTATAAGATTAGACAAATTAACTTAAATCAATAGTCATGTTAGAACAAACACGTCTGCGGAAATGTCAAAAAAAAAAAAAATGTCACTATCCTTGGGGTTGTTTTCACAGTTACCTGAACTCTCTCCCTTCACTTTTGGCACGTTTGCCTTATTGGAGCCTAGTCTGCGAACTAAAAATATCAAATCAAATTCTTGTCATATTTTTCCACATTTGATTGGTTGTCATAAATTCAGATATTATACGTAAAGTTTCTTTTCAAGCAATGGTTGCAGTGGCTGGCGTGGCAAAAATCGTAAATTAAACGAGGGCAAAATTAATTTGACGCGCTACTTATTCAATACATACTTACCCATTAAACACTGATCTTCTCTCGGGTTAGCTTCTATACCTCTTTGGGACACATTATTTAGAAACTTGCCGGTGCCACTCCAAATACGCATTTGCTCGGGTTGAGCTTCATGTCGTTTGCTCGCAAATTGGCAAACGTTTCCTTTAGGTCGACCACGTGACGTCCGACCTTTGTTTTGATGACCATATCGTCGACGTAGGTGTTATTTTTCTTAATAGAAAGTTGATAAGGGTATAATTTTCAAGGCTGAAAAGCTTGAAATTCAAAATTTGCTAGTATTAAAATGGTATTTTTGAAAATACAACGAGGAGCAAATTGTACGTTGATAAGTTGCTCCCGCGTTCTTCAACCCAAATGGCATCATGTTATAGCAATCATTATTTTATAAAAATTTAATTGATTACACGCCAAATAAGTAAGGAGGAAGATTGCATCGAGGAGCATTATAATAAGATGGAAATCAATGTATATGCATGCACCAGAACTTAATAAAAATGATGTAAACCTAACCAATATATATACGTGATTACGTGAATAACATTATTTGGTATTTCGTAAAAAAAAAATAACATAAAGTTTGTGGCGTTGACTATTAGTCAAAGAACTTTGACAATCTTTTTTACCTTTCAAACTAATTATGTCCACAGAGTGTTAGTTTTCAAGCCTAATTTTGACTATTATTTGAGTACCTAATTAATTTTCTCACGTACGTTATCCTCTAATTATATTAGTGGCATTGGAAAGTGACAAGCACTTTAAATAAACAAAAAGTACTTAATTAATTAAATATAATATGACTTCATTTGCTTTAGATGCCTCCACCGCTTGGAAAGCCGTTTTACCACGTCATCCTCATGCATCTTGATCTCGATGATAACCTCGAATAGGCATCTAGGAAGCCGAGGGTGGAGTGGCCAGCAATAGAATCCACGATCAAGGAAGGAAGATTACAACAACCATACTCGTACTTATCTGCAAAATAATTATTTGACTATATACATTGTTAGGTAGATCTTATTTGGAAACAATCCTAGCCTACTCAAGAATCTCTCTTTTCAAAAAGAGGATAGCTATCCTTTGGGCATGCAAGATTGAGGTTGGTGAAGTCGACGCTACAATTCTTCACCATGACCACATTGGCCAACCAGTGTTGTATGAGTGGCCTCTTTAATTATTCATGCACTCAAAAATTTTATTATTCTAATGAAAATTTAAAATTTGTTATTGACATTATAGTCTCAACCTTTGGGGTTTGGGCTTTATGGTTGGATTGACCTCAAGCCTATGAACGACGACTTCTTCCTTGATTTCCCTCATGTCTTCTACTCGCCATGCAAATACATCATTGCTCTCTTTGAGTAGTTCGATGAAAATAAATATTATATGCATTCGTCCCGTAGCCGTAGGCAATGCAATAGTTTCTGTTTGCTACGCAAGAAATGAAAATTGTAAGTGCGAATCAGTATAATAATTTGCGAAAAACGAGGATATGAATAAACCGGTTTGGTTCATAGTAGATTAGTAGGATAGGTGGTCCAGCTATAAGCTATACAAAAGTGAGGGATTTTTCATCCAGCTAAAATATCTCTCAACAGAATCATTTCTGAGCCAAAAATATCTCAACACAATCTAGCCTTTCTTCACCGACGGTTGTTTCCCAATCTGAATCTTTTGCTCGGGATAGGAAGGATTTGCGATCACCGATTCTAGCTCGTCTACGCCTTCTAGCTCCGGCCATCCCCGAACCGTAGGGTCTCAATGATGATCTCCCTAACCCTTTGTCTCTCTTCGGCCCCCAAGTTTGGATCTTCCTCGCCTATCATGTCATCTATTTTAGGAAACATATAATTTGTAATAGGACGTCATAAATGGAATTGTTTAGTTAGCGATCTCATCGGTGGTGGCCCCAGAGTTATTGTCGACTGGAGGCATAGGTTGCCTATGATGACTTGGTCGACCATAACTACATCTGGATCGACCGCTATGGCTTCGGAGTGACGTGTCGAAAAATGAATTTAGCCCTAGTTGTTTTGATTAGAATAGCATCAATAGTATATTCTCCACAATATCAATCATTTAAAGTTTCTGTTCATCTTGCTAAAATCAGCCCGAACTCTTGAATTAGGGCTAATCTTGCATTAAAAAACCTTTAATTTAAACCATGACCTCTTCGTTTGAGCGATAGGTCGTCCCCACCCGGTGATCGTTGACGGTCGAGTAGTTTTGGTGACGGCGGGACGGCTTTAAGTATCCTTCCGCCGTTTCAATCTCCGGCTCTCTCTTCTTTCTTTCTCGTAGGACATGATCTAGATATGCTCGAGCCGTGCCTTGCGCACGGCGACTCCGCTGGTGTGGGGAATTTAACTCGTTGATGGGGGATCGAGGCTTACCATTCCAAGTGCAACCCGGCCAGGGATTCCAAGAATAGCAAAGATAATCACTGTTCACATCTACGGCAATAAATTTCAAAGACACGATCCTGTAGGGATGTTGCCTGTGTCAACATCTAGCTCAATCTTCCCCTTAGCATCAACTCGTGGTTTGTGAAGCCCTCCAATCCGCCATCATAAATTTACTATTTCCTCCACTCATTCTCTCTCCTATTTTACTATTACACCTTTCAAGCTTCTCATTCGAGAGTCCCATCTCTTGGAATGTCTTGTAGAAGAATATCCTTACAGGCCCCCGTGTCGACTAGGAGTCTGGTCGTCGTACATCCATCAATGAGTCCCGGATGACGAGAACTTGCCAAATTAATATGCTTTATACACATTCATAAACAAAACATACAAAGTTTAATAATATTGATCTTCATGAAGACAATACATACAAATACACATTCACGCCATATTAATTGGTAGCTCGTGAGGAAAAAAGCCGACCACCTCAAACCTAACGTGACTCCTTGGCGGCACATGTGGGGCTTTATTGAGTGAAAGATTTTATCAACACTTGATGGCCGTGTTCCGGCTTGCTCGGTGATGACTCCCGTGTTCAATCTCGGGTTGCCTAGGTCCTTGATGTCCACCCGCCGGCCGCTCGCCTCCACCTCGCTTGAGGCCTTTTAAAGCAATTATTAATAAGCGGATAAGAGATATGTATAACACATTTAGCAATCTTCTGTGAGATGACCCGTATCTTTGTGATACTCCCAAAATTTGGTGTTGTCCCTCCTGAACTTATTGGCCGGGTTCATTGGGGCAGGTGGGGCCAGCTCGACCGCATTCATTATTTCTGTTCGACTCACCGTTAGGGAGTGAAAGCCTCGAGCACCTTCTCTCGTCGCCCGGTCCCGTTCTTACCATTCTTGTTGTTTCCCCATTTTGGCCGAGTCTTTCTTATCATCGCGACCTCAACCTTGGGGCCTTTCCCACTCTTCTTTTCTTTTCTCTCTTCGGCTAGTGCCACATTATAAACCTTATGAAGACGAACAACTCCCCGTCGAGTAGCGACCGTACGGACCGTCGCCGTAATCCATGCCTCGCGAGGAAATACCATTTCGGAAGCAATTGATCACCTCCCCGTCGGTGAGATCCTCTTCGATTTTGATTGTATATAGAGATTACCCATGATTTTTGTTTATAGACATGACATATGAATCAATCAAAGAAAATTGACGACGTTGAAACTTATTCGAGGATTAAGATATTTTCACCAATAAATGAGCTCCAATAAATAAGTTAAAAAAGATCGTCATTGACTCTTTTGTAGTCATATTTATTATTGGGATATACTACTCCATCCCAATTGTTTTCTTCCCTTATTACTATGTTCACAACTATACACTACTCCACCATTAATATTAGATTGTTATATTATTTTTAAATTTTTCATGCCTTATATTGAATAAATTATTTGTTTGTCTCATTTAAAACTATTTTATTATTCATAAATCGTCCCATTTGAAACTACACACTACTATTATAAAAAAATTATAATACTTCTTTTACAATGAAGCTTAATGTCACACTCATATGACATTTTAATTAAAATAAGCACAAATGATCATTAAAAAAATTCTAGTTACTAATGAAAAAAAGAACACTAAACAAAAAAACAACATTAAATTAGTTGATATACATCTATTAATAATATTTTCTTTTGGTGTAGTAGCTCATCGAGCTTTTCTTAAATAAGGAAAACATTGTTTTTAGTAAACTTATTTTAACTTATTCATTTTCATAATTAAACCCCATTTAAACTATTCAATTTTGTAATTATTTAAATCGGTGAGCCATCTTCCGAGCTCCGCAGCTTGAGAAGCGATCTAGATGAAAACATAAAAATATATTGATTTTCTTATTTAAGGAGCTTAACTCATCCAGGTCGAGATGCTACCGGCCGCCAAACCGTTGAACCATGTCGAGCCGCCCTGTGAGTGTGCTTATGAGGGCTTTGCACATAGTGTCGTCCTCGTTGGAGACAAAGCACATTGTGGCCTCCAAGTTCTCGCACATGGCTTTTTGCATTGGTCGCCCAGTACTTTTCTAGGAGGGGTAATGAAACCGGGGAGGTCGACATCAATTAAATCTTTGGATAAAGGTCAAAGAGCAAAATCAATTCCGACCTTTCCAATCATTTTTCTTTTCACCTCCCATTGCTCAAATTTTCTCTTCCATGCAGGCCACTCCCTAGCATCGTCTATCTTCTCCGGCAGGGGGACAACATTCGATCTTTGACCCTCACTTCTAGGGGAGTTACCCGCTTGCTTCTCCTATCCCCGTGAGATGGTGACTTCACCGAGCGAACCGGTGACTGCGCTCGTCATCTCTTAGTGGGCGACTGCGCCTATCATCTCTCGGGTGGCGACTGCGCCTATCATCTCCGAGTGGCGACCGCGCCTTGCTTCTCTTATAGGCGACTGCGCCCATTCCTTCCCTATGGGATTGAGACCTTCTCGTCCCGGGCCGGTGATCTACGCATGCATAATGTGTTCTATTATTCCCTTTTCGAAAATATGTTAATAGCATACTACTATTTTCTTAAATATACCTCTAATATTACTTTTTCATGAACTAAAATTTATATTCATTTTGGAATGGAGTTTGCCTCTACCGCGTCCCTCAGTCCGACCGTGCCTCTGCTTCCTGCTCCTAGCGAGACCGGCCCAGGTCGTCACTCTAACATGAATAAAGCGATTGAGGCCGAACCACCATCCTTTGATCAATATTTTGTCCCACCATTTCATTTGGTCTAGTACTTCTAGCACGCTCCCTGTTTGAGACTTGAGAGGAGCCACCCTCTCGCACCTTCTATCCACCCGCTCGCCTCTCCTCCATCGACAATAACTCGGCCGAATCCGAGCTCGCTCCATCGCATTTCTTTCCCGCTCTGGGTTGGGATGAGGACCTTCCCTATTCCCAACATTCATTTGTCCAACTGACGCTTTGGGAGGAGGCGGAACCCCTCGCCCTCCATAGGCCGCTTATCTCTCCTTCCATCCGGCAATCCTCTGCCATCAACCACACTGTTTGATCGCGCCCTAACATGATGGCGAGTTGAGGGGGGAGGCGATTTGTGTTTCCGGCGTTGGTATTGAGATTTCCGATTTGCATTGGTGTTATTGTTTCCTTCTTCGTGCCCGAGCGAGGCCTCGATACATGTCCATCTCGAAGTCACCATGATTGCAGTTGAGAAAACTTTCCACATCATAAAATCTAGTCCCATCTCTAAATTGTTACCTTTTCTTTTATAAATTGTTACTTTTTCTTTTAAAGGTCAAGCTACGAACGCTTCCGCAATGGAACCAAACCGATGCCGCAGAAATGTTCTTTTCATTAATATCTATGTTATCCTATAAAATCATATTGCAAAATTGCAAATGGGAGCATTTGATCTAATAATTTTAATTTTTCTATTTCACATCATAAATTTGAGCCGCCAAAATTATCATGAATTTCATATATCTAAACTAATGTGTATAGTTTTAAATAGTTTATTTCAAAATAAATATTTACTTTTTGAAATATTACTGAATTTATTTTTGTAATTGATTATCTCTTTATTTTAATCTTCCTCTACGTGGCGTGACCGATCACCTAGCTCGACCGAAATCGAACCCACGACTAGCCTGGATGTGTCTCGGCTTAGACCCTCGCGAGTAAGTATTTGATGATTGGAGAACAAAATCGTGCTGAATAATGGAATTCTGATAACAAAATAGCAGTTACCTTCGCTCCGTTGTAGTGGTAATCTATTTATAGTTGATGAGTGATGTATATTAGGAGAGGCTGCATGAGCTCCGAGATTTGTGGGACAGTTACGACATGAGAACGTGTCCAAGTAATGACTCGGAATTATAGGGGACCCGTTAAGGTCCAAGCACGTGCGCCTTTAATGTTAGGTCGACGCTTGTTAGATCGACGTTTACTTGGTAGGTCGAGGTCGTCCACGATATAGGTCGACTCGATCACGGGTGTAGCCGGATCGCACCCGAACGGGAGTTTGGATCGTTGAGCCTGACCAAGCTAGGTCGGAACCTTGAGGTCGGACAATGAGCTTAAGTCGATCGATCCCGACGACGGGCCTTGGGCCTAGTGATGTCTGGACCTATCCCACGAGAACATGGTGCCAATAATGGATAAATGATTGGGCTTTACTCAGCCCAACTCGACACTTTGCATGATGCTCAATAATAATAAAATAATAATAATAATAATAATAATAATAATAATAATAATAATAATAATAATAATAATAATAATAATAATAAATATATTTTCCTTACTAAACAGCCGAAAACATTTTACACCCTTTCTCCGTAAAATTTTTACGCCCTACTTCCGTAAAACATTTTACAGAAAAATATTTTTCAAAAAACATTTTTCAAAAAATCTTTTACGTTGAAACAAATGGACTCTTAGAGAAAAAATTAAAAGAGAGTTGGAACGGATGTATTTTTTAAAAAAAAAATATCTTGCCAACTATAAAGTGGTTGACTTGATACTTTGTAAATTGGTAATGAGATCCTTTATCCTTACCCATTTAGTAATATAATATGATTAATTATTATTTAAATAGAAAAGGGATCAAACTATATTTAAACAAAATAGGAAATATGTCATGGTAATTATTTAAGAAAAAAACAGCCATCCCCATTCCTCAAACGCGACTACGATAAATGTATAATAAAGTATCGTGTAAAAGGGTGTAATTGCGCCCTGTGTGTTTGAGTGTCATTGTTAGTGTAAAAAGTGTTAGTGTAAAAAGTGTCGTGTTGGTAATATAGTGCACCGACATTTAATTACCTATGCACCGGCACTCAATTATACACGCACTAATAGCACTCTTTTAACACTACTACCGTCGTCTTATCACTACCGTTGGCACTCTTTTACCACCACTATCATTGAATTATTTAACCTTGAAACTTAACTTTACAATTGAATACGGTATATTTACCCATACACCGACACTCAATTACACACGAACTTACAAAATAATATATTTTATTTCAATACCATCATTATCTTTAGAAAGATCAAGATTTCAAAACATCATTCTCGTCATAAAAAAATGAAATAAAAATCTTTCTCCTAATCAACTCAAAGAGGGAAAATGCTAAAATAATAATAAAAAATTATTACAATAAAATATTTCTTAAAGTACATAAATAACACGTAATTTATAACGAAAACATAACACCTTTTATTTCACATGTTTTCAAATGGACTCTTAATTGCAAAAACTATCCGAAAATAGTTTAATTACGGGCTTGAAATGTGTCCAAACAAGTACACCGACATTTAATTACCCATGCACCGATACTCAATTATACACGCACATAGGTTTCTCATAAATTAAATATAGATTCTTTAGTTACTTCTAAAAGTCCCTAAAAAGTAAAAATGTTTTCACATTCATTCAGGTTTTTCTATTTATGTTTTCATAAATAAAATACTCTATCCAGTTTAAATAGATGTCATTTTGAAAAGTAAATTTTGATTTAAATCACCACACCCACTTAAGTTGAAGGGGAGAGGATTCACTCAAATGCACGTGCACCGGCATTCTTTAACAATACTAATGACACTCGTTATAACTAATACCGACACTCTTTTATCACTATCATTGGAACTCATTTACTTTTACTACACATGTCCTATACCATAATATTTTTTTGGCTATTTTTTATTTTAATTTTTGCCAATATATATTATAATTTTGATTAATTTATATTTGTTCCATTTTTAACTACCCACGTCTCGACACTAAATTATTTATATGATTTTACACGCAAAATATGGAGAGTGTATAATGAAATAATTGTTGTGAATATGAAAAATGATGTAAAATGAGAAATTTGGGTAAAAAATAGTAAGTGGCTAGTTATTTGAAAATATTAGATTTTTGAATGACATAAAAACGGAAAAAAGAAACATTTTTCGTAAACTTGAGTTATTAGGGAAATACTCCCTCCGTCCCATCCCATGTAGAATTTGCACAGGTAGATAAAAGTAAAGTAATGATGTAGTAAAAAAAAAAATAGAGAGAAAGCAAAAGACAAGAATTTAAAAGTCATTACAGTAGCAGGCAGGTCCCTACTTCCATTTTGGTAAATTATCGATTATTATGACGCCCAAATTTAAATTTTTCTGCTGACATGAGGATATGAACAAACAATAACCATAACCGACAAAAAAGGGATCTGACAAATTTCAATAATTACTAGGTTGTCCTCCTCGAGTTAATGGAAAAGAAACTTCGACTCGACGGCGGGACCTCTTCTTCTCAGGGGTCGGTTAAGTCGGTTTTAAAAGTCTTCAACTTTTCAAATTTATGGAAACTTAATTTGGGAAAGTAGTTTTTCTTTTCTTTTACTAAATCATTTTAAGGATTTAATTTAGTTTTATTATTTTTTTCAAAGAAATTTATTTGCTTAAAAAAAAAAATTATTTAGTAAAAATGTAATTAATTCTGATATTTTGATTACCGATTAAAATATAAAATAATGGGTGAAAGGGTAAGTAAGAGAAGGCAACCTTTTTATTCAAAATATTTAACCTTTTCTTTCTCAAAAGTCTTCTCAATGAGCAAGACACGTGGACATTTATGCAGACGAACACGTTGGTACATGTGTTAAGCTCAATGCAGAATGCATCGGATAATGGCCACTTTTTGACAATTTTTTTTCTTTTTTTTTATGAATTTAATCAAAACGGCACAGTTTTATATTGCCATAAATACAGAAGTTGATGAGATACTCTTTTAACTTTTCAGTCACCCCATAGTTATATATATATATATATATATATATATATTACTTGTACATTAATTACGCTATGTTAATGTTGCGCTAAATTATTTTTTTAATTAGAAACACAATACTTATTAGAGTATAAAATGAAATTACAAAATAATATGATCCTCAAAACAGTGAAAAGATATTTATTTCACCCTTAACTTCGGATAATTCTACAGAGTACCCACGATGATTGCATCTTTTTGATTTTTATTTTGATCGACAAGAGGTAATTAAGTATTTCTTTTATTTTATTTTTTGATACCCAGATTTCCAGTTTCGCCGGACTAAGTCCTAATCACCGGCCACCGGCCTAGGTAATTAAGTATTTGAATTTACATTGAGAGGTTTAGAGGTGAAACTGTCATTTGTTTAAATGAAGTTGTTAATCTTTATTATACTTAAATAAAAATCTAACGCAATAATCTATATTACAATAGACAATGGAGATAACCGTTGAGACAAAGAGCGGATGAGATTGAATCTCAACAAATGATCCGACGGCATGAATTCTCCCTCCCCTTAACCGTTTTTAAATTTTCACTCCCTCATAACTGATATCCAAGTAAATAAGAGATTAAGGATCATTTGTTTTATCATTTTGAAGTTTGAAGTTTCTGTTTACATGTTTGAATAATATTTTTGTCTATTGTTTTTCATATCTATATAATGCGCAAATATGTTTCAGTCGATAATGTGCCTATTTAATCGTTTATTGGGATATAATATTTTTTTTACTATCACGACAATTTTGATTAAAGAAGGAAAAAATTAATTTAGTATAACCGCAAGTGGGTAGGCGTCACTTCGTGCCCTTGACTCGAGACTTAGTACTAGTACTTGTACAAATCTTAGTGATGGACAATCAAATTAATTCCATTCTATTATAATTAGATTATATTTTATAATAATTAAATATTTTTTATTAGTACTTTCTTTGACCCATAATAAAATTTACCTTGTTAATTATTTTGATAAATTTGTCTAAACTTTGACAAAAAATGAAAAAAAAATATATGATACTCTATTAAAATATTATTATTATCAATAGTTTAATATAAATAAAATTACATTTTAATACTAGATCAAATAAAGCTTTAGGGTCGTTTTTGATAGCTGATTAGAGTTGGATATGATTATTAGTTCAATAATTTTGGTGTTTACTAAACGCAAATCGAGTAATAATCCTGGATACAATATAAGCTTCTTATCCACTCTTATCCCCTCTAACCCCTTTATATTAATCCCCAAGAAAAGGGTGGTGTTATTAATCCCCGATTAATAATCCCCCACTATTAGCACACTATTAATACAGCTAATACTATCTTACCAAACGAGCTTTAGTGTTTATTCCGTGAAAAACAACATGAATTTGAACTCATTCAATTTTTAACTCTTTCTTTCTCCCTCTTAATTGCTTAAGCTACTCATTTCCAACTTAAAATTAATAGTCTTTTTTAAGACAATCTTAATTCATTAAGTGATTACAATTTATCTTACCAAATATGCTTAACTTTTTAATCTTTTAAAATGTTTCAAATAAATTAAGAGCTTAATTGAATTAACAAATAAGCCCTTAAAATCGCTTGTATCTATTCGTTTCAAAATAAATGTCCATTTTTTAGTGATAGCGTGAATTAGAAAAAACGGAAATTTATTTTTGAACAGAGGTGGTAATTCCGTAGTTTTTGTCATTAATTAATTTTGTGCTGAATTTATATTTTCCAAAATCCACTAAAAACATAATGAGCCAGTGGAAAGACCACTTTTAGGCGCAGACAAATTGTCTTATAGGGTCAACTGGAATCCAAGCATAGTGGGCCAACAAGTAAGCTAGTGGGCCCCCAGACAAAAAAGCAAAAATGCCGACAAATGGAAATACCACCTTCTCTGGTCCGTTCGGGCCGCAAACAACCGTTGATCTCCTACTTCATACTCCATCCTCACCACTAATAATTTGTTCCAAGTCCAGTCCAAATCCAAATTGAATTTCCCCTTCACCACCTTCATCATGCTTGTTTAGACCATGTGCAATGCAAAAATAAATTCAATCTACCCATTTATTTTATTTATATTTTATATACGCCATTAATGATTCCATGTGATCAAGAAACTAGGCTTACGCCCAAAAACCTTTTCATTACTAGGATCACCTTTCTATGATATGAACAACTCCCTTTCCCAAGTAGGACTTATTCAATCGAAGTAAAACAAGAGAACTTTATGAAAACCTAGATGTGAGTTACGGAAAGTTAACTTCTCTTTGTCTTCCTTGATTTATATAGAGCACCTTGGAGAAGATCTTCAAGCAATCGACTTCTTCCTTTGTGAGATTCCTTTCAACTTATAACATATAACACACTTACAAGGAAATCAAATATTAGTAGGTTAGTCCTAATATAAAACTATGTACATAAATAAAATTGGTGAAAAAAATTAAAAAAATAATCAATTTACTAGGTAATAATTCAGCCCAAATTGAAAACTAAATGTTTTTTTTTTGTATCCAAATCAAATGAAACTTATATCGATTTGTAGGGAAAAATGATGAATTTTGGTGAAAAAAATTTAAAAATAATCAATTTACTAGGTTAATAACATATCAGGATGTTGTCAGCCCTAATACTTTGTAATTGAAACTTATATCTATCTTTAAGAATAATTATAGGTTAATTTAATTATCCAAATAAAATTTTAAATTGGCATGGTCCAGCCCGATGATCGGGTCTCTTGGTGAATTTTTTTTATTTTTTTAAATCATTTATTATGAGATAATTGAGTTTAAATAATTGGGTGAAAAAAATAAATGACTAAGCCCCCTTTTAAAGAAAAGTTTTACACGTGTCCATTTAAATGAGAGAGTTAGACGTTTGTTTCACCGTAAAATAACTCGTTTTCGTAAAATATTTCATCCCGTTAATCCTCCGTTGTTTGGTTGAGTCCCGGAAAATGTTTTTCAAAAAATAACTCGTTTTCCGCCGTTTGGTTGTTTTTCGGAAAATAAATCACCAATGTCATCAGAAGGCCAAAGGAAAATGAACCTCTTAAATTCTTTAATTGCTTCTTAAATGATATAATCTCGCTTGCACTATCAATTTTTTTTATAAAATGACGTTTTACTACTAAAAATAAAAATGATGAATTTATATATTTTTGATTTCCTTAATTTTGAGAAAAATTTACATTAAATTATTATAAAACGACTTACCGACCTTGTCCTAAGTAACACATTTTCATTATCTTAATATTACTAATACGGTTAATTTTTCTCGGTTAAATGGTCAATTTGATTTTTGTACCTTTTAAGCACTATTCATGGGTACTACATTTTCATCTTCAATGGAAGGATGAATCAAACTGAAATTTTTAAAAATACAACGACCAACTTGAATTTTTTCTATTCTATTTGACTGACTTTTAAAATCATATTTTAAATTTTATTTCACATTTAAAATATTTTATTTAATTGAAAAGACATTTTAATAATTAAAATAAATAATTTTAAATATGATTATTTAATCGAGAAAAACTAACTGTGTTAGTAATTTTCATTATAATTGATGCCGCAGAAATGTGCTTATCTTAAAATTATTTATTTTAATTATTAAAATGTATTTTTAATTTAAATAAAATATTTTAAATGTGAAATAAAATTTAAAATATGAAAAAATTAATTTTGGAAAGAGCTAGCCAAGGTATCAAATTTGATACCTCCACGTGGCAGGACTGATCACTTAGCTCCTTGACCTGAAATCAGAACCCACGACTAGCCGGATGTGTCTCCGGCTTAGACCCTCGGGCGTGAGAGTAAGTATTTGATGATTGGAGAACAAAATCGTGCTGAATAATGGAATTCTGATAACAAAATAGCAGTTACCTTCGCTCCGTTGTAGTGGTAATCTATTTATAGTTGATGAGTGATGTATATTAGGAGAGGCTGCATGAGCTCCGAGATTTGTGGGACAGTTACAGATTGTGAGAACGTGTCCAGTAATGACTCCGAAATTATAGGGAACCCGTTACAAGAAGGTCCAAGCACGTGCGCCTTTTAATGTTAGGTCGACGCTTGTTAGATCGACGTTTACTTGGTAGGTCGAGGTCGTCCATTGATATAGGTCGACCTGACTGATGGGTAGAGCTGGATCGTATCCGAACGGGAGTTTGGATCGTTGAGTCGAACCAAGCTAGGTCGGAACCTTGCAGGTCGGACAATGAGCTTAAGTCGACTGATCCTGACGATGGGCCTTGGGCCTAGTGATGTCTGGACCTATCCCACAGAGAAATGGTGGCAATAATGGATAAATGATTGGGCTTTACTCGCTGAGCCCAACTCGACACTTTTGGTATGTTCAGTGGCCCCCAACTTTCGAGTGGACTTTGTCGACTTGGAAGTTAAGAAAGCTTTCAACAATTTTTAACATCTGAGTCGCCACTTATTATTTATTTAGGAAAACATAACTCGCATGTCGATACTCGCTCTTGACGTTTAGTCGACTAATGGTGACGTGGCACAATCCTCGGACGTTGGCGATGAACGGTCGATCGAAGGAGCGCCGTATTTTGTAAGATTTGAGGGTTCGGGGTTAAGTTATGGAATGGGAAGGTCCGTCTTGGGAACTGTTTTCCCAATTAATTTTATCAATCTTTTCAATAATCATATCTCCTTGGCGATAATAGCGGAGCAAAGAATAGGATTTGATTTCCGAGCTTTCGTCTTCAAAGAACAACTTCTCTTTTGCAATAAACCGAGGTATTGGATTACACCTTTAATTTCTCGCTCCGTTTTTGTTTCCGCCACGGCTAGGACCTTCGGTAGTGAACCGGGAGCTTCGGGTACTGCACCGCACCGTTAATCGTCGTGTGTATAAGCACATAAATGGTGAGTGGAGAGAGATGTCCATGAACGAGCGTGTGCCTCTATCTTGACCAGTGGGGACCGAATTTTAGCGAAATAGACGCCCATAGGAACGGACATAGGTGAATTGACAATAGACGATTCAAATGTTGTCACTTTTCATCTTTTAAAGTATAGGTCGTTCCTTAGTGGATAGGAAAAGTTTCCTGGGAGTCCAGTCGCCCTTATGTAGGTTGCCCATGGTAAGACTCCCGAACATGATCATAGGCCGACTCCCCTATTTCTCCTTCTTCTTGTACGATATGGCAACTCGGGAGGGGAACACGGCTTCAACCTCTTCCTCCCTCGAATAGTGAACGCCTTTGAGTCTTCGTGGTGGGGGAAGAATGAGAGAGGCTACGTTCCTCACGGGCCGTTGCGTGGAAAAAGAATTTGCCCTCTAGGTATAGCATGATCTATGATTTATGTGAAGTGAGTAAAGCTCAATCTCATGGCTCGGTTAGGTGGACCTTCACCAGGTAGCTTTCTATGGCCAATTCGTGGCCGGCCTCGGGTTGCCACTTGACCCCTTTATTAACGAGTTCTTGGAGTGTGCATGCCTTACCCCTTCAGCTCGGAGCTAATTCCCGTAGGGTTACGGTATGCTTTGCTATGGTGTGTAGGTCAAGATACGAACCCCGTATGAGGGTGTTCAAGGAATTCTTTGCATTAAGTATAGTGAGAGGACCCGAGCATCGCATTCTTCTAAACCCAACTCCCCAAACTCTTACCCCAAAGAAAGCAAGTGGATGGAACTCCCACGTAGTTGTGGTAGAGAGTAGGCTAGGATGGGAATTTCCTTTGCCTCACTAAACAAACCATTGATGAGAGGAACTATTGGGAGCCACTCTGGCATTTTGATAACGAGGTTAGTTAGAAACTTAACGAAACGGGGCCCATCGCTGGGAGGCACTTGATCACTACCAAGTTGTAATCATGTAATTATTGGTTCGTAATGGCTACATCCAGGGAATGATGGTGGAGAGGGAGAAGTGCAACCCTTGGTGCCCATTGGTAGGGGCACAATATATCCAGACTGGGTTACCCACGCCTTGGGTAAGTTTGGGGACAAGTGCCAGCTTTGTAAACGAACTGCCAACTACTGCAAGGAAAATGGGGAGCACGCTGGTGGTAAGTGTTTGCTTGCCTTTACTTGTTAACTCGTGAATTGCTAGCTTGTAAGTACAACTCGCATGCTGGACCTGTGATTCGTACATAATTTGCTCCTACATAGAACTATTGCTCGTATGTAGAACTTTGCATGTAGAGAGAGAATCGACCAAACGTAGTTCGACTCCAAAACACTAAAAAGGCTATTTTAGGTATTTTGACACATGATTAGCTCGTACATATAACTCTTAGCTTGTATGTAGAAATCTCATATGTCGATCTAACCCTTTGCTATGTTGGTCTTGTTACAGTTCTGACCCCTGAACAGGAGGCGAACATGGGTCGCATATTGGTAGTATTTGATAGGAAGAAGGGAAAGAGAGGTTGTGAGACGGAGTGATCTCGCTGTCCAAAGACAACGCCGGCATGGTCCCAATGGAGGAGGTTGAATCTCGAGGACCCTCGCAAGTAGCAGGCCATACTAGGGATGTGATCGAAGATGGTAACGTTGACAAGTTGCAACGACTTCGGCGCGGGGACAGTTGAAGCTAGTCCTCCGGAGGTTGTGAATGTAGATGATGATGATATGATAGAGGATGATGACAACTTGCCCCCGAACTCTAAGTGTGAACACGAAAGGGAAGTCCGTTTCCTCCAAAGCCTTCCTCCTCCAATACCATCTCCTACCCGCCAAAAGTCTTTGGAGGATACTTAATTCTCCCTTGAATCGTGTCTCTAGGAGGCAAATCAATAGATTGAGTGATGTGCCCTCCCCGGATGGGGTCAACACGTGCGCCAATTTCCCGAGCCGAGCCTCGCTGTGTTGTGGGTCGGGAGAGCCATTGACGTCGACCTGCTTGCTCACTTTGCTGATAAAGGTATGACCCCAGAAGAGTTCTCTGCTCGATCTGGCCTGGTGCAGAGTGAGGTAAGCTTTGGCTTTCTTTATTAATTTAGTCGCTTATACTTTTAACTCATCAATTCAATCCCCGAGCTTTTGTCGAGCTAATCCTTGCTTTCTTCTACGCAGCCTCTCACCACGGCGAGTAGGCCAAGAGCTCTGGAGAGCATCCATTGAGAGGGAGAGGTGTGCTATTAGCCAACTTTCTAAGAAAACCTAGGATTTGAATGAGTTATTGAGGGAGAGACACAATGATCTGGACTCCTCCTATGATGCTTTGAAGGCTCTGCAGAGTGATACGTTGGCGGATAAGAAGAAAGCTTTGGCCGACCTGAAAGCTGCTGAGGACAAAGCTGGGAAGATGGAGGCAGAAAGGGATACTGCGCTTCTTGCCAACAAGGAGATTAAGATGGAGCTCGCCACTGTCTCCCAACTTTTACAATGATGAGAGAACACTTTTCTTCAAGCTTAATGAAGAACACAATGCCGCCGGGCAAAATGGAAAGAGGATCTTGAGACCGCCGCCAAGAATGCTTGATCAATTCAAAGACGGAGATGAATATAGAAAAGTTGTTCTACCTTTTAATGAACCGCATCATCAAATTTTCTAAATAAGTTTGAGGAGAAAGCCAATCATCGAAGGGCTTCTTGGATTTGGGTAAGCGTCACATGGCCCGCCGGGCTCTAGTCGACCCCCGACTCGATGTTTCCTTGGATCAACTAGCTTCACTTGATGTAGGAGGATATGAGGCCTATGCTCCTCGCACGACATGGCAGCTCGCGGAGGTCACTCATGGTGCCTTATAATGACAATGATCCGGCTCACATTGCCCAAGATTAGCCCTTAAGCCTTCCTAAGGATAACTTTCTAAGATGGTTGTGAGCCTTGGGTGGCCCCAGCTTTGGCTCCTAGGACTTTTGACGTGGCCTTGCAGGAGCTCGAGGATTCAGAGGACCAAAAGGAGATGGAGGAGGAGGGTGAGTTCGAACAACAAGTTTTCTCCGAGTCGGGTAAACCCTTGAGCCCTCAATAGCAAGGACCAACTACTGAGGATCAAGCTGCCAACGATGGTCGGGTCCATTATTTTGCATGAATTAAATGATACTCATGAGGTTGAACAACCTTTGGGAAAGTGTTTAGGAAAATAAAATGACTTTGATTAATGGATAAATTGAAACAGGCTCGATAGTTTAGATGACACAAACTAGAGGAGGTGAAAAATAATTAGGAAGACTCAGGCCGTCGTAGTTCCACTTAAAGAGAGAGAGAGAGAGAAAAATAATTAAATTAATTAATTACAAAGCCCGAGTCAACCGATGACCGATAAAAAAAATTAAAATAATTCAATCGCACACAAGTATATAAGTTCAAGTAATTAATAATTACTCTACCCTGCAAAATAAAGTTAGTACAAGCAAAATAGAAATAATAAATTATTTTGACTTTTCTGATTTTTTTTTAAAAAAAACTTCAAGTAAGTTTTTTTTTTTTTTTTTTTTTTTTTTTTTTATTTTTTATTTATATTATTTTTTTCGATAATAAATACCTAAGAAAGTCAATGTGCCAAGCAATCACGGCCGACTTTATCTCGATTTATAAAATTGTTGCGGATGTTTGATATTCAAGACGCCGTGTCAAGCTACCTGCAAAATACTAAGTTAGTACATGCAAAATAGAAATAATAATTTGAAAAATTTCCTAAAATTGTCATCTTTGATACTTAGTCGTTTTCGACAAGTATAGAATTTAAAAAGATTGATAATACTCAATTGTAACGCAAGTCTAATCCTCTTAATTAATGTCCCCAGCGGAGTCGCCACTGTAGCGATGCGTGAATTTTTAACATCTCGGAGTCGCCACTTATTATTTATTTAGGAAAACAATAAGAAAAACCTTTTTTTTTTTAAATTTTAAAGAGATTTGAGGGTTCGGGGGTTAAGTTATGGAATGGGAAGGTCAAGGAGCACCCATTTCACCCAATCCGAAGATTGGTCTTGCCAATTGAGTATTATCAATCTTTTCAATAATTAAATAAGAAAACCCTAATCAATTTCTTGATTAGGAATGTCGGATTATATGCTTCGAGATCGCCTTCATCGATTGAAGGGACTCTAGGCTAACCCTTTTGATGGGATTACACCACTCTAAAAGCCAATAGAGAGAGATTGAGATGAAGAATAAAAGTATATGAATTTACCTAGTGTTTAGGGAGTATTTGATTTAGAACGTGGTTCTAAGATGTCTTCTCGGTCGAGAAGAGTTTCGACTCAATATGAGAGTCAAATCTTGATGCGAACAGAGCTTCGCCTCAATCCTTGATTCGGGCTTTGATGTTTGTTGATCAACAAGGTTGACAAACAAACTTTAGGTGATTTTAGGGTGATTTTGTAGGAATCTTTCAGGGAGAGAAACCAACAAAATGTGTGTGTTGTGTGTTTTCGATCGTGGATTTGGGACCTCTGAAATATTGAAAGTTATCAGGTATTTATAGGGGTTTAAGAGGTGAATGGATGGATTGGTCACCAAGTTTAGGAGACTCAAGGAAGGTTCCAGAACTCAAATATGATTGGATGTTAGGATTGGATGATATTTATCAAGAAAAGAGTTTGAAACGGAGAAGGAAAGTGATTCTGCACATCCTGCCGATGGTTTGTCTCGCGCGAGACACGTATGTCTCGTGCGAGACAACTAGTCGGTTGACTATTTTGTCCTCTTCAGTTGTTCTGTTAGTCAGTTAGGTCCAAAACTAACGAGGTTAATTAGAAACTTAACGAAACATGACGAAACTGATATGCTTTCATCAAAACACAAAAGAGAGACGAAGAGTAGTGTAATCATATAATTATTGATTCAGAATGGGATGTTTACAGGTACCTCAAGTCTTGCCTATTGAAGTTGCTAACTCTCTTAAAAGGTACCAAAATTTGATTTTGATACCTCCTATTGGAGTTGCCCTAACAGTGGCAGAACAGTCAGGAATCTATATCTATATATAAAGGCGCAAGTAATAAAAAATTTCCCTTCAAAATGTATCTTTGGATAAAACTGATATTTTTCCATTTTGTTCATTAATGAAATAAATTATACATTAACAAGGAGTTAATGACTTCTTAAATGGACCATCTATACACTTTGTTATATTAAATGTCCACCTACCTTATGGCTACTATTTTTCTTCTTCATTCCCATAAATTCTTCGCCCAAGCCTTTTCTTTCATTCTCCATACAACACCTTATTTCTTCTTCATTGGTAAATTCATGTAGCTTCTTTACGTTTTTAAGAAAACTAATATAAGAAATTGTTAGAGATACAGTCAAAGATTCCACAATTTAGTTTCCTTATTCAGTTTCCTTATCATAGTTTGATTCTATTATTTAATTTCCTAATTATGTAAATTCTAAAATTGCTAGGAAGTAAACTCTTGTATAAATAATTTCTCCTCAATCAATAATAGACAATGCTTCTTATGTAAATTACAACTCTTATATGGTATCAGAGCCAATCGATTCCTAAACCCTCTTTTGTTCTTCTTTGGCCGACCTCACCATGGCATCCACCGATGTTGCCACCAGTCCTAACTCAGCCGAACCAACTAACCCCCTAATGCGAACCGAAGTTGAAGCAACTCTTAATGGTTATGATCTTTACAAGTTCATAAATGAATCCCATCCGGCTCCTCCTCAAAACACAACCAAAACAACTCCCGCCACCACCGATGGAACACCCTCCTAAATCGAATCCTCCCCAAATCCAGCATATCAAACTTGGTTCCGCCAATATAAATTAATTCTTGGAGCTTTAGCCGGTACTCTATCCTCTGATCTTGTTCCTTTAATCTCTCAATGCAAAACTTCTCTTAATGTATGGCAAACCCTCTCCAAAACTTTTGCAAATCCTTCAAAAGGTCACTTTAAAAGACTAAAGGACCGCCTCCGTACCATCACCAAAGGATCCCTTACCTCAGTGGCGGATCTACACCTAAAGTTTTGGTGTTGCCTATTCTTTACTAAAAAAAAATGACGCGAAGAATTGATCCAACCTATACCAATGTTATCAAAAAATCAATTAAACTAAGTTTGTAGAATTTAGAACAAATCAACATCCAATCCAAATATCCAACACATAAATCAATTATTCAAATAACCCAATAAATTTCAAATTTCGAATAAAAAATCAATTATAATGAACCAAATAACCCAAAATATTTCAATCACAAACCAATCAATAAAACAATAATGTGAAATTTTTTATTTGAAGCAATTTTAGATTTTTAGGGTTTACCTTTTATTCGAAAAAATCTTCTTGGTTTTGTGAGAAAGTTGCGGAGGAGGGGGTGGGTCGTCCATATTGATGGATGTCTTACACCGGCGGCAGCGGCGGCGGCGAAGGGAAGGAGGAAGGAGACGATGTTGGCAGGCAGGGGTGTGATGTACCCGATTTTTATTTTGAAAAATCAAACGGAGTCGCCACGCCGTTTTTTATTTTAAGGGGCCAAAACTTTGAAAAAAATGCCTGAAAATGAGAGAAATGAGTTCGGAGGTCACTTTACACTCCGGGAAGAACGATTAGCACGTTCACCCGGAATGCCTCGTAAAAAAGAGTCTTCCAAACTTAAAACCACTTGTATGTGTGTGTGTGTGTTTTGAAAAAGGAATTTTCTGGAAATAAAAGTTTTGACTGGACTGGACTGGACAATTAATCAAAATAGTGTGCTTCTGTGAGTGAAAAAGGACTGAAAACAAAAATATTTGTCCATGACATTCATGTCCGCGCAGATCAGGACGAGGATCAATCCTATCCGCGCGGATAGGACAGTAAGATTCTTTTTTTACAGTTTTCCAGTCTGATTCTGTAATTTCCAGAATGTCAACTGGAGTTACAGAATCAGAACTGGAGTTTGCAATAGAAAGTGTTATATAAAAAACATTTTTTTGGATTTTGCATCCATGCTTGTCACCACTTTTCTTAGGCTTTGATTAGTGATCACTAAACATGATTAGTAGTGATCTACTATATCAAGCCATCCTTAGGGTACATTAGGACTTAAAAGCACTTCATTTGCTTGGGATGGGGAGATTTGACATAAAATAAAGATTAATGCATGAAAATAGAATTTAGGTTAAGGGTGTATCAACTTTAGAGTGGATTTCTGAGGTGGTCATTAAGATGACCATTCTTGAAATCTTTGAACTCAATATATCAACTTCACCCTTTTTGTAACCTAGGAGCCTTAGTGATCTTCATCCATGAAAATTGTTCCAAGGTGGAGATCTTAGGTAAGTACCCAAATCCGGATCGTCCAAATCCGTCAGAAAGTTAACCGAAATCCGTTAACTGGCCCGCTCCAGGTTAACCGGAACTCGTTAAACTCCCCGTTGCTGTGCCAACGAGACGTCCCGGATCGCCCGCGCATCCCGACAAGCCGAACCGTACTTAAGACGTGACATCTCACGTAAAAGTATGGCTTTCCCTGAAAACGCATTTTCCAGACTTTAGGGCGTTTCGGACATTTCCCGGACTGTTATTTTAAAAAACGGACAAAACCGGGACCGGGGGACAAAATCCCACATGGCTGGTGACTCAGAGGGGCACGTGGCAGCCATGCCACTGCCCACACATCACCCTTCAATCAATTTCAGAGGGAAAAGACCAAAATGCCCCTGGTTTGCAAGCCAAGTCCGGCCGGACTCACTGTGCACTTTTCCTGAAATTGCCAGCAAGTCCCCCAGATTTCCAAAATTCCCAAAACCCCTGAAATTCACCCAAGTCCCACGACTCCTACTGCAATTTTCACCCTATAAATAGAAGTTGCTGTCAAAGGCAAAAGAGGATTGATTTCATACCAAAAAATCACCACCCCACGGTCCAAACTGGTTTTCACCCTTCCCGAGCTCCCGTTTTGTCTCGATTCGCGTGAAACCTTCGTATTTCGATCAAATACGCACCCTACAACTTCGAAACAACCTTTCGAATCACTTTCCGTGTCCCGTACACACCTTCCGAGCCAAAGGAGTCGACCCTAGCCATAGGTATAACTCCCTCTCTCTGAATCTTCCGTTTCGTCTCGGTTTACGCGCCAGTCACTATAACCGTTTCGAACGTCGTTATCAAAATGTAGACGCCTCCGTCTAACGGGGTCCGATACGTTTTAGCCCCTCGATCCTCTTCTCTTTCCGTAAGAGAAGTAATCACGGGTTAAAACGGCGTTCCGACCCCGTTCCGTTTACTTTCATGTCATTTACAATTCCGAGCCGTTTGGCCTCGTTGATCGTCATTTACAATTCCGAGCCGTTTGGCCTCGTTGATCGTCATTTACAATTCCGAGCCGTTTGGCCTCGTTGATCGTCATTTACAATTCCGAGCCGTTTGGCCTCGTCGATCGTCATTTACGAATCCGGATCGTTTGATTCCGTTGACACCGCTTTAAATACTGTCCTTTACAAGTCCGATCCGTTTGGATTGTGATAGTATTTACTTTTCAAAAGTCCGAGTCGCAACCCGATTCGTTGATCGCATATCATTTAATACGCATTTTTCCCGTAAAAATCGTTAACAATGTAATGCCCGGTTCAAAACCGGAGTTCGTCCGTCGAACTCTCTTTCAAAACGCGCGAAGTGACGTTCGGCCTCCGAATGTTCATCTTCAAACTCAAAGTCAAAGCCGCCATTTGATACTTAAAATCATTTAATACGCTTTTTCCCGTAAAAATCGTTAACAATGACTCGTATGGCTCAAAATCGACGTTTGCCACGCAAACGCTCATTTCAAACTCAAAGTCGACGTTTGCCACGCAAACGCTCATTTCAAACTCAAAATCGACGTTTGCCACGCAAATGCTCATTTCAACTCAAAACCGACGTTTGTCATTCAAACGCTCATCTTTTCAAAAGTCACCTAATCAACGTTTGTCATTCAAACCAAGATTAAGCTTGTCATTCAAGCCCCCATTTCAAAACATACACACACACACACGATTTCGAGAAAGGTAGAAAGACTCGTCATGCGAGGCGTTTCGGGCGATCTCGTAATACTCTACCCGAAACGTAACCTGACCTCCGAACCTAACAATCTCTGGTACTAAAAAAAGGCTTTTTACTCGTTTTTGCTACCAATAAAAATGATCCCCTGTTTTCAAAGCCTTTTCCTAAGTTTTTGCTACCAATAAAAACGACACCATTTTCAAAAGCCGTTTCTCAACGTTTGGGCTCAGAATACAAAAACCGCGTGGCGACTCCTCATTCTGCTCCTTCCCGTGAAGCGAGGTCTCAGACACCAACCCCCCGCGAGAGACAACCGCCTTTTCCGCCGCCCCGCGCGCGAAAAAGATCGGGTAATTTCACTAGGGAAGGACATTTACAAGGAAGTAAACTATTTGGACCATTTAGTGTGATCATCCATGGAGATGAACTCCAAGGTGACCACATTTTAGCTCAAGAGCCCAAGTAACAAGCAAGAATTAATAAATGTAAGAGGGACAAAAGGGAATAACATAATAAAAGATGTAGATCTTCATGGAAGATCATCCATGGAGATCTTCCTAGATCCAAGGACTATGGGAGTTGGGATCAACAATTAAGCAACAAGTGAATGAAACAAGTAGATAGAGTTGATCAAGAAGAAATGATTTAAGATGACAAGATAACAAGGTTAATGATGAGGATGATGCATAAATAAGGGAAGATTTTGTGAGAGGAAGGAGGGTTTACCAATGGTTTTACCCTATCTTTCTTGGATTTGTTTTTAGGGTTTGAATATATTCAAGATTTGGGTGTGGGTTTTGTGTTTAGGTTTAGTGTTTAGATGAGTGTTTGAGTGAGTGTTAGGCTGTTTTCTGGAGTTTTTCTCGTCAATATAACAGTAGGGTTCGAAAAGGGGTCTCCAAACTGAGAGAGAATGATTTTATTTATAGGCTGAAATTAGGTTTCGCTTTTGTCCGCGCGGATGAGACTGAGTCTCATTCCTGTCCGCGCGGATGGGGATGTTGGCGTGCCTGATTTTGCAGAAAGCAGTTTTGGCTGCTTGCATTTAATGAAAAGTTGGTCAATTTTTTGAAAATGACTCTTCCCAGCGAAATTCAACCTATTTTTGTTGTTCCTTTAAGGTCCTTCCTTGTTTAAATTGCCTTAGGAAGTGTCCAAAATGCCCTTAAATATTTATTTGACGTGGAAATCGTTAAATTGGGCTGAAGGAACATTGGCGGTTCAGATTGAGACACTTACAAGGGGCGATTTACTCTTTCCGTTCGCTGTTTTCTTTTCCTTTTCCTTCTGTTCTTTTTTCTTTCCTTCCCAGCCTCACATTTATTTAGCGTTTAAACTTCTTTGTTTTTTTTTCTTCTGAACCAAAACGACGTCGTTTAAAAAAAATAAAAAAAATTGGTGTTGCCTCGGTAACACTTGGCACAATAGTAAATCCGTCCCTGCCTTACCATCACCGAATACATGAGAGAAATCAAATTATGCACCGATCAACTTGCTTCCCTTGGCCGTCCCCTTGATCCCGATGACATTGTGGATCGTGTTCTTGAGCAACTTAATGATCCCGAATATGAGAATGTTATCACGGCTGATCAAAATCGTGAGAATCCGATTACTTTTGATGAATTGCATGAAAAGCTTGTAAATAGAGAACTTGTTCTCAAAATCAAGAACCGAGTCAACCCACCCTTCCCCGCATCAGTTAACTATGCCGCCAAACTACCCACCCCCCACCAAAATTTATGTCAACCCAACTCCAACACCTACCCTTCCCGTCCCAACCACCAACCAAACAATTACTCAAACCCTAACCCTATCCCCATCAGTGACCCAACCCGACCTCAAATAAAATATTAATTTCTCTCACTTTCATATACACAACTCTCAATCTTATATAATATATACTCCCTCCGTCCCGTAAAACTTTACCCCTTTACTCTTGAGAACGGAAAATAAGAAATAATGTTATTAAAGTAGGTATTGTGAGTGGGAGGAGAGAGAATGAGTGGAGAGAATAGTAAATTTGAAAAGTGTTGTGAGTATGACAAGTGGGTCTCATGAATAAAGAAGTATTAGATAATTCCCTTTTTAGGAAAGTGGGACTTTAAAGTGGGACGCCCAAAATAGTAAAAGGGGTAATGTTTTATGGGATAGAGGGAGTACTCCCATAGTGACCCAAACCCAACCCAACCTTTTAATAAAATATTTATTTCTCTTTACTTCAACTTACCTAAAATACTTATCATTTTATTTTTTTAAATAATGTATTAGTAATAATATTTCTAAAATTACTCGTACAATTATTAAAAATAATGTATCAATATTAGGCTCTATTTATATTTATAGATAAAAAAATATGAATTTTGATATATTTTTTTATTTTATATAATTATATAAAATATACTACTTTTAAATATATACTCCCTCCGTCCCACACCATTTGATACCAAAAAAATGGGCACGCGGATTAAGGAAAGATAAGAGAGAGAAAAAGTTGAGAGAGAATGTTGTGAGTGTAAAAGTAAAATAGGAGAGAGAATGAGTGGGAGGATTAGTTAGGAGATTGAATGTTGTGAGTGAAAAAAGTAAAATAGGAGAGAGAATGAGTGAGATAAATAGTGAAGATTCCTTTTCATTTTGGGTAAGCATCAATTGGTGTGGGATGGACCTAAAAGGAAATAAGTATCAATTGGTGTGGGACGGAGGGAGTATTTATATAAATACATGCCACCCAATATTAGGCTCTATTTAAGATTAAAAAAAAATTATAAATTTTGATATATTTTTTATTTTATTATTTTATATAAAATATATTAATTTTAAAAATATATTTATATAAACACATGCCACCCAATGTAAGGATGACATGTGTACAAAATCAAACAATTTTTGTGACCCAACCTTGGGTTGGCTGACCGCCCATGTCACTCCATTTCCATGACTTTTTTTTTTGTCCTATTCTACGATCCACAACCGAATTCACCGATGTGGATAGTCTTACTACTAATATTTTTATATATCTATAAATGTTGAAGTGCATAGAACACTTTTTAAGATTTTTCATCCAAAACTTCCCCATAGATAAAAAAATTGGCCAAATACATTTTTCAAGCTCTTTTTAATTATTTATAAATGTAATAAATGCATAATTTATGAAACCACATATACCTCAAAAACTATAAAATCATATTACCTATCTATCCCTATCTCGCAAAATTATACCAATGGAAGTTACCGAATATATTCTCTCAATCTTTTTTCACAGATGTAATAAATGCATAAATTATGACACCATAAATACACCCATAACTATAAAATAAAAAAATAAACTCCATCTTTCATAAGTTAATTTTTGTAAATACAAAATTTAAAAATAAAGCATCGAAAAGAGAGCAAACATAATTAAATCATAAGAAGAATTAATAAAACTAGAAATAACGTTGAACGGGAAACAGTAGATCTCTATTTTTTTCCGGTTATAATCGTAGTGACAATTGTCACGTGAGCTGAACCAAACTCATTTCCATATATCGCTTTTTTGCATAACACTTTATTTTTTTCTTACTAAATCCCTCTTTAAAAAATTATTAGCCTTTGATTTATTTATTATTTTGTTTTTGCAACATTAATCACTTCAAAATATAAATGTTAATTTTTCAAAATATATGAAAAAAATGTACTTCACCCGTCCCAAAATAAATATCAATTTAATAATTTATACTTTTAAAGGATAAAAATGATTTTTTTGTGTGTGAAAAACCTTCTTAAAAATTAATAGACTTTTTATTTTTTGTTTTATATTGCAACACCCATCAACAATGAAAATACTTCTATTTTTTTAATTGAAAAATGAATATCTACTTTTAATATACTTCCTCCGTCCAAAATGGATATTCATTTTTTATAGTTTTCTATTTCAAATAAATGTCTATTTTTTTTAATATACCTCATCAATCCCAAAAATGAATGTTCATTTTTTTATATTTTTTTTACAAAACGGATGTCTATTTTTTCTTTTATTAATATTAACAAACCTTTTAGAGCGGAAGAAGTAATTTAGAATTGAATATTTACTTTGGAGCAAAGTTTTTATAGAAAATAACCATTCATCCTGGAATGGATGGAGTACAGCCTAACTATGAAAATAAAAACCAAATTTATCATATAAATTATCTCTCTTTTCTATATTCTTTCATTCGGTACGTAAAATTATCAAGAAATATAACAAACTTTTATATAAGGTAATTGTGGAATTTAAATAGTTTTACCTCCAAAACAATAGTAATTATTTCAAAATAAAATTTAGTTGTAAAACAACAGTAATCATGGTTCAAAGGGACCCGTACATAAAATTAAAAAGAATCTCCAATTCTAGAACTCCAAAATAAATAATATCAAATATTAAACTTTAGCAATCTCATCTTATTTCATTTGTTGTATTGTAGTTTGATTTATGTATGTAAATAACTCAATTTATCGTATCTATATTCAATGTATTTGCAAAATAATGCAACGAAAAGAGAAAAGAGAAAGGGAAACCTTACTAATGAAACTACAAAATTTGTGTCTGAGAAATTTTTTTCAGACGATATGCTATATTATTGAATTATTTTTCTATTATTTTTAGTTGATTTGTCAACTTTATTTATTTGTGCATTTAATGCACGGGTGTATGACTTTTTTTGTTAATGGGAGCAAAAATTGCATAACAAAAAAAATTAACTGTATTTTCGTCAATGGGGGCAACAAGATATTATAATATTATTTCTTTTAAAGGGGAAAATTTCAACAAATTGCACTAAATACCTAAATTTTCATAAATTTTGCATCAATAAATTTTTATTTTTATAAAATCAATGGGGGCAATTGCCCCTTTGCCCCCATCGTAGCTCCGCCACTGTTCTATAACAATTTAAATTTAAATGAGTTGATAATTTAACACTCGAAGTCACTAAATAACCATCTCAATGGTACGCAGTTGATGACCTCAAAATTTGGTGACTATGAGATGTAAAAAAAATGAGATGTATTTTTGCAATACTAATAATCTAATCCTTATGTCTCATGAATATACTGAGTTAGACTATACACCTAAATTAAAAAATAAAATAAAATAACTTTTGGCAATTGATTCTTTCTTTTCAAAAAAATTGACATATTAAAGATTGAATATAAAACAAAGAGATAACATTTGATTCAAGTTAGTTGGAAAATAAAGATTAGTACATTCAATTAATCGTAAAAAATGCTGAATAATAAAATCACTTTTCACGTAAGATGACCCAGAAAGCATTACACGTCTTTTCAAGTAAATCGAATTGAAGTATTGCTTAAATAAATTCTTCGGTTCAAGCAAAACGATCATTTCATTAATGTTTACTATCATCATCGAGAGGAAGTTTATTTCTAACACACATGCACTTTTGATTTAGACTAGGTCGTCTTGTTCTAGAATCTAACAATGTGTTTTTTATGATAGAATACAACTTAAAATTTTAGTCGTCCTTTTGTAAAAAAAAAGAAGATGAAATGGACTACAAATGGAAAAGATTAGTGCCAACTGGACGGGTAAGAAAGAAGCTAAAATGATCGGCATTTGTTCAACGTGGAATAGGGTGTCAAGTGGCAGTTTTCTACTGATGAATGGATTTCCACGTAAGCCCTGGCATTGCCTGAACAGGCACGTCTCAATAATTATTGGGGCCCTGTGCGAATTGTGAATATTGGGCCCCTAATGTTTAAAATTTAATACAAAAAATATAATATGTATATATATGTGCTTTTATATAAAGATTAAAGTTTTACAAAATTAAGCAATAAAATTCAAAAATAATTTATTACATTGAGGTGTTTCATTTATCGTTGCTATCGCCTCTCTTAAATCAATTACCCGTTCTCCGCAATTTCCAAGTAATTTGCGTCGATTGATTTTCCCCCCTTGAATTTCGACGCGTCGCTGTGATTGCGTTAATTTTTTTATTTTTTTTGATATATGTATATATATATATATATATTTTTATTATTTTTGAGATATATCACCAATAGGCATCAAAAAAATGGGGCGCAAATTTGGGGTAGGTGCCAAAGAACCTAATGTTCCTAGTGATAGCTGGCCCTGTGCCTGAAACATGGCGTAAGATAAGTGGCCAACTTGCTAAGTTCTAGAGTCCACTTCTTTAGTGACACTTTATACATCACATTTTGCTTCCAAACAAATTGGATCCTACACGTAGCAACCTGTAACCATTGTACTATCATAAACTGTCTGCATGGCCAACAACTATCTGTGTAAAAATGGCTATGTTTCGATAGGTGAACGACGAAAATTTGTTTAATAAATGTATTACCATCTCAAATTATATTAATCTCATTAACTAGGTCAGAAATGATAGACATGACAAAATTTGGACCGCGTGCAATAGCGATGTACCGAATCCAAGCTGCAATGATTTCAAATCCATGTTGAAACTATTCAGGATCCGAAATGTAGCAGTTCTGGATGACCTACATCCTAAATAACATGTTAACTTTGTTAGCGGATATTATTATCATATAATAATATTCGGTATATATGTGTATATTTGTATAGCATATCTTTAGTATTATGGTTAGTATTATTGTTGCTATAGATAGATTCGTAATTCATGGGATTGATCAGAAAGTTAGGTAATTAGAATTCATTTCCAAGTTAACTCTTAATTTTCTTGAAGACTTGAATGAATTTGACAAAAAAAAAAAAAAAAACGAATATTTAATTATATTCATCAAATCCCAAATTTATTATTGATAATGTTTTTAGACAAAAACTTGGGTGAGAACAGGCAAACCCGTCTCACCCATGAGACGGGTCGGAATGACCCGAAACCCGCTCCATTACCCGCCCAACAAAGCCAACCCGCGCCTCCTGCCAAGCTTTTTGCATATGGGCGGTCGCCCAAGCTGGAATGGGCGGTCGCCCAAGCCCACATTTGCCTTAAGTCCAATCCTTCAGCCAACATAAAGTAATAGTTTGTATACATTAAAGTAATAGTTTGTATACATTAAAGTAATAGTTTGTATACATTAAAGTAATACATATATACAGAAAAGTAATAATGTTTTTTCCTATGTTTTCTTCGTTTGGCAAAAGTAATACTTATTATAACTAAAATGTAACAAACGTGTTATTTATATATAATAGTATTTGTACATAATTGTAACACATATGTATAGGTATATATGTTTTCATGTAAAAGTATTACATTATCTATAGAAATATGTTACAATTTCATCTATCAAAGTGTTACATTTACTTGTATAAACTATTACATTCATATACATGAGTTAGGGAAAAACTATTACTTAAAGTAATACATAGAAAACTTAGGGAAAAACACTATTACTTTTCTGTATATATGTATTACTTTAATGTATACGAACTATTACTTTAAGGTATACAAACTATTACTTTAAGAGATGGTAACTATTACTTTTTCTCAGAAAAAAATTTTTTTTTTTAAAAAAAAAAAAAAAAAAAAAAATTGGCCTATAAAAGGCTGCCACGTGGCGGGTCATGGCCCATGGATCATGGGTCGACCCGTCTCACCCATGAGACGGATCATACCCGTCTCACAGGAGACTCCCTCATGTTTTTATTGGTTTATCGATATTGATTTTTAGAATTTTATAAGTATATTAACTTTTCATTTTTGAGATGAAGGGAGTACTAAATTAACTCAATTATCTTATTAATATCAAGTAGTTTGAACTTTCTAAATTCTATGTAAGTAGTTGTTTTCTAATTTATAGCTTCTTCTTCTACTTTTTCGTTTGATTGGAAATATGTTTTATCCAAATCAGTTTATTTGATCATGTTTTAATTTATTTTGCATTCTCATAAGTTTGTCCAAAAAAAACATTACGTACTAAAATCACTTGGCCTTTCGATAGAAGAAGTATTCTATCGTTATACTTTCTTATTTTTTCAACGAGGAAGGAGAATTCGAACTCGAAACCTCTCAAAGAAAGGCACAAGTTATATGCCACCAAAATCAAGACTCGTTGGCATTCTATCATTATACCCCATTCGTGCTTTTACGTTTCATTGAAACAAAAATGTATGGAGTATTATTTTGAGTCAGAAACAGTACAATACTCCCTCCGTCCCACCCGAAAGGACATTTTTATGTCCTTGCACGGGAGTTAAGAAAAGTGACGTAGGAAAGAGAAAAAGTGTATAGTGAAATAAATTTGTGAGTGAAAGGTGATGTAGGAAAGAGAAAGTAGGGTAGGAAATAGTTAGTGGATATTTATTGTGAGAGTATGGCAAGTGGGTCCCACAAATAAAGAAGTAATAAAAAATTTTCCATTTTTGGGTTGTGCCCTTTCGAATGGGACGCTCAAATAGGAAATTTGTGCCCTTTCGGACGGAAGGAGGGAGTACATATATATTTCATTCAAGAAACATTTTGAAGATAATTATTTTTAAAATGATAAAGTTGTATAAATATTCTCGCTAAATTTAGTTTTGATAGCTTGTACATAATAAAGTGTTTCATTTTATAAATAAAAATTATTTGGAGACAAAGTTATTTAGAAAATACGCATTTATTTTAGGGTATGTTTTTGACATTTATTTTGTGATCGAGTCTTGAGGGATTAAAAAAAAAATTAAAAAAAAAATAGCTAGTCTCTATAACAATTAGACTGAATGGGGTTATTTCATGGAAATGAATACAATTTACTATAAGTAGTTGCTTATTAATAATCTTGTCCATATTTATACAACTTTATCATTTTAAAAATAATTATCTTCAAAATGTTTCTTGAATGAAATATATATGTACTCCCTCCTTCCGTCCGAAAGGGCACAAATTTCCTATTTAAAAATAGCTAGTCTCTATAACCAACCTTGCTACATTAGCACCAATTATCAATTCCAATAAATAAAAGCACCAATTATTATAGCTTTTCATATCCTTTCATGTGACTTGTCACACATTTTGTTTGGCATATGGGCCATTGGAGGGGAAAGGTGCTCTTGCTAGGGTCTCTCTAAAGAGATATAAAGTCAAATTACTAGTCTTGTCATATAATGTCGAGAATGGTCACACTATTTTTCAGAAAAATGTTTTCTATTTTTCTAAGTCATTCCATGAATGGGGACACTTGTGTTTCTTGAAGCTTGGAGCCTACCCTTTTTGCTAAATTAAATTTAAATATTGATATAAAATTGAAATACAGTTACTAAAATAACGTAGTGCTTTGCTTCTACCTAGGTAGGTTCTTTGTCTTGCAGTTGGTAGTTTTTCAGGTAAATCAGTTGGCCCTTAGGATTCTTTCATATTAAATTCCTTGGAATATGATTCCATATTTACCCCTCCAAACAATAATGACCAGTAGACTTCGGTTCACCTCTATCCGTAAGAGTTCTCTTGTTTCGTTGCTTCACTCAATGACCTAAATTATGTTAATGACTTCATATGTTGGCATCAATGCTTCAAATTCTTTTTATTTTAGTGAGTTTCATACAAATCAAATAATCTCAACAGTTAATGTAAACTTAAGGCCGGCCGTCGTCACATGTCTTGATTATTGGCCGCAGTAAAGCAATAAAACTTCCGTTTCCCGCTAAACAACTTTGAACATGTGGGATATGTTTGTGTGATATTAATTATTGTCTTTTTTGGATAAATTATGTAGTTAATTTGTTCACCCAAGTGTGTTCAATAAGAATGAGGTTGGAGATGGTACCAAATAAATGGTTTAAGCATGTGGGATACCATGTGTTGATGCCAAGGAGGGCATGTGGGATTGTAACATGCATGGAAAGCAAGTTGGAGAGTCGCAAATATTAGGTGGTAGCCAATTTGGCCAACTTCTTCCTTATTATTGATCATGGTCTCAATTAAAATCATGTTCACAAAATCTTTCTTCTTTCATTACACAATAACAATTTAATATATAATCAAAATAATAAATTGTTTGCTCTGACTACACCAGATGAGGTAAATGGGTCAGTTATATATCCTTATTTGTTTTTTGTTTTTTAAATGCATACTAATGCACAATAATTTCTAATTTTGGAGGTTTAGTGCAATATATTTACATAAGAGAAAAATGTGCTATGAATTTAATTTACTCATTAACCAGATATCTTTTGGTCAATCGATATATGAAATGTCGACAAAAGCTCCTTCAAAGGGGAAGTTCTGTATTCGAAACCCACAAGCCCAAATAGGGGCGTGTTGTTACCGTTACCTTGATGATATGAACCGCAATAATCCTGATAATTTATGCAAACGTCAAAGATTCTTTTACAATGTAATTTTAACATTTATTAAAGCAAAATTCCACAGTAAATAATATTGACTCCCTCAAATAAAAGTTATTCCTTCACAAGACTCTAACTTCAGCATATCCCCAATTTGTTAATCTCAAGTAAAAATAATGATTGGGGCAATCATTATGTCAGAATATTATTAAAAAAATTATCTCTCTAACGGCCGAGGTTTTGTTTATAATTAATATATTTATATTACTTTCTCCGTTCTTGTCGCAAATTTTTTTTTTGGTTTATTTAACAATAGATGTCACGTTGTTAAATAAGGAAATAGATTTAATTCAATTTTAATATTGTAAAAGCAGCAAACAAATTAGTAAAACACCATTCATCAAAACAGTTACAAGTCAAATACGACATTTATTTTTGTACCGACGGAGAAAAATGAAGTAAGATAAGAGCTAGTAGTTCTCGCATAATCCGGCTACTCCCATGTTAGCAACATGATTAACAAAGAACATGGACGGCTAATCATGTGATTTACATCCCTCTCCTGGATTGGACAAGCCCGATAATCAAATTATGCACTTAAATACGCCGTTTTAAACTTTGATTTAATCATTAATACTGGCCTAACACTTAATTAATATATGCCTATTTTTTTATTCATTCAAAGATTTGATGGTTGCCAAATCTTGAAATTTCTGCTATTTTATGCTTCGCATGGGATTAAACTATGTCCAAAACATATTTAATTACCAATGTTGTTGTACCAAATAAATTGATTTCCAATAGGCTTCTCACTTAAATCCTTTACTATATGTTTATTTCACTAAGACCAGTTACCTAACTCTTGCATCATAATAGGCCAGGATCCGTAGTAAAGGCTTATTTATTTTCGATGTAAAATAAGTAATTCAACTATTATGAAAAGATAATAAACAATATTTTACAATAATGTAAATTTCACATTTAGTTGGAGTGGAGTTCCAGATTATATATTACTGACGTGTTTGTAGTTGCTATTTCATTCTAACTTGTAAAAAAGAACACACTTTGATGCATCACTCACTGAGTCTGTCACGTTTCTGACAGCGTCCTGAAAACATGATAACTAATCTCAAGGCTAAATTCTCGTAAGTTCATGATCACTTGGATTCTTCTGAGGTTTGCTTGATAATCGGTTTCGAAAGGAAATAACATAATCAATCAACTTCCTTAATTTCTGAAGAAACTAAAGAAAAAATGAGATTGGATTTGGATGAGAAAAAACGTATCTCAAAAGAAAGGAAATATCTGAATGAGTAGCCTACAAAATAAAACAAAAAAGGACCTGTAAGTAGTTTAATTTAAGCTAATAAAACAATAAAAAGGTAGTCTTCACTCACATTAAATAAAACAATAAAAAGGATTTAATTAAATTAGAGGAAGACCAAACAAGGCGTAATGGAGATCTATAGATAATTAAAAAGAACATGTTTGGTCACAAGCAAACACGTATACTCCTTAAGAATGTTCAGAAATCTATTTTATTTTAAGGATTGAGATCTGACGGCATCATCATCTCTATCAATTATTCTATTTTCCATTAATTATTTTCCGTCTCATAATAATAATAATATTAATAATAATTACAGTTGATTTTTCAAGCATTTTAAAAAATGTATTTTTTATTTATGTACTTTTTGTATCATATAAAAATGTTTTAAAATTATTTATTTATTTAGAAACGTAATATTTATATTTTTAACAGCAACAATTATTGTTATGGAACGGGGAATATAAAAGAAAAAAATATATTAGGAGAACCTTTTTGTATGGATTAGAGTCATCTTCCATGACATTATAATGGAGGTTTTGAAAAGGCATTAATAATTTATTTTCGGTTAAAAATAATAAAATAAGATCATCAAGGATATGGTAGTTAATTAACCCCCATTATTAGAATTAATTTACTTATTTTGTCATGAAATAGATGAATACTCTCGAATTTTCTATTGCTGAGGTTGCAACAAGAAAGGAATATCCACCAACATTTTGATGCCTTATTTTTTATTTTTTTCATTTATTGTTTATATGTAAGCCAAAAACTTGTAAAAAATTGTAAAAAATGCATTTTTTTAAGCTTAACAAAACAAAAAACGTGTTTCTCATTCTCTTTCAAAACGGACTCTCTCTCTCTCTCTAAATGCAAAGAGGTCTTCACCACCGATTTCTCTCCCTAATCGTCTTCCCCAAATCCCTCACCGTCCACCGCCCTAATCGTCTTCCCCAAATCCCTCACCGTCCGCCGTCCATTCGAAATCCGGCGCCATTTCCGATCGGCCTTCCCCGGGCAGCATTCAAGCTATAATAGTAATTCAATGAACACAACTTCCCCTTTTTCGATGAAAATGCTGCAATTTTGGGGCATTCCCATCGACAACAATGGTGTAATAGAGGGAATTTTTCAAGCTTGAAATGAAAATTTCATTGTCTCCATTAAGAATTCTGACATGATGTAATTTGAAATCGTTTCATCGGACATAATTCACCATATTTATCACAGGATCAACAATCTGGTCAAATTGATTCATTTTGAGTTTATCAGAACCACATAAGTTGCCACCTGGTCTTTCTTATATCAGAAATTGACCCTCCAGTGCATGTGTTTAGGAGTGTCAGTGCATGTGTTTTGGAGTGCCAGTTCATGTGTTTATGAGTGTCAGTACTTGTGTTTTTGAGAGCCAGCAAAAATTATTACCAGTGTTTTTTAGTGCTAGTGTATGTGTTTTTGAGTGCCAATGCATGTGTTTTTGAATGCCAGTACATGTGTTTTTTAATGCCAGTGCTTGTGTTTTTGAGAGTCAGCAAAAATATTAGTGTAACAAAGTGCCAGTGTTAGTGTAACAGAGTGCCAGTGTGAAGAGTGTCAGTTCATATATATAAAAGTGCCCGTGTAAAAAGCACCAGTGTCAGTTTAACAAAGTGCCAGTGTTAATGTAACTGGCACTTTGTTAAACTGGCACTGGCACTTTTTACACTGGCACTTTGTTACACATGTACAGGCACTTTGTTTACACTGGCACTTTGTTAAAATGGTACAAGCACTTTTTTACACTGGCACTTTGTTACACATTCACTGGCACTTTGTCACACTGGCACTTTGTTAAACTGACACTGGCACAAACGGGAAAACACAAAACATGTTTTTTCTTAGTGCTAGAAAAAACACGTTTTTCATAAGACCACTCTATATACGTAATCAATTTAATTAAAAGAAAAGAAAATTACGGGACAAACTTATTGCATCCGGCTTTAATATCATTGTAAAGGTCAAACAATTTTAGCTTAAACGATATCGAATACTCCCTCCGTCCCACGTGAATGCAAACTTATTTCCATTTTGGTCCGTCCCACGTGAATGCAATCTACCCAAAATGGAAACAAATTTATTATTTTATATTCACCCTACCCCACCCACTCATTCTCTCTCTTCATTTTTCACCATACTGTAAGAACATGGATTAATGTAACATATAAATACTTAATAATGTAATGATCAATATTATAATATATGGTATAAAGTATAGAACTCTAAATAATATGTAGAATTCCATAATATAAGTATACCATTAAATGATGGGCATAATGGTAATATCTTATATATCAATAGGTGTAGTCCCTAAATGAAGTGCCCCTTGGATTCCTATATAAAGGCCTATCCATCAAGCCTATGAATCACTAGTTATTTTTACATTCTCATTCAGTCAAAATTCTTCCTAAGTACTTGAAGAACAAAGAGATTAAAAGGCACTCATCATTTAGAAGATCTACTCTTCCTAAATCAAAGACTATCTTCATATCTTCATCAAGAACAAGAACAAGAACCATAATAAAATCTCAAGGTATACGCTTCCGTGTTCATCTTCTTCTTCTTCTTCTCTTCTTAATCTAGTTATGAGTCGGTTCATGGTCATTGGATCGTTTAATGTTCCAACAATTGGTATCAGAGCCTGCTCATATACTAGATTGAGTTTGAAATTTCTTGTAAAGCCTTATGATTTTATTTCTTGAAAAGATTCCATGTTCATCATGTGTTCTTGAATCATTATCATACTCTAATTCAGATTCTAGAGTATGGTGTTAAATCTTAATTATCAAAAAGACTTTCATTCTTAATGTAAGATTATCCTATTTTGGACATAGCCACCATCTTTTAATGCGATGTGAGTTTGTTCAAATGTATAGCCACACATTTTAAAATGTGATGTGAGTATAAGGATCTACTTGCTTTGGTTGAATAATCATTCACCATTAAGTTAAGAATTGATAGTCTAAAGGGTATTTGTTGTTATGGCTCTAAAAATCTGGAAAATCTCGATATTCGGGGTATGCTCGGCCGAGCACCTCCTTGACTCGGCCGAGCACACCATTTGTATCAACACATCGTTTGAAATTTTTTTGAAAAGGCGCCATCCAACGGTCATGGTGCTCGGCCGAGCACCCTAAGGACTCGCCGAGCATGAGTGATCGTAAAGGGGTGTTTTTCGGAGTGTGTTGCTCGGCCGAGCACTTTCCTTGACTCGGCCGAGCACCACTTAATTTTGGCCAGATTTTCAAAATTTTCAATCTTTTGCTATTTTGATCAATTTTCATTCATTTTTTGAGTAAAATTCACATTAATTTGTGCCCTGAACTTTGATAATTTATTGACAAAAGATGGTATCCTGGACACATCCACGCCTGATTGGCGGTTCTTAAAGTTGTCAAACTTTAAGAATGGACGGAGTAGAACAAAAGGACTACTATCTTTTATTAATAAATTTCATTAATTACCTTAAAGCCTTATGTTTCCGATTAATTATATCCTTAACATTTTGGACAAAATTAACATGCTTGTTTCCCAAAGGAGACCTTGTTGATTAAGTTCAAAATTGTTAAAAGATGAATGTAAATATTAATATGTGACAACATGTTTGTTTCCCAAAGGAGACCTTGTTGTTGACTAAATATTTGCATTCATGGGGTAATAATTGAAGTAAATATTAGGTCATTTTAAATACTGTGAACCATCCCAAAGGAAGGCGGGTGTTTAAAGTGAATTGTTTATATTCTTTATTACCGGGGAACAAATATCTTAAACTTTAGGACACTATTTGTACTTTATCCGGCCCAAAGGAAGGCAAGTATTTAAAGTGTGTTGTTTAAGCTACTTGTTTACCTTAAGATAAATCAAATTATGAGTCAATTCGCAATCCAAAGAATAGTCTTGATGTCATATTGATTATCTTTTATTTTGATGGAATTCATTTGATATAATTAATCATTATGTAGATTCTTATACATGTTTTGTTTCATTCTTTTGTTCTCTTCATTCAGATTTGATCAGTGTTTCTTCTGTTACTACTGCCTTAAACTCAATTCCTTTGCTAACTGGGACAAACTTTAAAACTTGGAAAAACAAGATTATTATGGTCTTAGGCTGTTTGGACCTTGACCTCGCATTAAGAGAACAAGCTCCTGCCCCTCTAATCGATAAAAGCACCTGCGGAAGACCGCTTGAGTTCGTAGAGGTGGAAGCGTTCTAATCGCGCGCCCTAAGCATAATTAAGAATGCAGTCCGAAGACATTTTCGAACAAATGTCTCCGAGGATGATGGTGCAAAAGGTTTCCTAGATGCCCTAGAACAACGCTTTGCAAAAAGCGATAAATCGGAAACAAGTGCTACCTTGAGGAAGCTTGTTTCCATGAGGTATAAGGGCACCGGAAACCTAAGGAAATACATAATGGAAATGTTTCATCTATCAACGAAATTAAAAGCACTCAAGTTGGACTTGTCGGAAGACTTGCTTGTGCATTTGGCTTTAATTTCTCTTCCTTCACAATTTGGTCATTTTGAAACGACCTACAATTGTCAAAAGGACAAGTGGAATATTAATGAATTAATTTCACATGTCACGGAGGAAGAAGATAGGTTGAAACACACCAAACCCGAAAGTGCACATTATGCATCTACCTCTTCTCGTGGAATTAAGAGAAAAGGTAAGGAGATTGCGGTTGCATCAAAAAAGCCTAAAGGATCATCAAATGATCAAAAGGTGAAAAAGTGCTTCTTTTGTAAGGACCCCACTCACATGAAGCCCGACTGCCCTAAGTATCGCCAATGGCGAATTAAGAAAGGTATGTCATTTAGCTTTGTTTGTACTGAAGCTAATTTAGTTTCAATTCCTTCGTATACATGGTGGTTAGACTCCGGTGCAACTACTCACATAAGTTCATGTATGCGGGGTTGCACGAACTACCGAACGCCCAATGAAGGTGAAAGATTCATCTACATGGGAGCTGGAAAGCCGGTAGAGGTGGAGGGCATAGGGACTTTTAGATTATCTCTTAGTACCGGATATTATTTAGTTTTGAACAATGTATTTATTATTCCATCTTTTAGACGGAATTTGATTTCCGTCACTACATTAGATCGGGAAGGTTATTCCTGTATCTTCGGTAATAATAAATGCAATTTATATTTTGATTCAAAGTTTTTTGGTACTAGTTCTTTGTCTTACATTGATAATCTATATTTACTTGACACAGTCAATTCATTAAATGAGTCCCATAATAATGAAACTAACTCTCGAGGCATAAAACGAAAGTTTTCAAGTAAAAATTCTTATACCTTGTGGCATAGGCGTTTGGGTCATATCTCCAAAAGGAGAATTGACAAGCTTATGTCCGAGGGAATATTACATAAGCTTGATACTCCGGAAAATAACTTTTGTATTGAATTCCTTAAGGGAAAATTCACTAATAGTACAAACAAAAATGAGTCCTTGAGAGCTACAAAAGTCTTAGAACTAATTCATACAGACATATGTGGACCGTTCCCTACCCCTTCATGGAACGGACAAACATATTTTATTACGTTCATAGATGACTTCTCTCGTTATGGATACATTTATTTACTTCATGAAAAGTCTCAATCATTGGACGTTTTCAAGTCTTTTAAAGCCGAAGTTGAAAATCAACTTGAAAAGACTATTAAGAACGTTAGATCCGATCGTGGTGGTGAATACTACGGTAGGAATGACGATTCGGGAGAACAACGTCCGGGTCCTTTTGCTCGCTATTTGGAAGAGTGTGGGATTGTCCCTCACTACACCATGCCGGGAACACCTAGCATGAATGGTGTAGCCGAGAGACGTAATAGAACCCTTAAGGATATGGTAAGAAGTATGGTTTCTTGTACTTCTTTACCTCACTCATTATGGGGTGATGCTTTGAAAACCGCAACCTACCTACTTAATAGAGCTCCTTCAAAAGCTACTAACAAAACCCCTTATGAATTATGGACCGGAAAGAAACCGTCCCTAAATCATCTTCATGTTTGGGGTTGTCCAGCCGAAGCTAGGCCTTATAAACCTAACGAATGAAAGTTGGACGCTAAGACGGTTAGTAGTTATTTTGTAGGGTATTCTCAAAGATCTAGGGGATATAAATTCTATGACCCTAAAACTAGAACCTTTTTCGAGACGGGAAATGCTAGGTTCTTTGAGGATGTTGAATTTAGAGGGGAAAATTTGAATAGTAATTTTGAATTTGAAGAAATGGAAGAGAAATTTGTTTCTATACCTCTTCCTATAGTTCCTATCGAAAATCAAGCAGTTGTGCCTGAAATTCGACAAGAACATATAATTCAAAATGACGTTAATTCTCCTATTAATGAACAACATGAAAATGTTGATGAGGAAATTCAACACCCTCAAAATCAAGAAGATTCGGTGCCCTTAAGAAGATCTAATAGAGCAAGAAGGAATGGTATACCGGATTATTATGATGTGTATCTTGCCGAGAATGAGGAACCGTTAGGTTTAGTGGGAGATGAGCCAATCACCTTCCATGAAGCCATTAGTGGTCCAAATTCTCATAAGTGGATTGATGCCATAAAAGAAGAGTTAAAATCCATGAATGATAATGATGTTTGGGATCTTGTCTCATTACCTAAAAATGTGAAACCCATCGGATGTAAATGGATCTTTAAGACCAAAAGGGATTCAAAAGGTAATGTGGAAAGACATAAGGCGCGTCTTGTCGCTAAAGGATTTACTCAAAAAGAAGACATTGATTACAAAGAAACATTTTCACCGGTATCCTCTAAAAATGCCTTTAGAATCATTATGGCTTTAGTGGCACATTTTGAACTCGAGCTTCATCAAATGGATGTAAAGACAGCTTTTCTCAATGGTGACATTGAGGAAACTATCTATATGAAGAAATCAGAAATGGTGACTGATTCGGATCAAACTAGTCAACTAGTTTGTAAACTCAAGAAATCCATTTATGGGCTTAAGCAAGCATCTCGTCAATGGTACTTAAAATTTAACCAAGTTATTCTTTCATTCGGTTTTGAAATGAATCTTGGTGAAGATTGTGTGTACCATAAGTTCAGTGGGAGTAGATTTATATTTTTGGTCTTATATGTGGATGACATTTTACTTGCTAGTAATGATAAGGACCTTCTTAAGGAAACCAAGAAATTTCTCTCAAACAAATTTGAGATGAAAGATCTTGGAGAAGCTTCTTTTGTATTAGGAATCCAAATACTTCGTGATCGCTCACGAGGTATGTTAGGATTATCACAAAAGAGCTATATAGAGAAGGTATTACAAAGATTTAGCATGGAAAATTGTAAACCACATGACACCCCGGTCTCTAAGGGAGATAAGTTCAGTTTAAATCAATGTCCTAAAAATAATCTTGAATCCAAGTATATGTAAAATATCTCTTACGCATCGGCAGTAGGAAGCCTAATGTATGCACAAGTCTGTACTCGCCCAGATCTTGCCTTTATTGTTGGCATGCTTGGGCGATATCAATCTAATCCGGGAAGAGAACATTGGGTTGCAGCCAAAAGAGTGATGAGATACTTACAAAACACAAAGAACTACATGCTTACATATACAAAGTCGGATCATCTTGAGATCATTGGTTTTTTCGATTCCGACTTTGCTGGATGCCAAGATAGTCGGAAATCGACATCGGGTTATGTCTTCACTTTGGCCGGTGGAGCAATTTCTTGGAGAAGTGCCAAGCAAACATTAGTTACTACTTCCACTATGGAAGCCGAATTTGTTGCTTGCTACGAGGCATCCAATCAAGCTATATGGCTGCGAAAATTCATAGAAGGGCTGCGAATTGTCAAAGGTGTTGAAAGACCGCTTAAGTTATATTGTGACAATCGGGGCGCGATATTGTACTCCAACAACAACAAGAGTTCATCTAAATCTAAGCATATAGATATTAAGTTTCTTGTTGTGAGAGAAAGAGTACAAAATGAACAAATAGAAATAGAACTTATTGGTACAAACTCCATGTTAGCGGATCCATTTACTAAGGCGTTATCTCCTTTAGTATTTCACGAGCATGTCAGTCATATGGGTGTAATGACTTTTGATAATGCCTAAATCAGTGGGAGTTTTAAATGTTTCTATTTCCTTGTGTTGTTTTCATTTAAATTGATCTCATTTGATTAAAGTAGGACTAGTTGGAGAATATATATATGCATTCTTCATATATATTCATTAATTTTCCATGCTACATATCTATACTTTATCTATGTCATTTAGTTGGATATATATATGTGATTAATGTGGGTTTAGTTGCGAATCAATTACAACGAATGCCCCTTTAGTCCTTATACTTATATGACTAATGGACGGGATTGTTTTCGAATGACAACAAAGTGCACATAAGGGTTGTCATTTGTGTTATAAATATGATTGAAGAAATTTATTAAGTGAATGTATATGTTATAATAATCCAAGTGGGAGATTGTAAGAACATGGATTAATGTAACATATAAATACTTAATAATGTAATGATCAATATTATAATATATGGTATAAAGTATAGAACTCTAAATAATATGTAGAAAATTAGTTTATTATATAAAAAAAAGATAGAAAAAAACTAAACAAATGAAAGTATATATAAAAAAAGAGGGACGGACTATCCTTTATTTTTATTTTATTTTAAAAATTTTTTATTGACTATGAAATAATATTTTAGACTTTTTTTATTACTGATATTTTCTACAAATAGGTATATATATAAAAAAAAAAACTAAACAAATGAAATTATATAAAAGAAAAGAGGGACAGACTACCCTTTATTAATTTTTTATTGACTAGGAAATAATATTTTAGACTTTTTTTATTACTTATATTTTTTACAAAAAGGTATATAAAAAAATATTAAAAAAAATATTAAACAAATGAAAGTATATAAAAGAAAAGAGGGACGGACTACTCTTTATTTATTTTTTATTAATTTTTTTTACTAGGAAATAATATTTTAGATTGTTTTTATTACTGATATTTTTTTACAAAAATGTATATAAAAAAAGATTTAAAATAAACTAAACAAATGAAAGTATATAAAAGAAAAGAGGGGACGGACTACCCTTTATTTATTTTTTATTTTTTATTGACTAGAAAAAATATTTTATACTTTTTTTATTACTGATATTTTTTACAAAAGGTATATAAAAAAAGATTAAAAAAAAAACTAAACAAATGAAAGTATATAAAATAAAAGAGGGACGGACTACCCTTTATTTATTTTTTATTTTTTATTAATTTTTTATTGACTATGAAATAATATTTTATACTTTTTTTATCACTGATATTTTTTACAAATAGATATATAAAAAATGATAAAAAAAAAAAAAAAAAAAAAACTAAACAAATAAAAGTATATAAAAAATAAAAGAGGGACGGACTACCCTTTATTTATAATATTTTAGACATTTACAAACAGGTCCGTACGGACTCATTGATTCACGGGCCAAACGGGCCACGGACCAAACAGATCTTCTGATCCGCGGGCCAAATATCGGTCTGTGCGAACATCTTTGATCCAGACCCGTCCCATATACAAAGCGGGCCAAGCGGATAATGGGCCACAAACAAAACGGGCGCTGGCCAAACGGGTCGGGCGGGCCGCTCACGGGCCATGGCCCAAAATGGCCATCTTCAAGTGAGATATAAGTAATGCATGACGGCATGATCTTTCAATTGTTTACAATTAGCGTGGAAAGCATTTAAGTTTGAGTATGCAATACCTCAAGTCAAACTTTAGGACTTGTGTTATAGTGACAAAACACGGTTGCGACTATTCCCATCTTTCCTTATTCCATTAGTCCCAAAAATTAAAAAAAAAAAATCAATTTAATTATAAATACCTCATTCTGTCAAGACTTTCATTATCTAACTCAGTTATATTGTATACGATTTCTTACATTTTAATTATACCCCTAGCCGCCCCATTCTATCAAGACTTTCTTTATCAAACCCAGTTATCCCATAATCCATATAGGTTTAGGGATAATCAGGCTTGAACTGATGACTTTCATCACGTCAAGGTGACACTCTACCGCTGAGTTATATCCCTTCTCTGCTCCCAAAGGACTAATAATAAGTCAAAGGGTAGAGAAACTCAACGCCATTATTAAGATATGAAAATTTTATTATCTTTGTAAAATGTAAAAAATTATAATTTATATGCTATTAAAAACATTATCAATAATGTTTTCTTAAAATTTCACGAAGACAATGAACTTTTCATAATTTTTTGGTAATTTTTTTTTAGAATTTCCTGAAAAAAAAAAAAAGAACTTTTCATTAATTTGTAAAAATATCCATTGAGGTGACTTATAAATTTAAAGTGATATGATTTTTTAAGAAGGGGGAAAGGGAATGAACTTATATTTACATTTTTTTAAATGTAATTAATTACTTGTATATTTATAAAATATCACTTAATTGTTAAGTTAATTTGAGAAAGCATTTTTTGAGGTGTTTACAAAACATGACTCTTTATTTTATTTTATTTTTGACAAAAGGGAACAATTAAACTTCTTTTGTTCCAAAATGATATTCTCAATTTTAAATTGTCAATTTGAATGAACTTTAAGCAATATTTTTAAGTTAATTAAAATGTCTTAATAAAAATTTAAAAATCATTATTGATAAATAAAATCAATAAAATAATTTTTATTTTTTAATTAAATTAACCTAAAATTATTATTTACAATTCATTAAAATTGTCAACAAATTAAATTGATGCAAAATTAAAAATAATTTTGAATATTATATTTGTAAATAATTTTTAATTATTTTTCATAAATTTTATCAAAATTTAATTAAATTAATTAAAAAAATAAACTAAAATCATTAATATGGAACCGGGAGAATATGGCTATTGTCAACGGTTTACCAAACCAAACACAAGATACTAACATAAGGGCACTCACTATTAAGAACTAATCCCACCATTGTGGCCAAGTTCTTATCACACCAATTCATAAAAAAAAAAAAAAAAAAATTAAAATTAAAAAATTAAAAAGAAAAAAAAAGTAAAGAAAAATCAATTTCCCTGCTATGATTGGCTAGCACAAGCTGCACAACATGAATGTTGATAAATACTCGTAAAACATAAAATGCGTGTGGGGAAATTGATGTGACCCTGGTTTAGGTCAAGGACTGAAATTGAGATGACACGTACACATGGTGGTGAGGATTTTGTTGGCTTAAACGCGGGTTTTATAAGACGTGTAGATCGGACCAATAACCTCCCCCACCCCACCCAGCCTACCCATTGCACCCACATTTCAATCATAATCAATACTGTTCCATCGTTCACATTAGACATGTTCAAATGATTTTGATTTCGATTTTTGGTTTCGAAATCGTTGATTCCTGATTTTTAAATAGTCGAAATTGTATTCGAACCATATTAATTCGGTTCTCGATTTTCAATTCTATCCGCCGATTCTGGTTCCAACGGTTTCACGGTGAATTTTATTTGCAAGGCACCAAATGTGTAAGGCACCTTGAAATGACCACAATGTCCTTGTATATATCTAACTTCCTCATTTCTCTCTCTTCATTTTCACAAATCAAACCCTTCTCTGCCCTCTCATTTCCCTCATATCCAGCTTCTCCCTCACAACTCTTTCTGCCGCCGTCCCCTCCGCCACCACTACCACCTCTCCGTCTCTCTCTCTCTCTCTCGATCGACTTGAAAGAGGGTTTTATCGATTTTTTTGGGATTCTTGGAGGCAAAAACGCAGAACCCAGTTCGGATTCAGTCATGAAATGAAGGTAATTTGTGGTGGGAAACTTGGTTTAAGACGAAATTGAGGTGGGGTTTGGTGGGAAAGAGAAGGAATTTTGAGATAGGGTTCCGAGAGAGGGAATTACAGTGTGCGAATCCACCAATAATGCATCATTTTCTAGTTTCTCAATTGATGCGACGGCTGATTACAACCTGCTTGTTGTTCTTGGCTTATCTCAAAGTTAGCGAGTCTGACTCAGTGTTGAGAATGAAGGATTTTCTTTTCAAAAAGAACAGTTTGTCATTTTTCAAAAAGAACAGTTCGTCATTTGTGCATTTCGTGTGTAGTTACACAAAATGTTCCAATGTAAATCGTGTATAGGCACACGAAATGAGACTCAAAATCCTACCTATGTGTTTCGTGTGCCTATACGCGAAATAGACAGTTTCAACTCGTACTAATTTACACGAAATGTTGAATGACATTTCGTGTAAAATTATACGAAATATTTCTTAACATTTCGTGTGAATCTGCACGAAATAACTCAATACATTTCGTGTATTTTTATACGAAACATATCTAACAACGTCGTGTATAATCACACGAAACGTCCGCGTACGGGAGGGCAGTTTTGTCCATTTTTCGTGCCTTGCAAATAGCGTGCCTTGCAAATAACCACGCCCCGGTTTCACCGGTTCCATCACCATCTAATTTTATTTTTTTTTTTAAATCCAAACCTCTTAAGACAGTAAAGAGGCTAACTAATTTTTATTTTTTTTTTCACTTGGGGAGTATGTTTTTGGAAAGAATGAAAAGTGGACAAAATTTGGTTAGTATATCATTAAAGATAGAATAAAAATTTTAACAATATTTTTAGGAAAAAAAAGGGGCGACACCCTTATAATTTTATTAATATAATTGAAAATATTACAATGAGGGGGACAATCAAGTATTTCCCTTTTATAATTCAAGGGTAGACAAAAGGAGCCTATACCTCTATAGTCTATATTACAACATTTATCTAAATTCTAGTCTAATTTAAATAAAACAACACTACACTACAAGTACAAATACTAAATAAATTCTAAATATTACGTTCGGTTCTCGATTCTCTCCGGTTCCTCGGTTCCCAATATGGTGGATTCGTATTCGAACCGTTTCAATCCGATTCCCGATTACGTTCGGTTCCCGGTTCCATCGGTTCTCGGTTTTATTTGGACATGTCTAGTTCACATAATAACTGTAGCATTTTTTTCCTTTTATTCAAATTAAAATGTCATTTTTAACGTAATTTTATCATTGTATAAATAATATAAAAATAATAATTTTTTTATAAAAATTGACAAATTAACCGTAACACTTACTCCCTCCGTCCCGCTAATATTAGCACACTTTCCTTTTTGGGCGTCCCGCTAATATCCGCACACTCCCAAAAAGGAAACTTTATATTAATAAAATATTCACCCAATCCCACTCATTCTCTCTCCTACATTATTTTAATACTCACAACACCATTATAATTTATTACACCCTCCACTCATTCTTTTACACTCACAACATTTTATTAAAATATCATATTCCTTAATTCCCGCGCAAACAGTGTTTGTGCTAATACTAATGGGACGGAGGGAGTATTTGAAAGAGCTAAAAAAAAATCATTATATTCTCCATGTTGTGATCTAATCTATTGGCCCATTAGCTTAACAACCTTAGTAACCTCCATTATCTTCTTTTCTTTTTTATTTAATAACTAATTTTTCTTCCAACTTCTCACTTTTAGTAATTCCAATGTCTGCCATTATTGGTTAATGGTCGTAAAATACAAGTTATAGCACTACGAAAAGATAATGCACAACTTTTTACAATAGTCAACTGCAAATCCATATTTAGTTGGAGTGAATATTCAGATTACAGGTTATTCAGTCTAATTTGTCTAACTTTTATGAAAAAAATACAATCTAATAGGAGTACATAACTGAATCCGTCAAGTTTCTGACAACACTCGAAAAACTTGATCACTCTCATGGCTAAGTTTTCATAAGTTCATGACTCAATTTCTTCAAATACTTGTTTGATAGTCGATTTCAAATTCATATCTTTTTCCTATTGTACATACAATTTCGGATTAACAGGTTTGAGAAAACATGTTACCATTTCATTCTAACTACTATTAAACTGCTGGTGCGTTTATAGTTATTATATCAATTACACAAAAGAACACACTTCTGTACGTTTGAGTCTGTCATGTTGATAAAAAACCTGCTGAAAACATGACCGCTGTCTGTCTCTGACTAAATTTTCAAGAATTCATGGCTCATATGTATTCACAGATTCGTATGATACTCAGTTTCAAATTCACATCACTTCTCTTGTTAATACAGAAGTAAATTTGTAAAAATAGATACATACTTACTAGTATTTCAGTCAAGTTGGTAATAAGAAATCAACTATACAAAATCCAGTAACACAATTGGAAAAGATACTGAATCCAATTCAGACCTACCAATTAAGTCATTTTCAAAGTCTTTTCACCATGGCAAAAATACGGCTTAATATGTTACCATAATAAATGCACAAGGAATATACCACGACAAGAATACACTATACTCCCTCCGTCCCACTACAGTTGACACTTCTTTTCATTTTGGATCATCCCACCTCACTTGACACTTTCCAAAAATAACCAAGTTTTTATATTTTTATATTAATGGATCCCACCACTCATTCTCTCTCTTCATTTTCCACCACTCAATTTATTCAACCAACACTACTATTTACCCCACTCATTCTCTCTCTTCATTTTCTATCACATATTTTCTTTATTTTATTGTTTCTTCTTAGTTCCCGTGTCCACTCCTTGAATGTCAATTATAGTGGGACGGAGGAAGTATAATATACTCCCTCCGTCCCATTACAAACCACAAACTTTCCTTTTTGGTCGTCCCATTACAAATCACAAACTTCCTAAAATGGAAAGGAATCTTTACTATTCCCTCCACTCATTCTCTCTCCTACATTATTTTAATACTCACAACACCATTATAATTCACTATTTCCTCCACTATAATTCACTTTTCCTTAATTCCCGTATCTACAGTAAAATTCCCATTACTAATGGGACGGAGGGAGTATGTGTATATTATTGGTGGATAGACAGAGAAAACACTAAGAATAAGCATAAAAGGAAAAGGAGAATTCGTGTCAAAATATCAAGAAACTATGTCCCTCCCACCCCCACCATAGCTTTGGACACTAATTATTGAATATGGAGCTACAGATACTCCCTTCATTCTATTACAATGGTAACAGTTTAATTTTTTTTTTGGTTGATTGAGTCAATTTTTGATAATAATTTTATGAATGTCAATATATCTTTATACAATTCTAAAAAAATTTATTGATAGTATTTGTAATGGTGAAACAATAATAATTTTTTAAAATTGAATAAAGATATTTAAATATTTATAAAATTATTATCAAAGATTAACTCAATTAACAAAAAAAAGTCAAACAGTTACCATTGTATTAATTGTATTAAGGCGAAAAAAGTATATTTTTTCTTATATACTGTATATATTTTCAATTGTTTATTCGAAATAAATGTCTTTTGAGCTCATGATCTCTCATCTTGTAGCCAATCATTTGTGAAATTTAATTTGGATCATTACTTACACAATCCGATAGCTACATAGTTTAACGTTATAAAATTCAAATCTTTTATTAATTTCAAGAAAAATTAATTTATTTTTTTTAACATTATTTTAATTTAAACTCTCTCTCCTTTCTTTCTCTCTGGTCCTCTTTCCATGAATCTAACACGTGCTCTTCTCCGACGTGTTTGAAGTGGACCTCAATCCCCCACCTTCTCCCTCCCCCCACCCCTCTATATATTCCCCACACCCTCTCTCCATCTCAACTCACTCTCACTCCAAATTCTCTCTCTCTCTCTCTCCCTCTCCCAAAGAGATACACATTTTTACAAAATTTACACACACCAAAATAGATAGCCAGCCATGGCTTCTGCTGCTACTACTAAAAGCCCTTGGGCTAATCCCAAATTGTGTTCTTCATCATCATCATCATCATCATCATCATCATCATCATCATCATCATCATCATCTTCATCAAGATTGGAATTGGGCTCATCTTCTTTGAAGCCCATTCAAAAACAAACACAAAGAAGCTTAAAAGTAAATTCTGCCCTTCAATCGCCTTCAATTCTCCATTTTCCCGAAACAGTCTCCAGAAGAAGTGGTAATCACAGAAATACCACTGTAAAGAAGGAGAAGTCTTCTTCTTCCTTAGCTCCGACGAAAAGCCCTCAATGGAATTTATTACAAAAAGCGGCAGCAATGGCCTTGGACGCGATGGAAGGCGCGTTGACTGCACGCGAAAAAGAACACCCTATGCCCAAAACAGCTGACCCCACCGTTCAAATTGCCGGCAACTTTGCTCCGGTCCCGGAGCAATCCGTTCGCCACTCGCTTCCGGTCGTTGGTAAGATCCCTGACAGCATTCAGGGTGTTTACCTACGAAACGGTGCCAACCCTCTACACGAGCCAACCGCCGGACACCACTTCTTTGACGGCGATGGTATGGTTCATGCCGTTAAATTCAATAACGGCTCCGCCAGCTACGCCTGCCGCTTCACGGAAACGCAGAGGTTTGTGCAAGAACGGTCCATTGGAAAACCAATTTTCCCTAAAGCCATTGGCGAACTCCACGGTCACTCTGGAATCGCTCGGCTGGCACTCTTTTACGCTCGCGGCTTTCTCGGCTTAATTGACCACAGCCATGGTATCGGCGTGGCTAACGCCGGCTTAGTCTACTTCAACAACAGATTGTTAGCCATGTCCGAGGACGATTTACCGTACCACGTTAAGGTAACCCCTTCCGGAGACCTTAAGACTGTCGGAAGATACAATTTCAATGAACAGCTCAAATCAACCATGATCGCTCACCCGAAGGTCGACCCAGTTTCCGGCGAGATGTTCGCCCTGAGCTACGACGTTATTCAAAAACCTTACCTTAAATACTTCCGTTTCGCCCCCGACGGAACGAAATCTGACGACGTGGAGATTAATCTTTCGGAGCCAACTATGATGCACGACTTCGCCATAACTGAGAATTTCGTGGTAATTCCCGATCAGCAGGTTGTGTTCAAGATGTCAGAAATGATCAGCGGCGGATCGCCAGTGGTGTATGATAAAAACAAGGTTTCCAGGTTCGGTATTCTTGATAAGTATGCTGCTGACGGGTCGGGTATTAAGTGGGTCGAAGCCCCGGATTGCTTTTGTTTCCATTTATGGAATGCTTGGGAAGAACCCGAAACCGATGAGGTGGTTGTGATCGGGTCATGTATGACTCCAGCTGATTCAATTTTCAATGAGTGTGATGAAGGTTTAGAGAGCGTTTTATCCGAGATTAGGCTTAATCTCAAAACGGGTAAATCCACTCGCAAACCGATTATGTCACCCGAAGATCAAGTCAACTTGGAAGCCGGGATGGTCAACAAAAAGTTCTTGGGCCGTAAATCTCAATTCGCGTACCTAGCCATAGCCGAGCCATGGCCCAAGGTGTCCGGTTTCGCAAAAGTTGATCTAGCCAGTGGCAAAGTCAAGAAATTTATGTACGGCGATGAGAAATATGGCGGAGAGCCTCTGTTTCTTCCAACACAAGGAGGTGAAAGCGAAGACGATGGTTACATACTAGCATTTGTTCACGATGAGAAGACATGGAAATCGGAATTGCAAATCGTAAACGCAATGACTTTAAAGTTGGAGGCCACAGTTAAGCTCCCATCAAGAGTTCCTTACGGGTTCCACGGCACGTTCATGAGTGCTGAGGATCTAGCCACTCAGGCGGCCTAAGTTCACTTTTTGCATTTTTTATCGAGCAGAGAATTTACCAGAGGGATTGGTGATACGTCCCCGGGAAGTCTCTAGCCCGATAGGTAAAACCCCATCATCTGGTTGATGGGGTTTTGTTTATAGATTAGGGTTTGAGAGACCAGCTTGTAGCTTGTGGGTGTAGGTAGAAAAGTGAGCTCAGCTGGTTTTCTTGTGAATCTATCTCCTCCTCCTTCCTCTGTGTGATCAGAGAGTGCATAGATAGTTACTCTTACAAAGTAGTAGAAAGAACAAGTAGTGTAATGTGGATGTCTCTATCCACCTTTGTGATCACTCTGTTCTTTTTGTAAAGTAATGGAATATACTAAGTTTGCTCTATCTTTCCTTTTTTTTTATAATTTCTCTTCATTTAATATTAGTTTTGGATTGGAAACAAAAATGGACACAAAGTACTGCTAAAAATGGACACAAAGTGCTGCTTCATCTGATCCAAAATAACAGTTTTTTTTTTAATTTTCATATTTTAAAAAATACACTAATTATTACCCCGATTTAATGATAAAAGTATTAAAATTGCCCCATATTTAATGTTTCTCTCTATTATATTACTTCACACAATAATCCAATTAATAAAATAAAACAAGTTCCAATGAGGGATAAAATAGGAATTTGAATGTTTTTAACTCTAAAAGCAATAATTATTTTGAATCAAACATTTTATTCAAAGATGACAGTTATTTGAAAGGGAGAGAGTAATTTGTAAAACTAATAAAGTAAAAATGAATTATTTATTGTAATTACATCTTATTTTGGGATAATTCAATGAAATATTCAGGTTGGGCTATAGACAAGTAGAGTTTGACTAAGAAGTTGACATAGTTGTTAGTTGTCAACTACATGAATTATTTATTGTAATTACATCTTATTTTCACTCAACTCAAATACGAAACCATTATTATTGTGGCATTTTTGCTGCGCAATGGGTCTCCATATAACTAGGATTTTCCTTGTTTTAATATTAATAATTGCGATTAAGACTTGAGGAAAGGAAGGTTTTATATGGGCTCAATAAATCGCAATCTTTGATGTCAAATTATGGGACATTCTCAGATTTGGACCTATTACTACAACGAAATTTCCGTACCAATAACTCACCCGCGAGATTAACAAATTTCCTAACATACCCCCTCCCCTTGCAATCTATATAATACTCCCTCCGTCCCGAAACAATCTTCACACTTTTTCTTTTGGGCGTCCCAAAACTTACTTCACACATTTAAAACTTACCTAAAATGGAAAGAAATCTTTACTATTCCCTCCACTCATTCTCTCGCCTACATTATTTTAATACTCACAACACAATTATAATTTACTATTCTCTCCACTCATTCTCTCTCCTATTTTATTTTCACACTCACAACACTTTCAATATAATACTCCCTCCTTAAAATCAGTACAAACAATGTTTGTGAAGTAAGTTCCGGGACGGAGGGAGTATATAAAAAGAGAAATATTTTATGTCCTCACCTTAAGTCATGTCACTATTAAAACATGGCATTATGTTATTCTCTCATTGGTCAATTTATTCCTATATAAATCAAGTGGTTAAATTTGAAAATATGTCAAGAATATTTTAGTCATTTACATTCATGGCATAAATGTAGATATTAGACATTGAAATCAACATCAAGTGCGTTTGATTGGATGCCTTAATTAACAAAAAAATTTCCCCAAATTCTTTGATCTCAATTATTTTATAATAAATTAATTTAAAAAAAAATTACACCAAAATTCATAATTTTTTCCCTCTACAAATAAAGACTAATTTCATTTGATTCGGACACAGAAAAAAAATCCTCTTTCTTGAATATAAATCAAATACTCCCTCCGTCCCGCTTGAAACTGCACAGTTACTGTTTGCGAGGGGATTAAGAAAAAAATAATGATATAAATGTTGTGAGTGTAAAAGTAAAATATGAGAGAGAATGAGTGGAGGGAATAGTAAATTATAATGGTGTTGTGAGTATTAAAATAATGTAAGAGAGAGAATGAGTGGAGGGAATAGTAACGATTTTTTCCCATTTTAGAAAGTATGCAATTTGTAATTGGACGCCCAATGAGGAAAGTGTGCAATTTGTAGCGGGACAGAGGGAGTATTTTATAATAAATTATTTTTTAAAAAAAAAATTCACCTGAACTCATTAAAAAGTTTCCTCCAAAAATAGATATTACTTTCATTTGATTCAGACAAAAAAAAAATTCCTTTCTTTGAAGTGCATGTCAATATTCTAAAAAATAAATATAGTATAAATAGGTAGTTTGGAAGAAGGAGAGGAAGAAATGGGTTGGATTTAATGAGGGAGTGTAGTGTTTGAAAAAAAAAATCCATTTAACACATTGTTAGTTATTTTCGGATTTTGATTTTTCTTCTCATAATTAAATAAGTTAAATTGAAAAAGAATATTATAATTTTGTTTATGATGAGTTAATGTAAACAAATATGATATTTATTTAATAAAATCCTTTTTTTTTAATATGAATCAAATATTTTATAATAATTTTTTTTTTTAAAAAATCCACCTAAAATCATTTAAAAGTTTCCTCAAAAAATAGAGACTACTTTCTTTCGATTTGGATACAAAAAAGAAATCCTCTTCTTTGAAGTGGATGTCAATATTCTAAAAACTAAAGATAGTATGAATTGGTATTTTGAAAGAGGGAGAGAAAGAAGTGGGTTAGGTTTGATGAGGGAGTGAATTGTTTGGGGAAAAAACTTCATTTAACACAAATGTTAGTTTTTTTAAGATTTTGATTTTTCTTCTCAAAATTAAATAAGTTAAATTAAAAATGAATATTATAATTATGTTCATGATGAGTTAATGTAAACAAATATGATATTTATTTATTATTACTATTATTTGTATACTAATAAATGATACTTCCTCCGTCCCACTTCAAGGGTCCTACTTTTCCTTTTGGTCCGTCCCACCTCAAGAGTCCCTTCCATAAATGACATGTTTTGAATATATTTATACACTTATAATTTAAATATATGGATTCAATATTTCTCACAATATCCAACGTAACGGTAAGATTTTTTTTTTTTAATAAAAAGAATCATATTATTAACGACAATAATAAATGTTTAGAATTCGACTATTCAAGTACGTTGGAAGTTCGACCTAAATATTGGGGTTCACATTTACAAATGTTATTTTAGAAATTATATCTGTCAACATATTGACATTTTGACTTATCAACTGCAAAGTAAAAGGAATAGTCCCACTAGCAAATCCTTGCAACACATAATCTTAACAAAATTTGATATTGGAAGATGCCACCCTTTGCAACGCTTGACTGCATGTACAACATGATGAAATATCGAGTCCCTAACCCTCTTCCACTCTTATAAGTCAGATTCATCATTTCCAATCTATATAATATATTAAAAGACAAACATTTAGAGCCCTCACATTAAGTCATGTCACTATTATGACATGGCATTATGTAATTCTTCAATTGGTCAATTATTTCTTATATAAATCATGTAAAATGGAAAACCTCCTTGCATTGCGTTCTTCTTTTTTATTCCGTTCTGATAATGTTCACAGCTCTACGGTTTGCGTTCTTTTTTTCCGTTCATTTATTTTCACAGCTAGGGTTTTACCATTTTTGTTTCAGCCGCCTAAATATTTTGACTTCATCCTAGGTGATTCTATTTTATTTATAATTGTCTTCGAATCATATTGGTACATGGCCTAATATGATTCAAGCATAGACTCTACAGATGATGTATAGTTCAATTTTCTACTTCAAAACATGGTGTTGAATCATGGAGTATGATCATGTTATAAATTGTCCACTCCAATTTATACCAGTTGTTCATACCTTTGGCGTTTGTTTTTTGGTTTGTTATTGTTGTGTTCTATTGGTGTAAACGGTCTCCCTCGAACTTTCTTCTTCATGTATGTTCTTTCTTTTGTTCTATAATAAAATCTTTTGGCAAATAGAATGTGGCTGATGAAAAACTGAAATTTTGACGTGAGTCAAACCCACTTTTATCAAAAAATAACATGTGGTTTTGCCTCATCAAGAAACTCACTTTATCAATTGCAAGCATTCTCATTTATTTATTTTTACAAATAGGGAGGAAAAGAATATATATTATCAAGGTTTGTGATGGAGAGTGAAAATGATCCAGAGAATGTGACTGATGAGTAATTGAGGGACATATCACCGAGCTTTATTATTGCTGGAAAGGACACTTCAGCAATCACACTGACTTGGTTCTTTTATGATAGGCAATAACTCAGAGACCACCATCTATAAAATATCTCAGTTCAACAAGCATCAAGTTAATCCCATATATATAGATGGGATATATTTTTAATTCAGCATTGTTGATGAAGAAAATAATGGGGGGTTTTTATCCTCCATATCTGACTAAATATGTTAAAAAAAAATTATATTGTCTTAAGGTTCAACTTTCAAGAGTTTGTGTATACATTAAGAGATCTTAGTGGGGGGGGTTTTGCTGCTCTAAATCATGAATAATTTACGAAAGTCAATAATTTAAATCACATGCCATGTTTAGATATAATTTGGATACATAAACAGATCATCTTAAAATAATACTAAAAATTTCCGAATTTATCTCCTTATTTAGCTAAGTTAGCCATAAAATACTACTAAAATTTTTGAAATTAAGAGGAAAGATTTGATTTTTGTTCATTTTTATTTCGGAAATTAATTCAAAAATATATTAAATGCAGCATTTTTAATGCATTTCCAAAATTAATAATAATTATGAAGTCAAACTAAAAAAAAAAAAAGCAATGCAAGGAGGTTAAATATTTGTATTGATTTATAGATTATATTATCCCCTTAATCAACTCCTAAATAAGATGAAAGCTATGCGATTAAATGTAAATAACAATTGATATTTAAGTGATTTTCTTAACTAATTAAATCAATCAACTACTAAATGAGATTAAACTCTTAATATTTATCTCTTTCTTTTCTCTATTTCAGTTGAATAAGAAATTTAAAAAGAAACATTCAAGAATAATTTACGGAAGTTAATTCGTAAATCAATTTAAATTAATGTACTGTAACAAACTTATCCCTAAATCAATTTCCTTTCATGGCTGGGATCAAATTACCTATATCAAAGGAGTTGATTTACACATTGTTTTTTCCGAATTTTATTTTTTGCAAAATGACGGCATACGGGTTCATACTATTTCCTATAAAAAAAAGAAAAAAACAAATAATTTTCAAATGTGTAATCGAAATTTTAGGATGAAATTACTCGAAATTTTAGGATTAATCTTTCGTGATTTCAGCTTTGATGGGAAGGATTTTTTTAATATGTTTCCTACAATTACAAATCTTCCTAATTCTAAAATCCTCAAAAATTCTTATGATCCTTCAAATTAAAAACTTCATATAGCGTGAACAACCCTAGCTTCATATTTCGTTCTTATAAGAAAACAATACCAGCCTCCCATTTATTTTTTTCTACAAATCAATTCAAGCCATTTTCCTTAATCTTATGGGTGAACCTTCTATTTTAATTTCAGATTGTGTGTAAATTCATGGTGAATGCAATTCTTATTATTGTTGCTTTCAAGAGATTTCTGAACCTTCTCTTTAGTTAATTTATGTTTGGGAGCATATTATTATAGCAGTATAACACCATATTCGAATTGAGGCAATAAAAAGATTTTTTCAGTTGCTTTCAAGAGATTTCTGAACCTTCTCATATCTATTTTCCTAAGCACAAAATTCAAAAAAATACATGTGCAGGTTTTATTGATAGAAAACTCGAGAACAACAGCAGTAAAGTTCATGGTGAATGCAATTTTTATTATTGTTGCTTTCAAGAGATTTCTGAACCTTCTCTTTAGTTAATCTATGTTTGGGATCATATTATTATAGCAGTATGGCACCATATTCGAATTGAGACAATAAAAATATTTTTTCAGTTACTTTCAAGAGATTTCTGAACCTTCTCTTTAGTTGGTCGTCAATTCATATTACAATAACTTTGGAGCATCAGAATTATTGTTGCTGCCGTTTTTTCTTATATAAGTTTAGGACTTCACACTGTCCATATGTCACACACATGCATGTCCAAGTTTAAATTCAGTTTACTCTTATGGGTGAACCTTCAAATGTAAGATCAGATTGTGTGTAAGTTCATGGTGAATGCAATTCTTATTATTGTTACTTTTAAGAGATTTCTGAACCTTCTCTTTAGTTAATCTATGTTTGGGAGCATATAGCATGACATTGATACCTTGAGATATTATTGTTTGGCTCTCATTCTCTCCTTCCTCCCTAGACGTGTCCAAAATCTAACTGAAACCGGCTAACCGACGGTTTTTAACCGATCAACTAATCGGTCAAAACCGTTAACCGGTTTAACCGTAACCGGATTAACCGAAACCGGCGGTTAATCGGTTCGGTTAAGGTTATAGGATTTTCAAATCGGCTAATCGGCGATTATAACCGTCGTTTATTTAACCGGTTATAACCGTTTAAATAATCGGCGGTTATATCCGGATTAACCGGCCAAATTTAACGTTTTCAGTTAGTTTTTAGGAATTTCAGTTAATTTTTTAGAATTTCAGTCAGTTTTTTTACGTTTTCAGTTAGTTTTTCAGAATTTCAGTTTGTTTTTTGAAATTTCACTCAGTTTTTTAACGTTTTCAGTTAGTTTTTTAGAATTTCAGTTAACAGAAACTGTTAAAAATTCCATTAAAAGGACTAATCTGAAGAAAAAAAGGCTTCAGTTAACTGTTTTAACCGGATAAATCGTGTTAACCGGTTATAACCGTTAACCAGATAATCATAACCATTAGTACACGGTTAACGGTTAGGTTACGGTTAAGATTTAACGGTTTTTTTAACCAGCGGTTATAACCGTTTGGACACGTCTATTTCTCTCTCCTTCTTTGATTGAAAATTTTGGAAGTTTAATTATTTTAACCCAACAATTTTGGAAATTGGGCAATCTTTTTTTGACAATAAAAAATGGCAAAGGTGAAACTTATGTAAGTGCAGTTTGAGTTACAAAAGCGCATTCATTTCGTTTTTTGGATATTTACCTAACATATTGTTTTCGTTTATTTAAATGAAATCACAGATTATGTCGACAAGTCGATTGATTGGTATTAAATCAATTGATAAGAACGCTAGGTTTTGTAACATTAACGCTCGCATTTTACGTAGATGGGAGCAGACAAACCGGTACTGAAAAACGTCAGATGAGATGATATTAGTTGATGAAGAGGCAATAATTTTTATTAATTTACTTCCTTATCTTGCATATTTTTTATTCAGGCTTCTATTTATTTAATTTGATCATCATATTGAATCTTTAATACAATTTTTTATTTTGTTTAGGGTTCTAAAATTCAGGCTACCATCCCGAATAGCTTGCCAACTAATTTGAAGATTAAGTTTGAAATTGGGAAAGTTCTAAATATCGAAAAATTTGGGGTTGAAGAAAATATTCAATCAACTCAAAAGGCAAAAATTAATCACAAATGAAAACTAACTATGAGTTTGAGGACTAAGGTAGAATATGCCGATACGTCTGTCCAAATTTCAGAAAATAGTTTAATGTTCACACCTTTTCAATCAATTGGGTGTTTAAATGAAGAGTTCATAGTGGGTGAGAACTATGACTCATATATCATTTTTTTTCTTTTGATAATAAATGAATTATATTGGGATTTGTATCCTTTTAGCTATATACAACATAGGCTTTTGTGTAAGCTATTTTAGCTATATACAACATTAGGCTTTTGTATTTTGACAAAAGTTAGTATTCTTTTTAACATTCATTTTGGGACGGAGGGAGTATTACTTATTTCTTTATAGCCATTTTTACATATGCTTCATCAAACTCATAATGCTTCAAAAGATCTATGTACCTTCTTCTCTGATAATTTATTGGGATTTGTATCCTATTTAGACAGTTTTTTTACCATGATGTAAGCTATTTTAGCTATATACATTATTAGGCTTTTGTGTTATTCAAACACTAGAAATTTTGGAGTAAATAAAGGGAATGGTATGGCCTATCGCAAGCAATCCTTTCACCAGCATATCCAGTGCTTTTGCTGATTTCATGGCCTCCTGAGGAAGAAGTGAATATTATTAAGAAACTTAAGTACTATTGGGCAAAATAAGGAAAGCATATTCTGAAATACTCCTTCAGTTGCAAAAAGAAAATTTATGTGATTGCTTTCGAATCTGTTGATCGGCTACCTGAAACTATCATCACTAATTAGCAAAAATGCTCCCAAAACAACAATTGAATTTGAATCAAGGTAGACGAAAATGAAATTGATTTTATCACGAAGAAGATGAAATTCACCCTTTCTAAGGTCATCAGGATCAACATGGACAACTAAATTCATGATCCTATTTAACATTTTTATTTTTTAGTGGATTTATGGAATCACAAAATTTGATCTCAGAATTGTTTTACCAAATAATAGATGAAACTTCTCATTGTTAAGCTATAACTTGAGAACTCATTATACATTATGTTTATGCATTTGAATGCGTACTTGATTTGCTAAACAATGTTACACTCTCCTGGCAAATAAAATTTATGCATACAATAATGGAAAATACTCCCTCCGTCCCATAATGGATGTCCAAAAAAATTTCAAATTTGCTCTTGATCAAGAGCAAATTTCAACACTTTTTGGACATTCATTTCAAATATGCTCTTGACTAAGAATAATTTGATAATTGAATTGTTATCCTACTGTAAATTGATTAATAATTGATTCATTTAATTAATGACTATATAATTGACAGACAAAATAGCCTACCAAACTACTGTTTATCAAAGATAATTTTGTGAGCAAGTTTGTGTAATATAAGCTCAAATCATTACGCAAGTTTGTGTAAATTATATCTTCTCCATCTCTTAAAAAATCGGCGATCAAGTGTACACACATTTTTATTTTTATAATAAAAATAGATTTATGTGACCAAAATATGTTTGGCCATCCCAACACATAAAGGCTAAATAGAGTTAGTCTGAATGTAGTAACATAATTTTCTGTTTGTACAGGATACTCCATATGACCCAAAATGATCGTCTCACTTTTTTATTGTTGGATATAAACCTAACATATTATTTTCGTTTATTTAAATGAAATTACAGATTATAGCAATAAGTAATAATAAGCCTTAATATGCCTGTCGAATCTCGACGGGTTACTGACTAGTAATATTAAAACAAAACTTTATGATGCCCTGGGACACAGCCGAGTGGTAAAGGAAGGGGCATTGCTGGACTTGCAATCTCAGCGTGGGGAGTTCGAATCCAGACAGGAGTAGCTGGAGCAGCCAATTTATTGATGATGTAAGTGTCATAGAGGAGGGTCCTTGCCGGGAGGAGATAAAGGGTCTTTGCCACCCCGACCAACTCGTATCCCACGATTTATCTACGCCTAAGTGACCAGGTGGGCGATAAAGTCTGGACTTAGTCCGACGAAGCTGAGAACCTGAAATATATATAAAAAAAAAAATTATGATAATATGAAAGATTATCATAATTATGATGTAACAGACTAACAGGGGCAAGAGTTATATGAGAGCATCTTGAATTATGTGGGGTGTGGGAAGGAATAGACCTTATTAATTATTTCTTCCATCCTTAATTATGTGAAGTGGAGAGTATTTAATTTATGGGAACAACATGTAACATGGATGTCTCTGTCCAAACCTCTTCATCACTCTGTTTTTTTCACTCTTTTAAGTAATAATATTAATGGGGATGTCGTATACACTACCACCTTCACCCATTTTTGCATCAACTACTACATCACCTTTCATTTGAATCTACAGGTCCAATTTTTGTACACCCTATTTACTTTTATTTTAGAAGTTTTTATCAAAAATTATCTCAAAAAGATGTTATTTAAAAAAAACATGTAAGTTGCGATATTAAAAAAAAAAACTAATTTATTTTCTTTCTTTTTTTAAAAAAAAATTGTCTTTTCAGTTAAAATAACTGATAAATGCATTTCTCAGTTGTTTGTAACTGATAAATTCATTTATCAGTTATTTTAAAGAGTATTTTGTGCTTGGTTTTTTGGTTAAACAACTGATAAATATATTTATCAATTATTTGACATATAAACGCAAAAAAAAAATAATTTTTTATAATATTTAAAGAGTTTTTTGTAATATCCAACTTGTGTGAATTTTTTTTGTATGATCCTTCTTTCAAAAGTAATTTTTGATAAATACCCCTTTATTTTATAAAACTATGACTTTCATAAAGTTTGTTAAACGAGTTTTAACTCAATCGACATCTGATCTATATTTCCTCGTGAGAGGTCAGGGGTTTAAAACTCGCCAATGCAATTTCTATCTTTCAAATCCACTCTTGTAAAAAATATCATAAAGTTTTAGGTTTCACCGAAAATGAACACTTCAGGCCTGAATCTGTGGGCCGATCAATCCGCCACCTAACCCGTCAAACCCAGCCCGCATACAAGAGGCAGGTTGGATCTGAAATATAGGACACGGGTCAGGCCAAGCCCGTGGGCTTTTTGGGCTCGCCCGCCACCGACTGGCCTGCTCATATGCAAATTTTCAAAAAAAAATAAAAAATGAATATTAATTACTATACAATAAATATATTTATAAACATTTTTGGAATAAATTATTAAATTGAATATATTTTAGCTTTTAACTACTTTATTCAATAACTACATATTTTAGTAAATTATAATCTAAGGCGTTTGATATTTTTATAAATTTTTTAATTAAATTTTAAACAAAATATATGTTTTTAGAATAGTTTTTTGCATTTTCTGGAATTATATTTAAAAAAAAAAAAAAGCCCGTTCAAATTCGTCTAACAACTTAAACGGGCAAACGGAGCGAGCTGGGTTCCAACATGACAGCCGGGCCAGGCTTGGCATGCGAGCAAGAAAGCAACGAGCCGGATTAACCCGTTCTCTATTTATAAGTAATCGATATTAATCTCTTTTCACCCTGGCACTCTGCCTTGCAAGTTAAAATTCAAAATAAAAGACGTAAAAATATAACACACAGTGACAGATACATAATTCTTTGTTAGTATAGACCAATTTTTTTTTTTAAGTTGTAATCAATTATATTCAACCCTAGAATTACGAAATTATACATCAAAATATTAATAAAGTATATCAAAAATCCCCCCCCCCCAAAAAAAAAGTTAAAAATAATTGTAGTAATTTGAAGATGAAGCCATGAAAATTTTTACCCCATATTATTTTAAAATATCTGCAATTTAATCACAATCAAAATGAGGTTTTCGAATCAAAATTGAAGAATCTTTATTGTAGGGTTTAAAATCTTACAAAAAGAGTCAAAGCAAGAGAGAGGGGGGGGGGGAGACCAAGAATGCCGAGAAAAGAGACTTTCTAAGACTTAATCGTCATTATTGTATTCACAAATCGTGAACCTGTCTGCCTTTTAGGCATGCGTGAACGAGCGAAATTTCTTAGTGTGGATGTGTTTTCTTTTTTCTTTGGGTAAATTACTACTTTTCGCCCTAATTAACTATGTCTATTTTCAAGAAATTTTGCTTCAAAATGAATGTTATGTTCTTAAAACTTTACCCTAAATATTTTCTTTCAACATTTTTCATTAGTCTATTTTTAATTGCTAAAGTTATCGTTTAGAAAATGAATAAAAAAATTATTTATACAACTTTGCCTTTTATATGTATAAAAAATAAACATTTTCAAAATATTTCCCGAATGAAATGTGGACACTCAAAAGAATTATATATTCATTTTGGAACAGGGGTTTTTTTTAGCAAGAATCTTTAAAAAAAAAAAATTGAAAATTGAAAATTGAGTGTAGGCAGAGTGACCTAACCTCACCCTAAGGTGGCACCGACCCTGAACATATACGGCGGATTAAAGAATATCAAAATAACGAACATAAGATTTCCTTTCTCATCACTTAATTGTTGCAATTAATTTATCAAATATTGTAATGATTGTATTTTATTTTTATATTGTGACTAACTTGCACTACACTACTATTATTTTCTAAAATGAATTAAGGCAGAGGTAGTCATATCGCATAAATCAACGATGAGTAAGTTTTAGGAAAAACCTATTTCTCCATAAGTTATAAAATCCCACTTTTCATTCTTAAAAATATCGAGTTTATAGCTTAAAACATTAAGTTTAGGCCTTAAAATATCTAGAAAATAAAATAGTGAGTATAGGCGTTAAAACAGTGAGTTTAAGCTAGAAAATAAAATAGTGATTTCAGACCTTAAAACAGTGAGTTTAGACTTTAAAACACCAAGTCACTATATTTTAAACAAGACTTTTTATAACTTATGGAGAAACAGATTTCCCCCAAAATTTTCTGATCAACAATTCGAATTCAATTTTTAATAAACGCGTTCAATTTTTGACAAACTCATGACCAACAAATGCATTCAATATTTGAAAAATGCCTGATCATTGTTTGTGAAAAGAACGGAGGTTTCAAAAGATAATTTTACCTGTATTAAGAGGGTTTTTGCTTTTTTTAAGTGATAAGTCTTTGAAATACGATTTCGATTACGAAAATGGTGAATGATTAAGAGCGGCTGAATTACGGAATTGGATAAGTTGTTTGATTTTGTATCTGAATTCATTATCTGAAACAGTTAAAAAAAAATTAAAAAAAAAAAACCGTAAATGCATTATGAAACAGTAAACAGTTTTAAATTTTTTTTACCCAAAATCAAATATGAAACAGTGGCTTTCAGAGGCAATTCAGCAACATTTTAATCTCTTAAAATTAAGAGGACTTTAAGAGCCTAACAAGCCTTATTTCAAAAAAAAAACAAACACACTTATTTCTCTAATCCTCTTAATGAATAAGTGTTAAGAGGCAAATAAGGCTTAAAATAAAAAAACAAACGCCCCCTAAATTGATCTAACGGATTGAAAATCGAAGAAATTGATCGAACGTAGGTTTCAAAAGATAACTTTACCCGTATTAAAATGATCTAACGGATTGAAAATAGAAGAAATTGATCAAACGGAACACTAAATTGATCAACAGCGAAATTGAAGTCACTGATTGCGGTGTAAAAAAAAATTGGGGTGTGGGAGGTGGTTGAAGAAAGAAATGAGCCAATTGGCAGAAGATGCGGCCGGAACTACACGTGACAATAGTCAATTCCACGAGACAAGACCTGAGTTGTTGTCCAAAACTAATGAGAATCACAATAAAAATTGGGCAATATTAGCCTTGAAACTCACCAAAAGTTGTTGTTGTCAATTCTTGAAAAAAAAAAAGTTAGATTACAGTCATTTTCCATGCAGCTGCTGGGAAGTTACTGATGGCAAGAATATATTGGTTGGTTTGAAAGAAAATTTAATGTTCTGGAAACATCGAAAACTAGCCAATAACAGGTTGCAACATGGTTGCAATAATGGTCGACCAATTACACATTTCGATTTTGCAGAGGATAGATAGATCGTTAAAGAGAGTGAGATCTTAGTTTAAGATTGATTTGAAAAGGATAATATTATTTGTTTTCTTGTCATTGGTGATGGTGAAAATGGGTGAATCTTTGTTGTGTATTTCTTAGGGTGGACATGGTTCGGTTTGATTCGGTTTGGAAGGAATTTGGAGACCAAACCGCTAGTACTCGGTTTGGAAAAATTTCAAACCAAACCATAGAAAATTTCAAACCAAACCAAACCAAACCACCTCGGTTTGGTTCGGTTCGGTCTCAAATCACGGTTTCATAAACGGTTCAAACCGTGGTCCGGCTGGATCTAGATCATTATCCGAACTAAAACCTGTCCAACTAAAAGCGTTCCTCTTTACATATTTTTTATCAAACTAGCAATCTTATATATTAAACATAAAACACAAATACTACTATCCAGAATAGGAATGAGTTTTAGTAAGCGAAAGTTCATTTGTTACGCAAGTACAACAAAAGAAACCATCTCAAAACAAATTACAAGACATTGTCTAAAATAAAGATACAAAATTACAAATTCAAGATTCAACCATTAAATAAAAGTCAAATGTCTTAGTAGCAAGATAAAAGTATCAAACCAAATATATTATACCAAGAATTTCATTGTTCGGTTCCGTGGTTCGGTTTCACGGTTCTAAACCGCGGTTCGGTCTGAATCGATTTGGTTCGGTTTTGAGGTTCCAGACTGCGAGCTGAACCGAACCACACGGTTTATTAAATTTTCAAACCAAGCTAAACCATTTATAGAAAAAAATCAAACCAAACTGCGTGATTTGGTTCGGTTCGATCTCAAACCACGGTTTGAACCGAACCATGTCCACCCTATTTCTTGTCATTTTCACAATAATGTCCAAAGGCAAATGGGACAAAGCTATTTAATTTGTATCAAGTTATAGGTAAAAAAATATTTCTCCGTTTCAAAAATATTGTCAACATAGAAGAAAATATTTGTTTCACAAATATTTTCATTTCACGATATATAAGAATATTTAAGTTCTATTTTCCAGATTTGTCTCTAGCGTTTATTCAATTAACCTTTAATAATCTTTGACAGTGAATTTCTATAAACATTCAATATGTTTGGCCACAAGACAAAATCAAATAATATTAGAAACCTTAATAAATGTGTTGTTTAATTTTTACATTCCACTTATACCTTAATTATGGCACGAGAATTTGTGCATATCTAATTGATTAGAGCATCCACAATGATAAGAGTTTTTTTCATAGCTTTTTTACAATTTTCAAGTGACACATCATAAACAACTCAAAAACAAAAACCTCCAAGCTTTTTTCACAATGGTAGAGCTTTTTCATCAACTTTTTTATGACCTCCACATCCAAAATTAAATTATTTTCTTGCATTTTTCTAAGAAGGAAAATATTAAGGAAAAAAAAATTATTGTTTTATTTAATGTTCAACATTGGGAAATGGTGGATATTAATGGAAAGAGCTCCTAGAGAGAGCTCTTTGTAGAAGGAACAACTCTTTGGAAACAACTTTATAAAGGAGAACTTCCAACTTTCTGATGAAAAAAGGCTACAGAGAACTTTTTTAAATGAAAATTAAAAGCACCCAAAAAACTCCCATTGTGAATGCTCTTAGTTAAATATAAAACATAAATAAAAGTATAACAGGAAAATAAGATATAAATTTGCACTGGATTTATAAGTGCAAACAAAAATGAAAATGTGGTCAAACATAATGATAGGGAGAGTATTTCTTAATATGTGTCTAATGAGCATCAATGACATTGTTTTAGAAACGGAGGGAATATTAATTATCTTTGTGAAAATGTATGTCCATTTTTGTTCTTAATAAACAATAAAAATGACGAAGGGAGAAATGATTTCATGTTGAAGGTAAGGGAATGGCCAATTCGGAACCGTTCATGTGTTGGATTTCCTTTGATGCAGCCGAAAATCAAGAGCGGACCAACAAAATGCAAACACGTTCCCCTAATAGCGAGCGGGCAACAGTTATATAATTAATTTGATAAAAATAGTACCCACACTAAGTTAAATTATCTTAAAATCAAAATCAAACTTAGTTGTTAAGCAAATACGCGTTACCAAGAAATAGTGTGATCACCCATTTACATTGTACTTAAAAGTCAAAGTCGGTGATTCCCTACGTCACCATGTGAGTATTGGCACCTCCAAATTCCAAATTCCACATTTAACATTTTTCTACTTTTGTTCAAGTACTTTTAATTAAAGAATGCTTTTGACTCAGTTAACAACAACTGACCCATATTTGTACCTCAATCCGAACACACATAACATGTTGAAGTCTGTTGTTTTGATTCAAGGGTCTTTCATTTGCAGCTAAAGATAGTAATCCAACGCAAATTTTATTCATAATTTTATGAAAACCTAATTATCACTACGCAATTTTAAAAATCATTACTAAATTTTTATAAAATTATTACAAACTTTGATTGAGTTGACCATGAAAATTAAAGTAAAACAAATTTTCCAGAGTATATACTCTACATTTGATTGGGTTATGTCTCCCACCCAACCTACCTAAGCGGGCACAAGTTGAACAAATTTTACTTTGATTGGAGTTTGCCTCCAAATTCTATACTAATTGAAGTTGTTATCTCCTAATCACGACTTAATTTACTCTTGAAGCTCATTGTCTTGTAATTATAGGCAACCTAAATACCTGATTAAACTTGCAATTTTATTAACCCGTTAGGAATATATTCCCTTATGTCACATTGTCTGATGCAATGTACACTGCTAAAGTTACAAATCGTACTTGGGATTCATTTAACAAGAAAATCGTACTTGGGATTCAATTAAAGAATCCAATACCACCTCAATCTCAAAATGAATGTTTATTTACGTTTTAAATAATGAACAAAGGAAGAAAAATTATCATTCATTTCGGGACATATCTAGAAAAATGCTAGAAGAGTTGTGCTACGTAACGTGACATCGTCGGTGGGTCAATAAATGAACGAAAGAAAACAACATATAGCAAAATGCACAACACAAAATACAAATGCCAATAGAATTATCTTTTGTTTATCATATCAACTCGTACCAATCTCCAAACATAGGAAAGCAAAGCATTGCAAGTTGCAAGTTGCAAGCTGCAAGTTGTTGGTGTAGTCGGAAAAAAACATGCAAATGACAATGTAGGACATTTAAGATGTTGTCCATGAATTTGAAATTTGTGGAGACAAGGAATGAAAGCAGCATGGGTGGCTGTGATTAAAATTTCGGCAGAAAAAAACAAAAATCAAAACCAACAGGAATTATAATTATTTTGTCCTCCCTCCTAGGTACTGTTCTGATGTTTTGCATGTGTGATGTGCCTTAACACCCGGTCAAACATATTTTATGAGTCAAGATTTTCGGCTCCAAGTTTACCAACCAAATCTTCTTCTAAAACCCATGTTTCATGCATTTAACAAGGTTCCATTTTGTTCTATTACTCCCAGAATACCTAAATAAATGTCCAAATTTTCAAAATATATCCCATAATGATTATTCAAACGTGATTCAATTTATAACATTCATTTCATCTAAAACTATTCTGTTTATCTTGTTTTCTCAAAAAAAAAAAAAAAAAACCACCGCCCAAAAAGAATTTCCACAATCGGTCTCTTGAAGACATTTCTATGTATCATTGTTTTCTAATAAAAAAAACAAAAAACCACCGCCCAAAAAGAATTTCCACAATCGGTCTCTTCGAAGACATTTCTAAGTATCATACACGAGTTTCTTTCTTCTTCTATATCTGCGCAGTGCATAAATTAAAATTAAAGGGAAAAAATTATTGAACAATGCAACGTATCGCTCTTTAATTATTAATTAATGAAACGTATTTGCTAGTTCTAAAATCACGGTACGTACTTTTGATAAAATTATCAAGTACTTGTTTTTTTACTTACGGCGTTTACGGCGTTAAAAATTTAACAAGAATGTCAACGTGGCACTGCCACATCAGCACCATGTCATCAAATTATAAGCCAATGATGTGGTGCTAATGTGACACTGACATGTCAATGCCATGTTGGCAGGTCTGTTTAACTTTTTAAACGCCGTGAGTAAAAAGACAAGTATGTTGCATTATTTGATATTTTTATCAAAAGTACATGACATGATTCAAAAAATAGCAAGTACGTTGCGTTGCATTAATTGGTGAAAATTGAGAGGTATGTTGCAGATCTAGGTCGTTCTGCCATAAATTAAACTACGAATCTTTAAACGTAATATTTCTTAAAGAATATAACACTCAGAACTTGAACCCATAACCACTAGGTTAAAAGCCTTGCAATTTACCAACTCAGCTAAAGACGGCTAATTGATTACAGATCGTGCTATGTGTGTATACATAGTAAAATAAATGTGGTGCACATGCATCCAATATAACTAACGTATATCCGCCCTTGATTATTTATGTTGAGTAGACAATATCAGATACATCAGTTAATTTGCATTGTATCAACCCATCCACATTAAATCTATGCTTAGTGACAGGTTTGATATTAACAAATAATCTCATGTTTACCCACTAAAGGAAGGTAACCGACATCCACGTACTACATACTTGGTAATGGAGAAGACTCTTGAGGCCGTATAATTATCTTGTTTCAAGTTAGGTTGAAGATTAATTAAGAAAGAAGGATATTTGCTGGGTCAAAAGTGGGAAATTAAAAAGATATGGATCCTTGCTTTCCATACAAGTCAAAAAGTTTATAAAGGGAATTAAAAGGAATGCATGTACGATCTAGGGGAAATTGGGTGGAAGAAATGGCCCAAGAGATGATGAAATTTCCTTGTGCTACCTCTGTCTCAAAATCAATGTCCATTTCTAATCTTGCAGAAAATGGACGTTCATTCTAGGAGGGAATAACATCTATAATATAAATGTCTATAATATAAATGAGGGAAGTGGGATGAATAGTTGTATGAATAGTGCCAAAAAAAATTTCCTATTTTACCCTCACTAAGTTGTCCCTTTCCCATTTTGCCCTCGCTTTTAATTAAAAAATACCACGTGTCCTCGGACACGGGCTTTTACTAGTTTTTATATAATGTCAAGCCCAACATTCGTTAAAAAGCATTACGTGTTATGCAATGCAAGAACCAGTGGTGTGTGTACCTACATTTTAATGTTTTCTAGAATTATATTATGTTAAAGTGCCATTTTAGTTATTAATTTAAGTTCCCTAAATTTTAAGAATGCACTTGCTTAGACCAGAAATTCTATATATCGGGGCCCACAAATAGACCTAACATTATTAAACGGCCGACTTCAGCAACGTCATGACCAATGGTTGGCCTGTCTTCAAAAACGCCATTACTGATCTAGTGGATAATAGACTAGTAAGCTCCAAGAGACCAACTTATTATTGTGCAGCATTACTCTTATAATTACATTTCAAGCTTATAAAGTACAATCATGTGTGCATAAATTCTATATATATATCCAAGATAGCTTAGCTTAGTGTAAGAAAATAATACTCTTGACTCTTTAAATAGAGTGAAGGGGGAGCATCATAAGCCATTAAATTCAGAGTCCTCTAGGGTTATTTTTTAAATAACCAAGTGAATGAACCATTGGGGATATAAATGGCCCATAATATGTTATATAGATGGCCCCTAAGGAATGAAGGCAACAGAGAAGGACATGTCAATCTCAAGCATGTGAGGATCTCATAATCAAAAGGCTTTTACTATTGCAGAGAAGCAGCAATGGCCTAAATGTCATCTTCCAAGCCTTCATTTCCATACCTTTTTCTAAGTTTGACACAACTTGGGCCATGGCACATGGATTTCACATATGCCATTGCCATCTAATGGCTTCAAATGGGCAACCATTCCCGTGATAGGTACAGATGAATACATATATCAAATATATCAGTACCACCACCCATTTTGTAGCGGACACCGTTCTTTTTGTGTGTGTGAAATAAAAAGACAGAAAAAGAGGGAGGGAGAGGGATACGCTAGAAGGATAAGGGTATGGGGGAGGAAATATTCTCTTCACCCCCCCCCCTAATTTGTTCGGTAATCATGCAACAAAATAAGAAAGGGAAGAAATATGCGTAAATATATATATATTTACTAGTACATGCCCGTGTCCAAGGCAACGTTTTTTTTTAAAAAAAAAAAAATTTAATTTTTTTTCATGCCCGTGTCCAAGGCCACGTTTTTTTAAAATTTTTCTTTTTTTTTTTAATTTTTTTTCATGCCCATGTCCAAGGCCACGTTTTTTTTAATTTTTTTTTTTTTTTTTTTAGATTTTTTTTAATTGATTAGCAAAATGGTAAAACACCCACTTGGAACTATAGAGAGTACTGTTCAAAAGTTCAAAAGGCAGGTGCCATTTATAATATAGATAGTATAGTGCAACTCTAGATAAAAAGACGTTTTTCCCATAACAGATGTGCTACCTAAACAGGATGTGACACAGTGAATAAATATTAAGACTACGTTTGGATATGCATTTCATTATTCATTTTGTTTTTCTTCTTCCTTTTTATTATTGTTATTTTTTGTTCTTTTCTTGTAGGCATATTTCTTACTTGATTGGTTTCACCATCTAAACCGACCAAGGAGTTATCCTTGTCTATCCCAAGTCAGGATAAAGGGTGAGGGTTGCGGTAGGCATGTGACAGTCAGCGTAAAATTTTTGTCATATTATCGTGACATGAATCCGAATATGAATATCGTTGGGGCGTTTCCTCAGCAGCGACGCGCTACACTTCAAAGACATGGGTGTAGTGATAAGTAAGTAAAGGTTGCTAGGTCGTCGCCCGAAAGCGACGCACCATCTCTTCGCCCGGGGGTGGGGTCAAATATGCAAGGGCTCCCGTATTGCGGACGAGTGCGGGTAAAGAAGCTAGTTCATGATAGGTGTAAGGGTAGTGGGATGAGCTTTGGAACTTGGAATATTGGATCCTTGACAGGGAGATCAGCAGAGGTGGTGGAAGTTATGAGGAGGAAGATTCACATAATGTGTCTACAGGAAACTAAGTGGGTTGGAGAGAAAGCAAAAGAAATATCGCATTGGGGTTTTAAGCTTTGGTACTCAGGAAAGAATAAGGGTAGAAATGAAGTGGGTATCATTATTGACAAGGAGTATATTAATGATGTGGTGGAAGTGTACAGGAAGAGTGATCGAATTATGGGCATTAAACTTGTGATACGTGATGAGATTATAACTAATATTTCCGCCTATGCACCACAAGTAGGGTTGGAAGCATCTATTAAACAAGTGTTTTGGGAAGATTTGGAGGAGGTAGTGCAACGAGTACCTAGTGGTGAGAAATTAGTCATTGGTGGTGATCTGAACGGGCATGTGGGATCTAGTCGACATGGCATTGAGAGCATACATGGAGGTTTTGATTTTGGGGAGAGGAATGAAGCAGGAAATAGTATCCTGGATTTTGCGTTGGCATATGACTTGAGTATAATGAACACTTGGTTCAAGAAGAGAGAATCTCACTTGGTGTTCTATAGGAGTAGAGGTAATGCGAGTCAGATTGACTTCTTCTTAGTAAGAAATGCTTGTAGAAAGAGTTATACAGATTGCAAGGTTATTCCGGGTGAGAGCACAACAACTCAACATAGACTTGTGGTACTTGATTTTCGAAGTAGGCGAATTTCGAGGAAGAGAAAACCACAAATAGACCCTAGAATCAAGTGGTGGACACTTCAAGGGGAGAATCAACAGAAATTTGTAGATAAGATGGTCGATACCGGTATTTGGTCGGATAATATGGAGGATATGGATATAGATTCAACTTGGACTAAGATGGAACATACCATAAAGGAGTTGGCGAAAGAAATCCTTGGAGAATCTAGAGGAAACGTGCCACCAAGTAAGGACACATCATGGTGGAACGAGGAAGTAAAACAAGCAATAAAGGACAAGCGAGAATGCTACAAATTATTGGGGAAATGTAGGAGCGACGAGAACTATGAGAAGTATAAGGAAGCTAGAAGAGATGTTAAGAAAGCAGTAAAAGACGCAAGAGTAAAGGTGAATCAGGAACTTTATGATAAGTTCGATACAAAAGAATGAGAAAAGGATATCTACAGACTCGCTCGTATGAGGGATAAGAGGACACGAGATATTGGGACGGTTAAATGTGTGAAGGATGCAGACCAAAGAGTTATAGTCGGGGATAAAGAGATAAAAGATAGATGGAGTTCGTATTTTGATACCTTGTTCAATGGCACTCAAGAGCAGGATATTAGAGATTTAATATCTCTTCGAGTATGGTTAATCGAGATTTTATGAGGAGAATTCAAAAAGGTGAAGTGGAAGTGGCAGTGAAAAAGATGGGATTGAAGAAAGCTGTAGGACCGGATGGAATACCAATTGAGGTTTGGAGATGTTTCGGGGAGAGGGGAATAGATTGGTTAACAACGCTATTTAACAAGATATGGAGAATTAACACAATGCCATTGGAGCGGCGGAAGAGTACTCTGATCCCTTTGTATAGGAACAAAGGTGATGTCCAAGATTGCGCCAACTATCGGGGAATCAAACAAATGAGTCATACTATGAAACTTGGGGAAAGAGTGATTGCACAAAGGCTGAGAAAAATTGTGGATATTTCGGATAACCAATTTGGGTTTATGCCAGGAAGATCGACTATGGAGGCAATATATCTTATGAGACAAACCATGGAGAAATATCGGGATCAGAAGAAAGATTTGCATATGGTTTTCATTGACTTGGAGAAGACGTATGATAAAGTGCCAAGAGAGGTACTTTGGTGGGCATTAGCAAAGAAGGGTGTCTCAAAGAAATATATTGATATTATCAAGGACATGTATAATGAAGTTAGTACTTGTGTACAGACTAGTGTTAGGAAGACTGAAGAGTTCCCTATAAAGATTGGAGTGCATCAAGGTTCCGCACTTAGCCCCTTTCTTTTTGCTTTGATAATGGACGAATTAACGAGGTCAGTCCAAGATGATTTACCAAGGTGTATGTTGTTCGCAGATGATATTGTGTTGATTGATGAGACAAGAGAGGGTGTTGAAAGTAAATTGAAGTTGTGAAGACACTTTGGAATCTCGAGGTTTTAGACTGAGCAGAAGCAAGACTGAATAATTGGAGTGTAAGTTTAGCAGAGTTGAAAGTATGGAGGCAGGGGCGGTCACATTTGATGGAAATATTATCTAAGCTTCTGAGTTTTTTCGTATCTTGGATCCATTATCCAAAAGGATGGAGAATTAGATGGAGATGTGGCTCATAGGATTAAAGCAGGTTGGTTGAAGTCGAAGAGTGTCACAGGGTTTCTATGTGATCGCGGCATGCCCAATAGATTAAAGGGAAAATTCTACCGCACGGCTATTAGGCCTAAGATCGCTTTGACGGCACCGAATGTTGGGCCGATGAAACAGTCACGTGCATAAGATGAATGTGGCGGAGATGCGTATGCTTCGAAGGATGTGCGGTCATACAAGAAATGATCGATTGGGGAATGAGGTGATCAGAGGTAAAGTAGGAGTTGCGCCTATTGAGGATAAAATGAGGAAAAATCGTCTAAGGCGGTTTGGACATGTGAGAAGGAGACCGAGTGATACACCGGTTAGGAGGCCGGAACAGTGGAGGAATGATAAAGTGGCGAGGGGTAGGGGAAGGGAAAGACCCAAGCAAACTTGGATTAGAGTGATTGAAAATGATATGAGTTTAATTGGAGTGGATGAAAGTATGGTGTTGAATAGGCCGAAGTGGAGGGCAAAAACCCATGTGGGGGGTTGATTATTATTATTATTATTATTATTTATTTATTTATTTATTTATTTATTTTATTATTTTTTTCAACAACCTTTTTACACGATGACATCTGAGGATTCATATTAGCCGACCTCAAATTATTTTGGGACCAAGGCTTTGTTGTTGTTGTATTGGTTTCACCATCATGTTAGCCGACCCCAAATTATTTTGGGACCAAGGCTTTGTGTTGTTGTTGTTTCCGCCCCATAATAGCTTACTCATTTACTGTTGAGAACGGAAAATAAGGAATAATGTTATTAAAGTAGGAGTTGTGAGTGGGTAGGAGAGAGAATGAGTGGAGAGAATAGTAAATTTGAAAAGTGTTGTGAGTATGACAAGTGGGTCCCATGAATAAAGAAGTATTAAAAAGTTTCCTTTTTAAGAAAGTGGAACTTTAAAGTGGGACGCCCAAAATAGCAAAATGGGTAAGGTAATATGGGATGGAGGGAGTATACATCTTCACGGATCACACAAGTTAATCCACCTAAACCAAAAATCAGCTGCCACCTTAAGAGTCTAACATCAACATCTCCTAAACCAATTTCACCGACATTCTCAGCAAATTTGAAGTCCAAAGGAAACACTACAAGACATGTAAACTCGGCTTGAAAGGAACACTAGCAAAACTTTTAATTATTTGCTGACAGCAAATTCATTTGACCTCTCAATGTATCTTATGGAATCCTAGATCAGTAATTTCTAGTATGATTAACTTCACTCGAGTTGGCTAGCTTTCAGGCCATGCAAAATAAGCAAAGCACTAATTATTGCGGCAATAACTTTCAGGCCATACACAAAATTAGAAACGCACTTAGTATATTTAAAGATAAGACGAGAACATTTCAGATACGTCCAGAAATCCAGTTCACATTGTGTTACCATCTAACCTTTCCTTAAATCAACAAAGCACAGACCACATGGGCAGCCCACGTGAAGCTTTTAAACATATAGCAGAAAATCAGAAAGCGAATAATAACAAGAAATCTCTAGAAGTAAAAAACAGCTGAGGAACCGAATTAAAAATATAAAACTAAATAAACCATGAGTATAATGTTTAGTTACTCACCAGTCTCAACCTTGGCAGGTGTCCACTGCTGCTGACGATTAACTGCCTAGAATTCAGGAGAAATTTTTTATACTATTATTGGCCGAGACAGATGGCATGTCTACCTACAAAGAATGGATATCAGGCATAAATATAATGGGAAAGGGCATAGGGACAAAAAATAAAACGATATAGTACAACCTGGCTTACAAAATTCTATGGAACATGACGGAGCAGATGATGTTTTTCCTCAACAATATAGTATTGGACCCATTTTTCCAACATAAGCACATATTTTAGTTGCACATTTACACCCGAAACAAAGGGCAATCAACATGTACTGACATAAAGCAGCCATCTTTCTATGAGCAAAATACCTTCACAGTAGGTAGACCACTAACCAAACTCACTTGGCTTTGAATTGTCCAAGTCTCGAGTCTTTTATGATGACACTGAGCAGAAAATTTTCACTACGCATATAGTTGTAGAAACACATATTCAACCGTGATACAGCAGACAAACAGGATAGATATTTTTTATTTTTTTTTATAGGACAAACAAGACATATAATGAAAAATATAGAAAGCAAACAATTTAGTTTTCTACTTAATCATCTTAACTTCACAAGTTTCTAGAGCTGAAAACCAAAGTCTAAGCAGAGATACGTATCTGAAGTATTTATGATATTAATTATCAATATCAGGGATCTGTTGTAGAGAATCCTAGGATATCTAATTTGTTTTTTGAATACGGGATAGAAGCTCAAAATTAGAGCCGTCAATTCGGGATAACGGGATGGGACGAAACTATGATATCCCGCAACTACGCGGGACGGGACGGGTCGTCCCAAATTCTTCGCGGGCCTAAAATACGTCGTCCCATCCCAACTCGGGACAATACGGGACAATGCGAGACAAGAAGACTCTAATATTATAAAACTAAAATCCAACTGGGATGATGTCAAAACATTAAATTGAAAACATAAGATTAATCTTTTACAATCCAACAAGATCAAAACTCCTTAATTTCATAAAACAGCTTAATCAACACAAAAGACAATGTATAGTTGAAAAAAAAAACTAAAGATTAAGTGCTAAAATACCTTTGAGGTTAAAATAAAATAAAATTACTATTAAAATTAAAAAAATGTGGGGCGTCCCGTCCCGATTTGTACCGCGTCACAAACGGAATGTCCCAAATAGGCCCGCTTTTATACAGGATTAGAATATAATATCCCGTCCTATTTATATGACGGGACGGGTCGTCCAGACGGGACAATCCCAAATTGACGGCTCTACTCAAAATATGCATCACCACAAGTTCCAGTCGAGTCGCAACATATATTGCAAAATATTACTACAGTACAAAGCCCAAGGATATGGGTCAAAAAACGTCGACAAGATCTTGAAAAGCCTACATATTCAACAGCTATAAACATGAACTTGTGAAAACTTTGAATGCCCGAGTAACTAGTTCATTGACAGATGCCTTGACCACATTAATCTATAATTGCTATAGAAGGCTGTAGATTTCCCAGGATTTCAGCAACACAAGGTAACTGAACACATTAAACAAATCAAAATGGCCTTTCGATTTGCATGGGGTCCAAAATAATCCACACATGCTAAAGATCTTCTGACACACTTAACATATAAATAACAAAGTTGACTTGGTCCCGTTAAATCATTTTTTACCCTAGCTAGAACATCTAATTTGTTTTTTTCAAATACAGGATAGAAGCTCAATGATACTTGTACTTTGTTAAAACCAGGACCAGATCCAAAAAGAAACATCACAAGCTAGCATGCTTCATCAGGTATAAGTGTATATCACTGGGCTTAAACAATTACCTTTTCAGTATGCTATCAAATTCAAGATAAAGATTCTTTCTACCTCTCACATCCACAAGCTATAGATTCCAAAAGGACCACAAGCCTCCCTTAGCATGTTATACAAGTTCTAGCAGCCTAAATGCTGCAGGAAAAGACAGTGTGTGTTGGACTTAGCAAAAATGGTAGACCGAGGCACCATCAATCAGAACCGTGTAACATCCAAAAGTTCCCTGAAGCTGAAGAAAGCATAATACAAAAAAGAAAGATGGAAAAATACGTGTCAATGTGAAAGAAAGTGGTCCCCATGAACAAAAGGTGACATAGATTGGAACAAATACTACGGGACCTATGATTTGGCTCCCTATTGAAGGATTTGCGATGTGTTGGCCTCCTATTGATCCATCCACGTACACATCAGCTAGAGCAATACGTGCTGCCATCATGTAGTGCATCACGCATGTCTCACCCACATGACTGCCCACATCCAATTCCAGAAGACATTTGAAAAGGGAAATTAAACAAATCTATCACATCAGTTACTGTGTAGCTAAACTAACAGAAAAAAGTATGTTGAAAGCAAAGAAGAGGTTTTACTGCGTCAAAGCCTGAAATGTCTCTATTTGAGAATGTGCAGCTCGTGTGTATATAATATCTGCAATAGCAATCATATGGTGCTGGTAAGTAGGTAGTATAAAACCTTTATCGTGGCAAATCAACGACCAGATATTAGTATGTTCCACTTGAAATATATGGGCCAACAAACCAGAGGAAAACGAAGCAAATTGCATATGATACTATATAAAGCATACCAACCCGAGATTATTTTAAGAAAAAGAAGCTGCTAGACTGAAAAAGAAAATCTACCTTCTGTTTATCAATGAAGGTATAACTCAGGAGTCAGGACCACAAATTAGCAATTAACATAGTTCAGTATACCTAATGCCAGCCTCTCAAAATTAGATTAATATTAGATCATTTTTTAACTGAGAGGTTTCTCCAAGCAACCCAACAATATAGGAGCCATTCAAGTGGGAGAACGTGGTATTTAAAATAAAATTAACTACTAAACCCAGCTTCTCAATAATAAGATTTGACATCCCACATCTTTGGTTCTATGTGCATCCCAAGTTTGATAATTTGGGATGATGAAGATATGTTCTTACATTTCCTAATTTGCAAGAGAGTATAGTTCATGCAATAAAATCCCTCCGTCCCATAATAAACTACACCAAAATGAAAACACGGGAATTAAGAAAAAGTAGTATAATATTAATAGTGGAGTAGGAGTTGTGAGTATCAAAATTGGGGTGGGAATTGTAAGTGAGATAGAAATTGTGAGTGGGGTAGTTGTTGTAAATATGACAAGTAAGCCCCATTGAATAAAATGTATTATGAGCTGGACATTTTGGGTTGTGTAGTTTATTATGGGACAACAAAACGGAAAGAATTGTAGTTTGTTATGAGATGGAGGGAGTTTACCTTTATGATTCAGGGCGCATAACTGCACGAGAATGGACCATCTAACCTGAGTGAATACACATATTTGAACAGAAATTATACACAACTACAATCATATTAGAATATGAAAAGTGTTTCACATAACACGTAATGCTTCCATGAAGGAAGAATGTGTATGTTGAGGGATTGGTTTGCTAAGATTAGAGCATCCTTTACAAACAAAAAACTCTTGGAGCAAATGAGATCAAACAAACAATGTTGTGATAGAAATAACCAATACCCTTTTCAAATAGACGTATTAAACCCAAAAGGTAATTAACTTAGACAACGTGGAAAACAGAATAATGGAAATTCAAAGCATACACCTAACCCATTAGGCTCACAAATGGGATGCAGCATAAGTTGTTAGAATTATTGGCCTATATATATCAATATCAAGAGACAAACTATATAAAATTTGAGATGATTCAGATGGCTGTGTTGCACTGACAAGTAGCATAACAATGTTGCTGCAATCTGGGGGCAATGGAGTCCTAACCAATAACATATGTTAGCCGCAGCATTTTGGTGGCTCTAAGCCACTGAGAGGAGATGCTGTTATAGAAAATGGGACAAATCAGACAACCTAAAATTTTCTTCGAACAATAACAAGTAAGAACAAATTTTGGAAGTCAGGAGCCATGGCAGGGATAAAATATACAGATACTAAAGATCACTTTAGAGTTCTACAGAATAATCAGATGCAGTTTGATAATACAGGTGATGGAGAATTATCTGCATGACCTATTTGCAGCAAACACTATTTAGCATAAGAATTTACAGAACATGCTCCTATCCAAAATCAGAAAAATCCAAATGATTGGTTCACTGAATCAAGAGTTCACTCATTTCTCAATATTACCACAACCCATGTGATTGATTCAGTACATCAAGTGTTAATAATTTGAGAACCCGAATGGATACCCCAAACCCCAATCCGTTCAAAACATAAAGTGTAATCACCTTCCATCTGCCAAATCAAGGCAGGGAAGATGGCTCTCTCGGAATATTAGATGCACGAATTACTTTCATTTTGAAAAGAAAGAACAAAACAAAAGAATTGCATGAAAATATTAAGTACTAAAACCTCCCAGTACAATGTGAATCAAATATAGGCATGCCAAGGTGCATGATATCATTATTAAGTATAAACCACTGCAACTAAACCTCACCACTTGTTCCTGTTTGTCTTACTGGCAGAGCTGCTCAACAGCAGTAACAATCTGGGGAGGTTGAACCACAGTCCATTCCTCCAAGGTCCCAGCGTAAGGGGTCGGCACATCCTGTGATGACAAGCAAACAATTGGAGCATCCAAATAATCATGGAAATTCTCATTAATTGCTGCAGTCAGGCTGGCACCAATACCACCTGTACGCATGCACTCCTCGACTATAAGCACACGGTGGGTCTTCTTTACGGAATTTCCGATAGTGTAGAGATCAAATGGTTTCAAGGACCTGATATCAATGACCTCAGGATCATATCCCTTGTTCACCAGAGTCTTCACTGCTTGCATCACATGATACCTCATCCTCGAGTATGTGAGGATTGTAACATGCGCACCAGGCCTTACCATCTCTGCCTCTTCGAGTGACAGTACATACTCTTCATCAGGAATCCTATCCTTCAGATTGTACAGCAGCACATGCTCAAATAGAACTACAGGATTCTCGCTTCGAATAGCAGCTTTCATTAGACCCTTAGCATTATATGGAGTTGAGCAAGCCACCAGCTGAATCCCTGGGATTGACTGAAAATATGACTCGAGTCGTTGGGAGTGTTCCGCACCAAGTTGGCGGCCAACTCCTCCAGGCCCCCGAATGACTGTTGGGATGGTAAACTGGCCACCAGATGTATAGTGTAGCATGCCACAATTGTCTGAAATCTGGTTAAAGGCCAATAGAAGAAATCCCATGTTCATACCCTCAATGACTGGCCTTAGTCCTGTCATGGCTGCCCCCACAGCCATACCTGTAAAAGAGTTCTCAGCAATGGGGGTATCAAGAACCCTGAGATCTCCAAATTTTGTTGCAAGGCCCTTGGTAACTTTGTAAGAGCCTCCATAGTGGCCCACGTCTTCCCCCATTACACAGACCCGAGGATCTCTGTCCATCTCCTCCTCAAGGCCTTCTCTAAGGGCTTCAAAAAGCAAGAGTTCATGCCTGTGAACATCAAATAAAATTCTAAAACTTTTGACAAACTTAGACTATGAATAACTTACTAATTTCCACAAAAGCAAACAAGAGAAACTCTAAAACATGAGCAGTTCATATTCAAATGTCAAAATAAACTCTAAAGATATGCTGCTAAAATATTGCATGGTCCAAAAATATACTAGACAGACATTATCCTTCCAATAATAACAGATAACTTAAATCTAGCTACTCAAGAAGGAACCAGCCTCGGAAACTTTTGCCATCTACTAGCATTTTGCAAGTACACTTAAAACTGAGTAACAATTGTCCATTCAACATGTAAATCATGTCAAGTATACATCAAATGTTCAAAAAGTGAATAAGAAAAACATAGAAAAATATAACATTAACCATGGCCACAGGTTAACTTCTTCAGTTTACAGACTAGAAAAAGTGATAACCAATATAAAACATACCACATAGAAAAAGTGGTAATATCACCTTTATCAAAATAAGAGCACAGCAAATACACATGAAATCAAACAATTGAATGGGAATGAGCACAATATCAGGCCAGAGTAAAATTACCCAGGTTTGGAAGCAGCCGAAGTCGCACCACTCTCAGCCTGAGCCTAAAAGAGTCAAAATCACCACAATCAAAAGCCATTTTACAGCAGGGGGATAAAAAAAAAAAAAAAAAAAAAGACAAGACAAATAATATAGCAACCGTCACTGCTTTCGCGGGGAAATTTCTGGCTCTGCAGCTTCGGAGAACCGCAACCGAAATCGACCTTCCGTCAGATCTCGTCACTAGTACAGCGACAATACATAAAAAATAAATAATTCGAACGATAAAAATGGCGGGAAATCTAAAAAAAAGAACATAAATTACAGCAGAAATGTCTCCGTGAACTAGGGTTTCACAAAAAAGTTGCATGCTCGTTGGTTCAACAGAATTCGGATCTCCGATCGTGAATCATTAAATTAATTACACTGTATTTCATTATAAGTGCGTGCGATTTTACCAGGGAGTGATTGGAGAGAGGAAACAGTGAATTTAGAAGATTGATCTGGAGATGGAAACCGCGAAAACGGTGCTTTTGATGCTGATACTGCTCCGATTCCATGCAGCATGGCCGCCATTTTCGTCAATCTTCACACACACAGAGGGAAAATCGAACAAAGGAGGAATTAGTTGAAATTTTTTATAGAATTGGGCGGAGAAAACAGAGAAAAGGGGAGAGAGAGAAGGTGGCGATGAAACCGAAATCTCTCCCTCTTCCTCTCTAATACCTGGCATTGGACACGCATTTGTCGTTGGGTCTTCCCCTCTTGTGAATTCAACTAATTACTTCTAGGCAGCAATAGCATCCATCAAAGTTCAATTAAGTCCCCTCGAAGTTCCAAACTGGTTTTTTTTTTCAAAATGTTATAAAAAATTAGTTTTCAAAACTGTTTATCACTTTTATTAGTTAAACTTATTGTTTTAAAACTAATTTTTTTCTTATATTACGAAAAAAATAATTTTTTACAAGATTTTGGCTTGAAATTTTATCTTTGGGAAATTGAACCCCTCGTGTTTGAACTGATTGTCCTCGGATACCTTCTGAAATGAATGAAGATAGCCGGCGCTTGAACGTTTTGTATATTCCTTTTTTTTTCCTTTCCTTCCGGCTTGGCGGATTCCCTCTTTTAGTCTGAGCGCGCCGTCCTCCGCTCCCGATGAATAAAAGAAGTTAGGAGTCGATTTCATCTGATCTCGTCTCAAGTCAAGCATTTATAACCGATCACTTTTCTTTTCTTTTCTTTTGTCTAGTTTCTACTTTTTATTTTTTATTGTGGTTAAAAACAATAATTTTAGATTAATTTAATTATTTTTATAAAATTTTAAATCATGTTATTAATATATTATTATAAAAATTATCAATAATATTTTTAATTATTTATTAGAATAATTAAATTATTGTTAAAAGTATCTTTGTATTAAAAAAATATAAAAATTATTTCATAAAAATATAATGAATAAGGCTGTTTATACACATATACATATCACTGTTGGGTTTTACGGGTCCATGCGCAGCGGAATTAAGCATTAAAAACATAAAACCCAAGAAGCCCTAGGATCCGTTCTATACAATTAATTTAAATTCCTATGAGATAGAATTAAACCAACCTTGAAACGCTTTCCGGTCTTGAGCTATCGAACGATTTGATTATGTGATATCGAATCACAAACTTCGTTCTTCAACTTGCTTGAACTTTAGGCCTTGATCGATGAACGAGCGAAGACCCTCTTTTGGTATCCACACCTTTGAATGAATCCAAGAACAATTTCTTGATGATTGCTAGATCTAAACCTTGAAGAATATTGAGAGTATTTAATTATGAATTTTGCTTGAAAAATTTCGGCTGACCTTTTAGGTCTGACAGAACCCTTGTATTTATACTACAATAGTAGGAATACCTCTCCTAATCGTATTAGGAGAGACAGTGTCAAACCGCGTGCTTGGCCTATTATGTCGCGCGGTATATTAAGCCGTTGGCTTAATATGTCGCGCGGTATATATAGCCGGATCTGAAAACTCTCAACTATTCTTTCTCAGGTTTAACCAATTCATTCTAGTTGTGTGTGACCCAATAGGATTACATTATGTTGGCAATGAGTTCGATCATATCGAACCTCATAAGACATAAGCGGACTCTGCAAGCCATTATGTCTACCCAAATAATGCAACGTAAGAGTTCACGTTTCCCGATGGTGTACTTCCATTTATCCCTTTGTCTCACGATGTTATATTTGAACACAAGTCATGGTCCTTGTCAACTTGTTATTGTTCAATGCTTTCTCGATTCTTGAGTATAATGATAATTCCAATCACGTTGGGGTACGGCCATACACTTTCATCATTATCACTCATCGAGGGGCCCAAGCATAACATCTCTCTTCCGAGGGACAAATTCCTTCTTGACTTATCATCCTTCCCATCATGAATCCGATCATGCCAATGATAGTCTTTATAGATATCGTGTTAAGATATCGTTTGACTAAAATCAAACATGACTTTCATCATATGTAAGGTTACGATAATCTTAGGTCTAGGAAATAAATGAAGTAACCGTATGAGATTTAACTATGACATTTGACCATGACATAAATCTCATGCGGGTCATGTCCAAATCACTTGTTCTCTAACAAGTACCTATAATTTCAATGTGCATCTCTTATGCATATAATCATCACATGATTATCCATTGACAATTATACTAATTTATTCTCTTAATAATTAGGGATAGAGATTATTATAAACAAATATACAAAACATATAATAATCAAATAATAAACATCTCATATAATAATAAATAATGTCAACACATAAGTCTATCAATCATAGGCCTGGGCATAACACCAACAGTCTCCCACTTGCACTAGGCCCGATCTACCATGTATCGAATACCCGTGGACCTAACATGACCATCATGTTTAGCTTGCGAGAGAGCCTTAGTTAGTGGGTCCGCCACGTTGTCATCGATGTCTACTCTGCATATCTTAACGTCTTCCCTTTCACATATCTCACGGATAATGTGGAAACGTCGAAGTATGTGTTTGGATCTCTGGGTGTGATCTTGGTTCCTTTGCTTGTGCAATGGCACCATTGTTATCACAAGAAAGTTCAATAGGGTCTTTGATGCTTGGAACGACTTCCAAATCACTAATGAACTTCTTGATCCAAACTTGCTTCCTTAGGCTGGATCGGATGCCGCTATGTACTTAGCTTCGGTTGTAGAATCAGCAACGGTACTTTGCTTGGAACTTTTCCAACTCACAGTTCCTCCATTAAGCGTAAACAAAAATCCAGACTGCGATCTGAAATCATCTTTGTCGGTTTGGAAGCTAGCATCTGTGTAGCCTTTTACTACAAGATCTTCTTCCATTCCTCCAAAGACCAAGAATACATCCTTAGTTCTTCGTAAGTACTTAAGGATATTCTTGACTGCTATCCAATGTGGTTCGCCGGGATCCGATTGGTACCTACTCGTCATACTTAGAGCACACGAGATATCGGGTCTAGTACATAACATAGCATACATGATAGATCCAATTGCCGAAGCATATGGAATACCATTCATTCTCTTTCGCTCATCATTAGTCTTAGGACTTTGATTCTTGCTAAGAGATATACCATGCAACATTGGCAAGTTTCCTCTTTTAGAATTTTCCATTTGGAATCTTCTAAGGACTTTGTCAATGTAAGTATTTTGACTTAAACCAATCATCCTCTTAGATCTATCTCTATAAATCTTGATACCAAGAATATATGCGGCTTCGCCCATATCTTTCATTGAAAAGCACTTTCCCAACCAAGACTTGACAGTCTCTAGTGCAGGAACGTCATTTCCAATGAGTAAGATATCGTCGACATACAACACTAAAAATAGTGCTACGCTCCCACTAATTTTCTTGTATACACAAGGTTCATCTTCGTTCTTGATAAAGCCAAATTCCTTGATTGCTTCATCAAAACGTAGATTCCAACTCCTTGAAGCTTGCTTCAATCCATAAATGGATTTCTGCAACTTACACACCTTGTTAGAATTTTACGGGTGACAAAACCTTCGGGTTGTATCATGTATACATCCTCAAGTAACTTCCCATTAAGGAAAGCTGTTTTGACATCCATTTGCCATATCTACATAGTCATAATATGCGGCTATGGCAAGTAAAATTCTAATAGACTTAAGCATAGCTACGGGCGAAAAGGTTTCATCATAGTCAATGCCATGAGTTTGCCTATATCCCTTAGCTACTAGCCTAGCCTTATAGGTGTGCACCTTCCCATCCATGTCGGTCTTCTTCTTGAAAACCCATTTGCACCCTATGGTTTTTACACCTTCGGGTGGATCAATCAAGTTCCAAACTTGATTATCGGCCATGAATTGTAATTCGGACTTCATGGCTTCTTGCCATTTTCCGAATCCGGAGCGGACATCGCTTCTTGATAGCAAGTGGGTTCATCATTTTCGATTAACTCCACTTCATCACTTTCCGTAACGAGAAATCCATATCTCTCGGAGTTCGGATCGTGATCTACCACTTCGGCGAGGAACTTGTGCATCTTGAACCGGTTCCACAACGGTTTGTGAACTTGGTTCGGTTTCTACCATTGGTTCAATGTTGTTTTCGGGTTCTCGAACTTCTTCGAGATCTATTTTACTCCCATTTGGTTCCTTTGCGAAGAAACTCCTTTTCTAAGAAAGTACCATTTCGAGCAACAAACACTTTGTTCTCGTTTCGGTTGTAGAAATAGTATCCTTTGGTTTCCTTAGGATATCCCACGAAAACACATTTATCAGATTTAGGTGCTAGCTTGTCGGAAGTTAACTTCTTGACATATGCATCGCAACCCCAAATCTTCATGAAAGACAAACTAGGTTTTCTTCCATGCCACATCTCATATGGGGTCTTTTGAACCGATTTGGTAGAAACTCTGTTTATAGTGAAAGCAGCAGTTTCTAGTGCATGTCCCCAAAAGGATAAAGGAAGCTCAACTTGACTCATCATAGAACGAACCATGTCCAACAAAGTTCTATTCCTCCTTTCAGACACACCATTCCATTGTGGTGTTCGGGTGGAGAGAGTTCGAAACGATTCCACAACTCTTAAGATGATTGTCAAATTCTTGGCTCAAATATTCACCACCTCGATCGGATCGAAGTACCTTAATAGTTTTGCCAAGTTGATTTTGCACCTCATTTTGAAATATTCGAAATATCTCAAACGATTCACTTTTATGTTTCATTAGATAAACATATCCAAATCTACTATAATCATCAGTGAATGTTATGAAGTACCGAAATCCTCCCCTAGCATCGCTACTCATAGGCCCACATACATCGGTATGTATGAGTCCTAATAAGTCGCCCGCCCTTTCACCGGTTTTGGTAAATGGGTCCTTGGTCATCTTGCCAAGTAAACAAGACTCGCATGTCTCATATGATTCATAATCATGTGAGTCCAAAAATCCATCTTTGTGGAGTTTAGAAATGCGTTTCTCGTTTATATGGCCAAGACGACAATGCCATAAGTAAGTGTGGTTTACATCATTGGGTTTAGATTTCTTGTTAATGTTATAGACATCATTATCACGATTTTCAATATCAAGAACATAAAGGCCATTGAATGAAACAGCAATACAATAATGCATATCACTCTTGTGAATAGAAAATTTCTTATCACATATAAGAAAATTAAAACCTTCATTATCCAAACATGAAATCGAAATAATATTCCTACTTAAAGCTGGAACGTAATAACAATTGTTCAAAACAAGTATTAGTCCACTAGGTAAAGTAACTTCATAAGTTCCTACGGCTAATGCAGCAACTCTTGCTCCATTCCCCACACGTAGGTCCACTTCACCTTCCTTAAGCATCCTTCTTCTTTAGACCTGCACATTTAAACAAATGTGAGTTCCACATCCGGTATCCAATACCCAAGAACTAGAAGTAGATAGGAATATATCTATAACAAAGATACCTGAAGTTGAAGCAACTCCTTTGCTCTTCTTCAGTGCTTCCTTGTATTTTGTGCAGTTTCTCCTCCCATGTCCAATCTCATTGCAATGGAAGCGGCATCGCGTCCTCTTGGGACTTAGGCTTAGCCTCTTTAGGCTTGGAAGCCTCTTTGGGCTTGGCAACTTTTGCCTTAGGATTAGCAACCTTTGCTTTTCCTTTACCACTTGAACCACTTTCCCTTGTTAACCATTAGCACTTGATCGGTTTTCTTCTCGACAATATTGGTTTCCGCGGTAGTCAACATTTGAACTAACTTGGAAAGGTTTCTATTCATTCCACCCATGTTATAGTGCATTATGAAATGACTAAAACTTTTAGGTAATGAATTCAATATTATGTCGGTAGCCAACTCTTGGCTAATTGGAAAACCGAGCCTTTCAAGATGCTCAATGTGGCCCTTTAACTTGAGAGCATGGGGACCAACGGCTTGTCCTTCACTCATCTTGCATGAGGTCAAGGCCGCAACCGTGTTGTACCTTTCTTGCCTAGCTTGAATTTGGAACATTTCCATCGGCCGATTGTTTAAGTCGATTGTCCCCAAGTGCTCAAGATTCTTCGAAGACTCTTGCACATGGCGGAGAGCATAAGGCAACTAACATCTGTAGAGTCACGCTTGTGCTTCGAGATATTGTTCCCTTGTTGCCCTAGCGGCATTGGCAAAGAGGTTCGGGTGGGATAGGTTCGGTGAGAACGTACGGTTTCTCCTCTTGTTTGAGAACAATTCTCAAACTACGGATCCAATCCATATAGTTTGTACCATTCTCTTCCAACTTTTCCTTCTCAAGGACAGATCGCAGTGAAAAGTGATTATTGTTTGATGCCATTTATTCTACAAAAAGATATACATAAAATATGAACACATATAAGTAAACATATCATATGAGAAGTATAGTGCATTTAAATAAATGCTCCCACTAAATTATACACCTTCAAATGCAAATAAGCATAATATACATTTAATGGGCTAAGATCCAACTTTAATTCAATTTCAAGTTTGCTATGGCAAACCGCTCAAAATTAAATTAATTAGGTAGAAAACATCAATCATATCACATATATGATTCTTAGATCTTTTATGAGATCAATTCAAGACATCATATGTCTAGGCATATTTTAATCTCATCTTATGCCTTGGGTCCAAAACCATTTTGATAACCCAATTAAGTTCATTCACTTTAAAACGTATAGGAACCACCATTTCCTCATCTTGCTCGCATTCGAATAGAATCAAAGCACCTTGCTATGGCAAGCCCACCCAAAACTATTCGAATGGTCTCAAGTGTTTTTAATCATGAATTGGCATAAAGAACTTAAAAGTTAAATGAAGGTTCTTTAAAGGTAGATTATAAGCATGTCAGAAAGATAGTCAAAATCATGCACCAGTGTAAGTTCCCGGGAAGATAGGTGAGCCACAAGGACTTCTTAAGTACCAACTCTTCCTTTGTCGAGGAACTCTCCTAGACATGCATAATTAGAAATCAACTCGATTAGGCAACATAATCCCTACCTTTTATAAACAATCGTTTCCTTTTAAATTTCGCGTATTTATGACTTGTTTCCATAAACAATCATAAGATCCAAAATTTACAATGTCTAAATCTAAACATATTAGGAAACTAAATATCATGTTTCAACTAAACATCTAATTTAAAAAAAATATTCTTAACATGTAAGAACAAATAAAACATGCATCGCAATAATTATTAAAATCATATTTTAATCAATTAATCATGCATATTAGTGAATCAATCTAGCATGGACTTATAAACTCAATTTTATAACATCCAGATTTTCATATACATTGCAATAATTATTAAAATCATATTTTAATCAATTAATCATGTATATCAATGAATCAATCTATCGCGGACTTATAAACTCAATTTTATAACATCCAGATTTTCATATCAACATATCGGATTGTAAACACAATCACGTAATAGCGTAAAAATTGAACAAACCGATTACGCCGGTTTTGGCTTATTATGTCGCGTGACAACATCGACGGAGGCTTGATATGTCGCGCGACCTAACAGCCGGATTAACTGAATTCCACATGGCTTAATATGTCGCGCGACCAAAGTAGCCAGGTTGCAGGAATTTCCAGATTCGAACCAATACAGATTACATGTAATTAAATCACGTAAAACATCCTTTTTACAGATTTAATTCAGCATAATTCGAAAACGATTTTCACATTGTTTCACATAAACAATTAAAAATTCTATCGCAAACAAAACATGCAATAAGCATATAAACAATTTATATCTTAAATCTAGCATGTTAATTCAAACTTAATCATACGAACGGGGCTCTGATACCACTGTTGGGTTTTACGGGTCCATGCGCAGCGGAATTAAGCATTAAAAACATAAAACCCAAGAAGCCCTAGGATCCGTTCTATACAATTAATTTAAATTCCTATGAGATAGAATTAAACCAACCTTGAAACGCTTTCCGGTCTTGAGCTATCGAACGATTTGATTATGTGATATCGAATCACAAACTTCGTTCTTCAACTTGCTTGAACTTTAGGCCTTGATCGATGAACGAACGAAGACCCTCTTTTGGTATCCACACCTTTGAATGAATCCAAGAACAATTTCTTGATGATTGCTAGATCTAAACCTTGAAGAATATTGAGAGTATTTAATTATGAATTTTGCTTGAAAAATTTCGGCTGACCTTTTAGGTCTGACAGAACCCTTGTATTTATACTACAATAGTAGGAATACCTCTCCTAATCGTATTAGGAGAGACAGGCTGTCAAACCGCGTACTGGCCTATTATGTCGCGCGGTATATTAAGCCATTGGCTTAATATGTCGCGCGGTATATATAGCCAGATACAGAAACTCTCAACTATTCTTTCTCCGGTTTAACCAATTCATTCTAGTTGTGTGTGACCCAATAGGATTACATTATGTTGGCAATGAGTTCGATCATATCGAACCTCATAAGACATAAGCGGACTCTAGCAAGCCATTATGTCTACCCAAATAATGCAACGTAAGAGTTCACGTTTCCAATGGTGTACTTCCATTTATCCCTTTGTCTCACGATGTTATATTTGAACACAAGTCATGGTCCTTGTCAACTTGTTATTGTTCAATGCTTTCTCGATTCTTGAGTATAATGATAATTCCAATCACATTGGGGTACGGCCATACACTTTCATCATTATCACTCATCGAGGGGCCCAAGCATAACATCTCTCTTCCGAGGGACAAATTCCTTCTTGACTTATCATCCTTCCCATCATGAATCCGATCATGCCAATGATAGTCTTTATAGATATCGTGTTAAGATATCGTTTGACTAAAATCAAACATGACTTTCATCATATGTAAGGTTACGATAATCTTAGGTCTAGGAAATAAATGAAGTAACCGTATGAGATTTAAGTATGACATTTGACCATGACATAAATCTCATGCGGGTCATGTCCAGTCACTTGTTCTCTAACAAGTACCTATAATTTCAATGTGCATCTCTTATGCATATAATCATCACATGATTATCCATTGACAATTATACTAATTTATTCTCTTAATAATTAGGGATAGAGATTATTATAAACAAATATACAAAACATATAATAATCAAATAATAAACATCTCATATAATAATAAATAATGTCAACACATAAGTCTATCAATCATAGGCCTAGGGCATAACACCAACAATCACAGGATGGCTGCATTCTCTTTTCTTTTTAACAAACTAAAATATACTTGATGCTGCCATGAAAAATGGTTGCACAGGAAATTGATCGGGGTAGCAACGGTGGACGGACCGGAAAGACACGCTCCACGAGGTCCTAAATAATGTGGGACCTACAAGATAAAACACCGTTAGAGCGGGGGGCTTCCCCCCCCCGAAAACCCTCCGGCGTGAGAATCATTAATTCGGCACATAACATATATCACAATTTATATATATATAGAGAGAGAGAGAGGGGGAGGAGAGAGAAGCTCTCTAAAAATACACATACCTCATGAAATGGGAATGGAGGGAGTATATATATCCAAGGGTGATGTCATCAATGGCATCATCATCCACATCATTTTCCTTTGCCACGTGTCACGCCTGCAATGGAGGGAAGTCTAACAAAAGACTTATCATTCAACATTTAACATAGATCATACACTATAAATTATGCGCCATACTACACATGACGTACGGAAACCAAGCCATATGCGGGAATCAAGCCATAACCACATAACATAAATCCTTGGTTAAAACCATCACCATAACACTAACATGCGACATACAATATACGGCATGTAACAATCGTAATATCCGTCATACGGGAACCACCACCCTAAGCTCGGGAACGACACCCGTCATGCGGGAACCAATATTCGATATACACTATACAATATTCGAGGGCCAAGCCATTGGCGGGAACCAGGGCCAGAACCATAACTATAAGCATAACTTTGGCTAGAATCATAATCATCAGCACACAATCATGCGGCATATAGCATATAACACGTAATATGCGGCATATATCAATAACATAGGGGGAACCACACTATTGGCGACAACCAAGAACACACCCCTTGCCAGGGTACTAGAACCACCATGCGACATCCTCATAAAATAGGGGCCCACATAGATCATATTCAAACTTGGCCCGGGCAAACATTTAACGGAAATAATATTTTGCCATGGCGCATCAATACTCCCTCCTTCTTTCATGCACACAGTTATTGTTATTTTACTATTACTCACATGCCCGTGTCAATGTCATGAGACGGTATGTATGATGGTCAAGCAAAAAAAAATGAAGATAAACACCATAAAATCACTCCAAGGTCTCGAAATTATCAAAATAGAAAAACAAATAATGATAGTTAGAAAAAAACAACTTATGTTTGTCTATGTCTATTCAATTGGCCAATGAAAATGATAAACTATTGTATATATCAAAACAAATGTGTGGATACAAATAAATCGTAGAAATACATTTCCCATATTACATTTTTTAGTTGTCTAAATCCAATCACCAATAGTTTGAATATGAACACTTATTTTAAACCTTATTATTTAGGACAACTCAGCCTCCTTAAAAAGATCCAGTCTTGCTTGATATTTCCATCAATCATCGTTCTTGCACTACTACTTCAGGCAGCCCCTCCTTAAAAATTCAACGTATATCCTTTTTTTCCAAACAAACCAAGACAATTTAGCTTAAGTTTGTTCCATAAGAAAGTGATAATAGAATCTATGCATACACCATGAGCATAATTAGAATTTATGAAACATCAAGTAACTGATTTACACACATAAAGATCAAACTTATTAGCCATTAAATATTGATTACAGATGCATATAGGGGCAATAAAATAGAAAGGGTGAATGTTCTAGGAGCTTATTTACACACCAGGGCCGTTCATAGCGTTTCGTAAGCTCGGGGCGAAACTAAATAATGGGCCCTAATGACTTTATATAGCTACACACATATATCTATATATCATTAAAAATAGTATTATAGTATAATATGTTAATGTATATATGTTTATTAGTTGTTCAAACTCTTATAACTTTATTCTATTTTTATTATTCGTTATATTTTTCTCACTTTAATCAATGAGAAAAAAATTAAACTAACATTTACAAATTGAGAATACATGTGCAAATTAAATATGAAAATATTTATAATTGATATGGTAATGTTATAGATAAAAAAAAATACGATGAAATTTTAGAAAAATTACTTTATGTCATCAAATTTGAAACATATTTATCGATTACGCAAGACGAAATTAAAAAGAAGTACTATAACCATATGAAAACAATAAATATGAAGCAGAGATTATGTACGACAAATTTATTTATTTAATTTGATCCAGTGAAAGGAAAATCGAGAGAGATTATGTAAAACTAAACTTGTAATTTATAAATTTATAGATAAATATAAGCCAAAATCTTACAAAAAAACGTGTTTTTCCTTAATCTTAGAAAAAACGTGTTTTGATTCCCCCGCTAGTGCCAGTGTTATATTAACAAAGTGACAGTTTAAAGAGTATCAGTGCATGTATTATTAAGTGTCAGTGTAAAAAAGTGTCAGTGTTAGTGTAACAAAGTGCCAGTGTAAATAGTGTCAGTGCATGTATTATTAATTGTCAGTGTTAGTGTAAAAAAGTGTCAGTGTTAGTGTAACAAAGTGCAGTGTCAGGCAGTGTAAAGAGTGTCAGTGCATGTATTATTAAGTATCATTGTAAAAAAATGTTAGTGTTAGTGTTAAAAATTGTCAGTGTTAGTGTAAATAAATGTCAGTGTGAAGAGTGCAAGTGCATGTATTATTAAGTGTCAGTGTAGGGTAAAAAAAGTGCGAGTGTTAGTATAAAAAAGTGTCAGTATGAAAAGTAACAATGAATGTATTTTAAGTGCCAGTTTAAAAATGTTTTTTTCGTAATTTTAGAAAAAACGCATTTTTTATAAATCAACTCTAAATATAAATATAAATTCATTGGATTGTAGATAACAACAAATGCAAGGTTATAAGACCATAATCAATAATCTATAAATAGATAAAAAAAAAATATGATTTTCTATGATTTGAATCTGTGAGTTATATATAAATAAAATTATGATTCAAATTAAATATATTAGATCTTAAGATTTTGAACCTTATAAACATACTCCCCCGTCCGATAATAAATGTTATTTCTTTCTCTTTTGGATTTCTCATAACAAATGTTCTAATTTAAAAATGAAAACTTGCTAGTCATTATTTATTCAATGAGACTTAACTCTCACACTCACAACAAAAATCCAATTAGTATTTACAACCCAACTCATATTTACTACTTTACTTTTTATACTTACAACACATACTCCATTATTTACTGTATATTATATAATATGTCATGAGACAGAGAGGGTAAATATTATACATATAGAATAACACGAATACTTAAAATTTAATCTTATAGTTTATAGATAAAATACAAATAAAAATAAATTTATTAACACTTGTAAAGATAACTTAGAGTTGGAGCCTCAATTATTCGAACTCAAACTTATCTCCTATTTAGCTATTGCTCGCTTACAATCAAATCAACACATTTATCATCAAATCAATACATTACATATTAAATTATTTTGCACTAATATTTCATATTAGTAAAAAATACAAGTGGTATACATTATATTGGGCATAAAATTTGGGCCCCTAACTGGCGTGGGCCCTGTGCGGTCGCTCATTCTGACCCACTCCTTGGGCCGGCCTTGTTACACACATAGCAAAGAAGAAAATCATTTAAGTCAGATAACTTCATTGTATATAAACACACAGAAAATTAAAATTCAAGGATTACCCATCCGTAGGGTTTTACATTTGAATGTGAATAAAGATATTTCCATATTTATAAAGTTATGGTTAAAGAATGATTAATGTGCATATTAAGTTGGGCAAGCTGTTTTACAAATTTGATAGACCAATATCAAGTTTGTAAAATAGCTTATAATATATGTTATGTTGCTTATATACTCCATCCTTCTCTCCTTAAATCGGATTTTTTTATCATTTTCGTCATATACTCCATCCGTCTCACCTTAATACGGATTTTTTGTCGTTTCGTCAGGATTTTTTGTCATTTCGTCAGTTCCATCTTAAATCGAAATTTCCAAAATGACAAAGTATTTTTACACTATTTTCTTTGTTGTTTTACTTTTATACTCACAACACTAATCAACTTGCCATATATCCCACTCATTATATCTCATATTTTATTTTCATACTCATAACAAATCTCTCATATTTTACTTTTTCTTAATTACTATGCACAAAAAGTTTGATTCAATTTGAGGTGGGACGGAAAAGTATATTTTAGTTTGTTAAAGAGAGAGAGAGAGAGAGAGAGAGAGAGAATGCAGTCATCTTGTGATATTTAATAATATCTTTAAATATTCTGCGGGTGAAAAATAATTTGATAAAAATACACAGAAAATCTTTGGCTTACAAATACCAAAAAGAGGCACACAAGCACCAGCAGATTTCGGCTGGGAAGGGTAAGAACCTACAATAGTATCAATGTTTCTGAAAAAGAACCACAAATAATACTCCAAAGAATAATTGTAGGATTGATTTTAGACAAAATTGCCTTGCAATGACTACACTACATATATTTGAGTCATTTGACAACATGATTTCTGTAAAGCTGTAAAAGGAACACCACAACTCCAACAAAGCTCCAACCAATCAAAAAAAAAACTTCAGTTTGCAGTTTTTCACTGCCATATGAAGAAACTCTTCCCACTTAACTCGAGTTCCTGCACCATAATCCAAAAAAATCCATAAGTCTACAAATTTGCGGCGGTAGTAATGACATGCGGGTGGCTGGCTGAGTGTGTGTGTGTGTGTGTTTATGTGTGTGCATGTGTGTGTGTGAGAGAGAGAAGGGAGCAGAAAACCGACCACCAAGACAAAGCATATTGCCATCAGTCAGTCCTCTTCCATAGGAACATCTGGAATATCAAACCTATCTTCTTCAATTTTATTGTTGATCACCGAAATTGGAGAGGGTAGCATGGAGTGAAGGAAACAAGTAATGCAAAAATAGTCGGTTCAAGAGAAAAAGTAAAGGGAGTGACAAAATAAAAATAGCTCACATTAAGCAGCCAAAACTTTGGAAATTCATAGAATTTTTATTTTGAACAAAAAATTTCCCAGATGAACACCCAAAAATGAGGGAATCTAGAGTAAATTCTTTTAAGATATGGTTTCAATAAGAAACTTGTAATTTCACATGCAAAAGGATATAGATTGACATCAGGTCGTCTTCCTTTTCTCCACGGTTGCGGCTATTCCTTAGCTCTCTACATATCTCAGGTGTAACCTGCATTAGGCGGACAAATGAGTCAAATATAGCTTTACCAGATGTAAACAGGGGGTGGGGGGGGGAATTATCTTGACTCCAAAAAGGAATAATTGTGTAGGCAGTGGCGAAGCCACCTATAGTCAATGGGGGTGATTAGACCCCCTTGATTTTGAAGTTGTCATTTTTACCCCCATTTAAATTTAGAAATATAACATTTTTACCATTTAAAACTGTAATTTTTGCAGTTTCAATCCCCTTCATTAAGGAAAAAACAACACGAAATCATAATTTTGACCCCTTCCGTTCAAATCCTGCCTTTGCCAATGTATGTTGGTACAGCGCGCCATTAAATAGTGGAGTTAGTATAGCTATGTTATGAATGCTGCCTAAACAGACTGACTAAATTCATTTGGACGTTCCATAAGGAAACGCCAGTTCTACTGGATTTCCTAGTCGGTTCTTGGTTAAAAACTCGGGTCAAGGGTTTCCACAACAGTAAGCAAAACTAGCATGAAGAATAACCACCACATGATGATTATGGAATGTATAGCAATACAATGACTAAACCTAGCACTTCTAAGAATATTCAAGTAGTTAATTAGGCATACCAATTTATGTCTTTGATTTTCAACAAGGAGGAGAAGGTCATCTTTATCATTCTTTGTCAGTCCCGTTTTGTACCTGAAGAAATTACATGGTTAATTTCAAACTATTGACAGCTCATCATCAGTAAGGCATTAGCTAGGAAGAAAATAGGTAAGTTGACAAAGTAAACCTAAGTACAGTCTGCAAAACTAAGAGGCGGATGGACAGTTTCAGTCTATAACTATGTTAAACATAACTGGTTCCGTAAACTGATTACAGGTGAAGCAAAAGAGTGTTACCTTTGCACAAAGGCAAGAAGTGACTGATGCCAGATAACAGGCATTATCCTTGACTCCTCTAAGAATCTCATAAAATGGACAACCATAGCATCAAGCACCCGATACGGCAAAGCATATTTCTTCTCAACTAACAGCTTAATGAAATAGCTGCAGAAAAATAAGCCATATAAGATTGTTAACCTAGTTACAGGAATGTGGTAATAGAAGATGGGAAAAATATAGAAATATGCCCTTATACTTAGGTTAAAGATGCGTATATGCCCTTATAAAAATTAATTGCCATATTAGTCCCCGTACTTAGGAAAAATGTGTGGAAATTAGAACTCCGTCATCTTTCCGTCTATATTATAACGAAATGGCTGGCTATGCATCTTAGTTGGCATGTAAATAATTTTACGTGGAAAATATTTGCCCAAGTGGAATTTGCTGAGTAGGACGGGCTCGAAACTACGTCATTTTGACAGTGTCCTAATATACACACATTTTCATTATTAAATTCTGTTATAATTTGTTGCACTTCGTTAAATAATTTGTTAAATAAGTTGAATTCATTTCACCATTTTGTTTATAATTTGCTAAATTAACGGATTTGCTAACTAATTTGTTATTCAAATCTAAACAAGTAAGGTAGCTTATACCATCTCACCATTGCCTATCATTATCCATCGTCCACCACCATAACCATCATCACCAAAATCAACACCACCACCACAACCAAAATCACAACACAAAAAATGGTTAGTTTAAAGAAATCTGACATCTCTACTTATTTGTCTATCATAGCACTACCATAGGATATGTAGGTTTAAACTTCAACAAGCCAATTTAATTCACCGCCTTCTCCATTTGAATGAAGAAAAGAAACCAGTTATCAGCATAAAGAGAGTGCATACAATTATTAAAGGGGCATTTACCAAAAACTACTTTTGAAAGATAGATATTACAAAAAAAATCACACAAATTGGATATTACATAAAAAATCTTTGAATATTACAAAAAATAACTTTATTTTTTTATTATTTTTTTGCGTTTATCTGTCAAATAACTGATAAATGCATTTATCAGTTATATAAATGTATTTATCTGTTGTTTAACCAAAAAACCAAACACAAAATACCCTTTAAAAAACTGATAAATGAATTTATTAGTTATAAACAACCGATAAATGCCTTTATCAGTTATTTTAACAGAAAAGGAAAAAAAAATAGTTTTTTGTAATATCACAACTTACATGTTTTTTTTGTAAATAGCATCTTTTTGAGGTAGTTTTTGGTAAAAACTCCAACATTAAAAGTTAACATGGTTGCTCAACCACAGTCACCATTTATTTAGCTACCAACTCATCTAACAGCCTAAAAGTGTATGCTCTTAGAGAGGGATAAGACCTTTAATAAAAAGAACCAAATTGTTACCATTATAATTTTGTGGTGCATGGAAATTTCATAAGAAATTCCCTGTGTGAATGTGAACATGATAATGTGGGTCCCAGGAAAAATAATGCTGGGCAGTTGTCAAACTAAAAACCAGTGGGATATTGCTTGTCTTATGATGAATTCAGCAAGCCAAACACAGATGAATTCAGCCAGTGCTGAACCCAAAACGTGCTTTAGCCTATTCGGAAGGAAAACAGTTTACCAGGAAGCTCAAAATAACTAAAATACCTTGTTGTGCCGCAGTACTCCATCTCCGCAAGTTTTAATAACGCAACACTGTAAATCAAGTCACACATTGATTAGATTTCTCCAGCTAGCAATGTAAAAATTAACAACTGGTTTAATAAAAGTACTTTCAAAACAAATTTTTAGTAAGAACCTATGTCTGAATTTTCCACATGAAAATCATGAAGGAACAATTGCGCGTGGCATGAATTGTCTAATTAAAAGGAACAAGAAAATCTAAATGGATTTTGTCAGATTAAATCAACTAGAGGATCATTGTTCTCTCAATCAAGATCATATTGTTTGCTCTGTTTCAACCCCCGGCCCTGAAACAACCACCACTTCTAACCCTTGACTGCACTCTTATTGTATACTAATCATGAATTCATTATCCAACCATTTTTAAAAAAAAATCTTGACAAATAAATACATAAATAAAACAGCATCACAATATGAACTTTATGGATATAACATCCGACAGGAAAAATAAACTAGAGGAGATGAATATAGAAGCTGCTCAAAGATCCCATGAATTCTCCTCGCAGCAATCAAAGAGAGTGCACAACTTTGTTTTCTTTTCAAATAAAGTGAACAGGTATACCTGGAATGAAGAGGTGGAATGGAGACTTTCTGAAAAATGCTCCCAATAATGACAGCTTCCCTCAGGTTGCAAGTCCTTGACTGCATAAGATAAAATAGCTTTTTAACTCAGTTGAATCCTACAAAAAAAGAAAAAACTTGCGGCCTAAAACGAGTTTCCATTTATTATAAATTAAATTAAACAAGAAAAAAATATCCTGAAATGAATACCCATTTTAGGTGAAGTTTAAAAATTCACAATTGTCAACTAATATGCATGCTGTGATATAAGGTGAATATCAAAGGTACTTGCGCATTCTTGCTACTAAAAGTGTTAAAAAGCCAACTTCCATAATTTCCTCAAGAAACTAAAAATGACACCCATTATGGACAGAGGGGGTACTTAAATGCATGTTAAGCTATGTTGCAAAATCTTTAGAAAATCCCTAGTCAACTTTCATATAGTATACTATCTTGCAATCCCCAATGCATTGATTCAGTTAGAAAGACACAACAAAACTATGTCTAAAAGTGACGTCAACACAGGGTAACTTACGTATGCGAATTTCCCAATCAAGATATAAATTTTGTATTATCAGATCAGCTTTATCAAATTTGATAACGACAAAGGTTTTCCTTTGCAATATCTACAAGACTTCATACCTCACACAATGGAAGCAAAATCCCCTTGTTAAAGGCAGCTGGTTTATACACAGACTTTTTCAGAGCTTGATATAAAGCAAAATGAAGACGTTTATTCTTTCGAATATCTTCTCTGATGCGAGGGAGTAAAACAAACTTGTAAAATCTCTCTGCCTTCTTAACTCCAAGATTGGAAGCAAAGATTCTTGTGGCTTGAAACATAGCATTTGGAGACCAATTTTCAGGCTCTGTCAGGTACAAGACTTCCTCCCAATTATGAACTGATGGTATATGTTTGAACGCTTTTGGAATTTTGCCCGAAGTGTATTTGCTAAGAAGCTTCCCAACACTGCGGTTCATACATACAAGTACTTCAATGTCAGTACTGGCAGGATTATACAGCACCTAAGGTCATGAGAAAGATAAGCAACATACCCCTTGTACAAATCTATGATGGAATCATCCAGTTTAGGCACTGCTCGCATTTCTGTAATAAAAACCTATTAAACCAATTGAAAAAATGAAAGGCACTGCTACGCCATAACAAAGACATATACGAAACACTTAAAATAGGAACAAACTCTAAGCAACAACATACAATGTCAGTCGTTGAGTTGGATAAAGAAAACAATACCTGAAGAAACTTGATCATTTTCTTTGATCTTGTCAATAATTACATCGGCCAATGTCCGCTGCCTGTGAGCATCCTTGGAGAAAAATGCATCCAGTAACTTCTCATCTTCTTCATCAATCTCCCCCTGTTTGAAATCCAAAATTCAGACGTGAAGCCGTGAAATAAAAAGTAAATTCAACTCCATATACGAGCGTTACTAATAAAGCCTTCAAATTCAAAGGTGAATGCCAATTCACAATGAGATTTAATCAAGTAAACAACCTCAAAACCGCCAAATTGGCTTTGAGTCTCTGAAAACCCGGGGAAATCATCAACATCATCGTCGTCCAATTGAGCTGCATTCACAGGTTCTTCATTAAACACAATGTTATTAGGGTTTAGAGCATCAGTCTCATCCTGAATCTCCTTTTGCTGGAGCAAAGCCTCCTTCAATATCTTTGAGCTCATTCCCGTCGATATAAGCTACATATGCATGGCATATACACCCATTAGGCCATTACAAACACTGACATGTGCGGCGCAAAAATAGATTGAGGAACAGAAGCTAACCTTTTCTTCCCGTTGGTGTAGTTTTGCAGGTTTGGTTCGCTTCTGGGAGACGGTTTTCGAGTCATCTTGAAGGAAAGGTTCGGGATTTTGATGTCTGGTACGCTTTTTCGTTTTCGCCATTGTTGTGTGGTGGGAGCTTGCAAGAAGAATCGACAATGGAGTTTCTTGACAATTGGTAAAACCCTAGTCGGCGAACTAATTTGGGAATTAGAATTCACTATTCAGGTCGATAAACCCGCAAAGCAAGTGGGCCGAACGGATTATTTTGTGTGGGCTTTTTATGAATCCAGATTGGCAGGAGCCTACCAACAACCTTTTTAAGATGGAGTCTCAAAAGAGAGTTACTATTTAAACCCCAAAAAACTATTAGTAAACCCCAAATGAAAAAATTGCAAAAATGTCATTGAGGTTAATTATTTTTTTACCCCTTTGTTCATCTTCTTCCATTCACTCCATTCACCGCTCTCCCCCCCCCCCAACCCCCATTTCCAGCCCCTTACTTTCTCTCTCTATAAAAAAAAAAATCTCATTCTCAAAATTTTAACATTTTTTTTAAATTAAAAAAAGGGAAATTACCAGAGTCGGCCATCACCTGCCGACTTTGGGCTTAAAAGTCGGCCATACCCGGACGACTTTAGGCTTAAAAGTCGGCCACTACCGGCCGATTCTGGGAAAAAAGTCAACCACACCCGACCGACTTTTTGTAATTTTTTTCACCATACCCGGATGACTTTTTAATAAAAAGTCATCCACCACTGGCCGACCCCTTGTTTTTTTCATAAAATTCACCTAATTTTTTTGAAATTATACTACAAAAATCATTTGCATGAGCTAAATAAGTCATATAATTTTTTTTGAAATTATACTCCAAAAATTATTTGCTCATTTTAATCTTGTCTTGGATATATATATTTTTTAAAAAAAATTATGTATATAAATTTTAGAGTATAATTTCAATAAAAATTATAATTTCTTTTAGGTATATGACTTATTTAGCTCATACAAATGATTTTTGAAATATCATTTCAAAAAAATTAGGTGAATTTTATGAAAAACAAGGGATCGGCCAATGGTGGATGACTTTTTTCCCAGAATCGGCCGGTGGTGGCCGACTTTTTTCCCAGAATCGGTCGGGTGTGGCCGACTTTTAAGCCCAAAGTCGGCAGGTGGTGGCCGACTTTTTCCGTCGAAGTCGGCGGGTAGCGGCCGACCCCTATTTTTTCATAGATGACATGGTTGGGTGATTTTTTGAGGGAATAAACTAACCCACCCCCTCTCCCTCCGGCCGGCGACCTCACCCAAACCAGTTCCCTTCCCTAAATCCTCTTCCTCTCCACCTATCTCTCTCTCTCTCTCTCTCTCTCTCTCTAGGCTGTAAATGAAATGGGTGTGGGTGAGTGGGTGAATGGAAGGGTATAAAGGGAAAGTAAAGGGGTGTGTATAATTTATTTGGGGTGATATTAGTAATGGGATATACTCATAATTTTTTGGGGTTTAAATAGTAACTCTCTCTCAAAACAACCACTTGGCCCATTCAAATTCGTAAAATCTAGGGAGAAACGCGTTTCTCCATAAGTTATGGAGAAACGGGTTACGGGTATCCAGAACCTTTTGAAAGGATATCCAGAAACTTTTTGTATTGGCCATGACCTTGTCCCATGGTTACTTGGATATCGATGCTCAAAGGTTCTCGATATCCGGAACCCTTTGAAAGGATATCAAGAAGCTTATGAAAGTGATATCCGAAACCTTCAAATGATATCCAGAAACTTTCAAAATGTTTCTGGATATTCATTTGATGATTTCTGGATATACATTTGAAGGTTTCTGGATATCCAGAAACCTTCAATAAGCAATTTCTGGTCTTGGCCTTGGATTTGGCTTCAAATCTATTTTTTCTGGATATCCGCCCAAATGCTTCTGGATATCCGTTCCAAAGCTTCTGGATATCCAGAACCCTTTGAGACTGATATCCAGAAATTTTCTTCTGATTATCAAACTAATAGCTTCTGGCTATTAAAAACGCGTTTCTCCATAGTTATGGAGAAACGCGTTTCTCAGCAGACCTACTCATTCAAATTTGTCATACTCCCTTCCTTCTAAAATGAAATAATCGATTTTTTTAAAAAACCAGTAAGGGTGCATTGCAGCATTGGTAACGTTCAAAATAGAAATGACTAAAATAGCTTTCAATTTATTTTAGAACTCAAAACTCATTCATTAAATCAAACAAATACACCCACCCTAAGGCTTCGTTTGTTTGTGGGACAATGTTTTCTGATTTCTGGAAAATATTTTTTGGAAAATGAAAATATTTTTTGAAAAATGACATTCGATTGTTTGATAAATCTAATGAAAATATTTTTCAAAAAACATTTTCTTATGTTTGGTAAATCTTCGGAAAATATTTTTCAAAAAACATTTTCACATGTTTGATAAATCTAAAAATAACATTTTCTTCTGATAAAAACACAAAATGGGATAGGTAGGATAGGTGGATGGGGGGATAGAGGTAGAGTAGGTAGCGGGGAGAGGGGAGAGGGAGGGTGAGGTAGGGATTAGGATAGGGTAGAGTAGTGAAAATGGGGTGGATAGGTAGTGTTAGAGATATTATTGTTAGTGTTATGCCCTAGGCCTATAATTAATAGACTTATGTGTTGACATTATTTATTATTATATGAGATGTTTATCATTTGATTACTATATATGTTTTGTATATTTGTTTATAATAATCTCCGTCCCTAATTATTAAGAGAATAATTAGTATAATTGACAATGGATAATCATACGATGATTATATGCATAGAGATGCACATTGAGATTGTGGGTACTTGTTAGAGAATAAGTGACTGGACTTGACCCGCATGAGATTTATGTCATAGTCAAATGTCATAATTAAATCTCATAAGGTTACTTCATTTAGTCCCTAGACCTGAGATTATCATGACCTTACATATGATGAAAGTCATGTTTGATTTTAGTCAAACGATATCTTAACACGATATTTATAAAGGCTAATTTTGACATGACCAGATTCATGATGGGAAGGATGATAAGTCAAGATGGAATTTGTCCCTCGAAAGAGAGATGTTTTGCTTGGGTCCCTCGATGAGTGATAATGATGAAAGTGTATGGCCGTACCCCAATATGATTGGAATTATCATTATACTCGGAATCGAGAAAGCATTGAACAAAGACAAGTTGACTATGACCATGACTTGTGTTCAATATAACATCGTGAGACAAAGGGAGAAATGCAAGTGTACCATTGGAAACGTGAACACTTACGTTACATTATTTGGGTAGACATAATGGCTTGCTAGAGTCCGCTTATGTCTTATGAGAGTCGATATGATCGAACTCATTGCCAACATAATGTAATCATATTGGGTCACACACAACTAAAATGGATTGATTAAACCATGGAAAGAATGATTGAGAAAAACCTGTGGTGACTCATTGTATCGCGCGACAGAACAAGTCCATATGACTCGTCTGGTCGTGCGACACTATAAGCCCACAAAGTTATTTTTTGGACTGGTTTCCTAATTCGATTATGAAACATATATTGATGCTAAAGTAGTATAAATATAACAGTCCGTCAGCCCTACAAAGCTAGCCGAAAATCTGAAAATAAATTCACAACAATATTCTCAATATTATTCCAAGGTTTATAGGATCTAGCAATCTTCAAGAAATTGTTCTTGGGTTCATTCAAAGGTGTGGATACCGTAAGAGGGTATTCGCTCGTTCATCGATCAAGGCCTAGAGTTCAAGCAATCTGAAGAACGAAGTTTGTGATTCGAAATCACATAATCAAATCGTTCGATAGCTCAAGAACGAAAATCAAACAAGGTTGGTTACATCTATCTCATAGTTCCAAGTTAATTGTATAGAACGAATCGTAGGCTTCTTGGGTTTTATGTTATTTGATGCTTAATTCCGCTGCGCATGGACCCGTAAAACCCAACAGTGGTATCAGAGCCCCGTTCGTATCATTAAGTTTGGATAAACATGCTAGAAAAAAGTAATATAAATCGTTTATATGTTCTTTTGCATGTTTTGTATGCGATAGATTAATTGTTTTTGAAACAATATGCCTAAATCGTGTTCTATTGATATTGAATTAAATCTGTTAAAAGTCTATTGCATGATTTAATTGCTCTGTGATTTAGAATTGATTGAATTCTGCAAATCTGCATCTGGCTTCATGGTGTCACGCGACATAGTAGTTCTATGTCACGCGACAGATCATGGCTGATGACCTTTCTAAGTTGTGCGACATAATAAGACTCTGGGAGTCTCTGTCACACAACAGAACAAGCCCAATCTGGGCAGAGTCAGTTTGTTGAACAATCCTGCTAATCTGTGAATGTGTTTACAATCTGATATGTTTATGTGTTAATCTGGATGATATAAATTAAGTTTATAGGGCTATGCTAGATTAATTCATTGTTAATGCATGCTTAGTTAATTAAAATATGATTTTACTAATTGTTGCGATGCATGATTTATGTGTTCTTAAATGTTAAGAATTTTAGATGTTTAGTTGAAACAATATATTACGATTTCCTGAATGTTTAGATTGAAACATTAAAATTTTGGTTTTATGATTGTTTATGAGAAACAAGTCATTTTACGTGAAATTTAAAAGGAAGCTGATTGCTTATAAAAGGTAGTGATTATGTTGCCAAATCAGAGCTGATTTCTGATTGTGTATGTCTAGGAGAGTTCTGTCGAAGGAAGATTTGGTACTTAAGTAGTCCTTGTGGCTCACCTATCTTCCTGGGAACTTACTTGGTGCACGATTATGACTATCTTTGCTGATATGCTTATAATCTACCTTAAAGAACCTTCATTTAATTTTTAAGTTCTTTATGTCAATTCATGATTAAAACACTTGAGACCATTCGGATAGTTTTGGGTGGACTTGCCATAGCAAGGTACTTTGATTCTATTCGTATGCGAGCAAGATGAGGAAATGGTGGTTCTTATACGTTTAAAGTGAATGAACTTAATTGGGTTATCAAAATGGTTTTGGACCCAAGGCATAAGATGAGATTAAAATATGCCTAGACATATGATGTCTTGAATAAATCTCATAAAAGATCTAAGAGTCATATATGTGATATGATTGATGTTTTCTACCTAATTAATTTAATTTTGAGCGGTTTGCCATAGAAAACTTGAAATTGAATTAAAGTTGGATCTTAGCCCATTAAATGTATATTATGCTTATTTACATTTGAAGGTGTATAATTTAGTGGGAGCATTTTATGTAAATGCATTATACTTCTCATATGATATGTTTACTTATATGTGTTCATATTTTATGTGTATCTTTTTGTAGAATAAATGGCATCAAACAATAATCACTTTTCACTGCGATCTGTCCTTGAGAAGGAAAAGTTGGAAGAGAATGGTACAAACTATATGGATGGATCCGTAGTTTGAGAATTGTTCTCAAACAAGAAGAAAAGTTGTACGTTCTCGAGGAACCTATTCCACCTGAACCTGCTGCCAATGCTACTAGGGTAGTGAAGGATTAATATCTGAAACACAAGCGTGATTCGGTAGATGTTGGTTGCCTCATGCTCTCCGTCATGTGCAAGAACCTTCAGAAGGATCTTGAGCACTTGGGGACAGTTGATTTGAACAATCGACTGATGAAAATGTTCCAAGTTCAAGCTAGGCAAGAAAGGTATAACACAGTTAAGGTCTTGACCTCATGCAAGATGAGTGAAGGACAAGCTGTTGGTCCCCATGCTCTTAAGTTAAAGGGCCACATTGAGCATCTTGAAAGGCTCGGTTTTTCAATTAGCCAAGAGTTGGCTACCGACGTAATATTGAATTCGTTGCCCAAAGATTTTAGTAATTTCATAATGCACTATAACATGGGAGGCATGAATAAAAGCCTTTCCGAGTTAGTTCAAATGTTGAACACTGCGGAAACCAATATTGTCGAGAAGAAAACCGATCAAGTGTTGATGGTTAACAAGGGGAAGGGTTTCAAGGGTAAAGAAAAGGCAAAAGTTGATAATCCTAAGACAAATGTTGCTAAACCCAAATAGGCTTCCAAGCCTAAAGAGGCTAAGCCCAAGTCCCAAGAGGACGCATTCTGCTTCCATTGCAATGAGATTGGACATTGGAGGAGAAACTGCGCAAAATACAAGGAAGCACTGAAGAAGAGCAAAGGAGTTGCTTCGACTTCAGGTATCTTTGTTATAGATATATTCCTATCTACTTCTAGTTCTTGGGTATTGGATACCAGATGTGGAGCTCACATTTGTTTAAATGTGCAGGGTCTAAAGAACAGAAGGATGCTTAAGGAAGGTAAAGTGGACCTACGTGTGGGGAATGGAGCAAGAGTTGCTGCATTAGCCGTATGAACTTATGAAGTTACTTTACCTAGTGAACTAATACTTATTTTGAACAATTGTTATTACGTTCCAGCTTTAAATAGGAATATTATTTCGATTTTATGTTTGGATAATGAAGGTTTTAATTTTCTTATATGTGATAAGAAGTTTTCCATTTACAAGAGTGATATGCATTATTGTACTGCTATTTCATTCAATGGCCTTTATATTCTTGATGTTGAAAATCGTGATAATAATATCTATAACATTAACAAGAGATCTAAACCCAATGATGTAAACCACACTTACTTATGGCATTCTCGTCTTGGCCATATAAATGAGAAACGCATCTCTAAACTCCACAAAGATGGAATTTTAGACTCACATGATTATGAATCTTATGAGACATGCGAATCTTGTTTACTTGGCAAGATGACCAAGGACCCATTTACCAAAACTGGTGAAAGGGCGGGCGACTTATTTGGACTCATACATACCGATGTATGTGGGCCTATGAGTAGCGATGCTAGGGGAGGATTTCGGTACTTCATAACATTCACTGATGATTATAGTAGATTTGGATATGTTTATCTAATGAAACATAAAAGTGAATCGTTTGAGATATTTCGAATATTTCAAAATGAGGTACAAAATCAACTTGGCAAAACTCTTAAAGTACTTCGATCCGATCAAGGTGGTGAATATTTGAGCCAAGAATTTGACAGTCATCTTAAGAGTTGTAGAATCGTTTCAGAACTCTCTCCACCCGGAACACCACAATGGAATGGTGTGTCTGAGAGGAGGAATAGAATCTTGTTGGACATGGTTCGTTCTATGATGAGTCAATTTGAGCTTCCTTTATCCTTTTGGGGACATGCACTAGAAACTGCTACTTTCACTATAAACAGAGTTCCTACCAAATCTGTTCAAAAGACCCCATATGAGATGTGGCATGAAAGAAAACCTAGTTTGTCTTTTATAAAGATTTGGGGTTGCGATGCATATGTCAAGAAGTTAATTTCTGACAAGCTAGCACCTAAATCTGACAAATGTGTTTTCGTGGGTTATTCTAAGTAAACCAAAGGATACTATTTCTACAACCGAAACGAGAACAAAGTGTTTGTTGCTCGAAATGGTACTTTCTTAGAAAAGGAGTTTCTTCGCAAAGGAACCAGTGGGAGTAAAATAGACCTCGAAGAAATTTAAGAACCCGAAAACAACATTGAACCTATGGTAGAGACAGAACCAAATTCACAAGTAGTTGTGGAACCGGTTCAAGATGCACAAGCCCTTCGCCGAAGTGGTAGGTCACGGTCCGAACCCAAGAGATATGGGTTTCTCGTTACAGAAAGTGATGAAGTGGAGTTAATCGAAAATGATGAACCTACTTGCTATCAAGAGGCGATGTCCGCTCCTGATTCGGAAAATTGGCAAGAGGCCATGAGTCCGAATTACAATCCATGGAAGATAATCAAGTTTGGAACTTGATTGATCCACCCGAAGGTGTAAAAACCATAGGGTGCAAATGGGTCTTCAAAAAGAAGACCGACATGGATGGGAAGGTGCACACCTACATATGATGAAACCTTTTCGCCTGTAGCTATGCTTAAGTCTATTAGAATTTTAATTGCCATAGCCGCATATTATGACTATGAGATATGGCAAATGGATGTCAAAACAACTTTCCTTAATGGGAAGTTATTTGAGGATGTATACATGATACAACCTGAAGGTTTTGTTAATTCAGAAAATTCTAACAAGGTGTGTAAGTTGCAGAAATCCATTTATGGATTGAAGCAAGCTTCTAGGAGTTGGAATCTACGTTTTGATGAAGCAATCAAGGAGTTTGGCTTTATCAAGAACAAAGATGAACCTTGTGTATACAAGAAAATTAGTGGAAGCGTAGCACTATTTTTGGTGTTGTATGTCGACGATATCTTACTCATTGGAAATGACATTCCTGCACTACAGACTGTCAAGTCTTGGTTAAGAAAGTGCTTTTCGATGAAAGATATAGGCGAAGCTGCATATATCCTTGGTATCAAGATCTATAGAGATAGATCCAAGAGGATGATTGATTTAAGTCAAAGTACTTACATTGACAAGGTTCTTAGAAGATTCCAAATGGAAAATTCTAAAAGAGAAAACTTGCCAATGTTACATGGTATATCTCTTAGCAAGAATCTAAGTCCTAAGACTAATGATGAGCGAAAGAGAATGAATGATATTCCATATGCTTCGGCAATTGGGTCTATCATGTATGCTATGTTATGTACTAGACCCGATGTCTCGTGTGCTCTAAGCATGACGAGTAGGTATCAATCAGATCCCGGTGAACCACATTGGATAGCAGTCAAGAATATCCTCAAGTACTTACGAAGAACTAAGGATGTATTCTTGGTCTTTGAAGGAATGAAAGAAGATCTTGTAGTAAAAGGCTACACAGATGCTAGCTTCCAAACCAACAAGGATGATTTCAGATCGCAGTCTGGATTTTTGTTTATGCTTAATGGAGGCACTGTGAGTTGGAAAAGTTCCAAGTAAAGCACCGTCGCTGATTCTACAACCGAAGCTGAGTACATAGCGGCATCTGATGCAGCTAAGGAAGCCGTTTGGATCAAAAAGTTCATTAGTGATTTGGAAGTCATTTCAAGCATCAGAGATCCTATTGAACTTTACTGTGACAACAATGGTGCCATTGCACAAGCAAAGGAACCAAGGTCACACCAGAGATCCAAACACATACTTCAACGTTTCCACATTATCCGAGAGATATGTGAAAGGGAAGACGTAAAGATATGCAGAGTAGACACTGATGACAACGTGGCGGACCCATTAACTAAGGCTCTCCCGCAAGCTAAACATGATGGTCATGTTAGGTCCATGCGTATTCGATACATGGGAGATTGGCCCTAGTGCAAGTGGGAGACTGTTAGTGTTATGCCCTAGGCCTATAATTGATAGACTTATGTGTTGACATTATTTATTATTATATGAGATGTTTATCATTTGATTACTATATATGTTTTGTATATTTGTTTATAATAATCTCCGCCCCTAATTATTAAGAGAATAATTAGTATAATTGTCAATGGATAATCATACGATGATTATATGCATAGAGATGCACATTGAGATTGTGGGTACTTGTTAGAGAACAAGTGACTGGACTTGACCCGCGTGAGATTTATGTCATGGTCAAATGTCATAATTAAATCTCATAAGGTTACTTCATTTAGTCCCTAGACCTGAGATTATCATGACCTTACATATGATGAAAGTCATGTTTGATTTTAGTCAAACGATATCTTAACACGATATTTATAAAGGCTAATTTTGGCATGATCGGACTTTCATCAATATTATTCCAAGGTTTATAGGATCTAGCAATCGTCAAGAAATTGTTATTGGATTCATTCAAAGGTGTGGATACCGAAAGAGGGACTTCGCTCGTTCATCGATCAAGGCCTAGAGTTCAAGCAATCTGAAGAACGAAGTTTGTGATTCGAAATCACATAATCAAATCGTTCGATAGCTCAAGAACGGAAAGCAAACAAGGTTGGTTACATCTATCTCATAGTTTCAAGTTAATTGTATAGAACGGATCCTAGGCTTCTTGGATTTTATGTTATTTGATGCTTAATTCCGCTGCGCATGGACCTGTAAAACCCAACAATTATCCCATAGTGGGAATTGACAAATCTTTCCTATGGCATATAAAGATCCTGGGTCACTCCCCTTAACACCAATTGATTTTAAGGTGGAACCTCGGACTTTAAGATGGTATCAGAGCATGTTCTTACACGTGCAGGCCCAACGGCCCACGATGTTACTCCGCGCCACCCGATTAATAAGTCCACGTTGTAAGTCTTTGGCAAAGTCGGCTACACGTGAGGGGCGTGTTAGAGATATTATCCCATATTGGAAATTGACAAACCTTGCATATGACATATAAAGATTCTGGGTCACTCCCCTTGACACCAATTGGTTTTAAGGTGAAACCTCATACTTTAAGATGGTATCAGAGCAGGTCCTTATACGTGCATGCCCAACGGCCCACGATGTTACTCCACGCCAACCGATTAATAAGTCCACATTGTAAGTCTTTGGCAAAGTCCGGCTACACGTGAGGGGCGTGTTAGAGATATTATCCCACATTGGGAATTGACAAACCTTGCCTATGACATATAAAGATTATGGGTCACTCCCCTTGACATCAATTGGTTTTAAGGTGAAACCTCAGACTTTAAGAGGTAGGGGTTGGGGTGGTTGGATAGGGTGTGCGGGCTGGGATGGTTGGGGTAGTTGTTAAAAAATAATTTTAGTATTAGATAAAAAAAATTGACGGGAGGGTGAGAGACGTAGGAGGGGGCATTTAGGGGAGATGTTAAAAAATAATTTTAATATGAGCTGATAAAAAAATATGAGCAAAAAATAAATTGATGGGGGGTAAGGGGTTGGAGCGGCGGCATGAGAGTTGATAAAAAAAATACGAGCAAAAATTTTTTTGATCGGGGGAGAGGAGGTGTGGTGGTGTTGGGTGGGAGAGGGGGGACCAGTGGAGGGGTGACATGATAGTTGTTAAAAATAATTTTAGTATGAGCTAAAAAAAATTGATGTGTGGGTAGGGTGGGGGTTGGAGGGGCGGCAGGAGAGTTGATAAAAAAATTAATATAAGCAAAAAAAAATTGACGGGTGGGGGATAATGGGGAGTGGGGGGGGGGTTGGGAGGTGTAGGTCGGGGTAGTAGGGTTTTGGGGGGTGATGGGAAGCATTTTTCGAAAAATGTTTTGAGTAGGGAAAATTTGGAAGTAATTTTTCTTAGGAAACAAGACTATTTTTTACTGACCGAAAAATCTTTCTGTTGACTTTATTTTCGATGGTTACCAAATACCGAAAAATTGAGAAAACATTTTTCGTAAAACATTTTTCCCAAAATAAACGAAGCCCTAAGTCACTCATTGATATTCGATGGAATATAGTAAAAGGGCAAATCCTGGTGCGCCAAGCCCTCCCCGCCAAGTGGGGGTTGGTAGAGGAAACCATTTGCTAGAGCCTTCCCCTGACAATTGTCAAGAGGCTGTTCGTCAAGGTTCGAACCCATGACCTTTGGTTATAATTAATTGTAAAATAAAAATTCATACTGTAAGGAAACAATTGAATATCGTGTTCAAGTTTAAGGCTACGAAATTTGTCTCAAGAATAATAAAGTCAGCCTAAAAATGGTTTTGTTTGCATAAAATAATGATTCTCTAGCCTGAGGCTCTGCTTTCGAGTTTAAAAATTGAGAGAAAGGGAGGAAGTGGAAAGAAAGGGAAGAAAAATTATAGGATTTTCCTCCCAAAATTGAAAGGAAATGAAAGGAAAGAAAGTGGAAACTTGACAATTTTTATTATTATTCCACTTTTACCCTCACATATTTTTTGTAATCTTATTATTACCTTTCTCCTCTGGTCAACCCACTCCACCATCACCTTTAATCACCCACCGACTGACCACCTTCTCTTCCAACATAGCTCTTTCTCTTTCCCTTTCCCATCTCCACCTTCGCTGCCAACCTACCCGTCTCTTTCTCCCAACCCCATCAATTTTTTAATCTTCGGCAACCACAAAGAAACTCCATCTAAATACCTGTTCGCCACCCTTTCGTTTGCACATTGAGCTCCAACAATGGAGTTTTCTTCAGTACCCCACCCATCTATCTCAGTACCCCACCCATCTGTCTCTCTCTCTCTCTCTTATTTTAAATTAGATCTGTGTTTTTTCTTTTTTAATTTACAATTTAATAAGGGGCTTTCTATATTTTTTCCAGATCGTAACCAAACGAAATTTTAAATTTGAAAATATGAGTAATTATCCATCTAAATCTATGGAAAAATAATTCAAAATTGTTAAGCATTATTTGTGGTTATGTTTGACGATATTTGTAGTAATATAAATTTGTTAATTATTTTTTATTAAGAATATTTTGGATTAATATTTTATGTTTGTTATAAATATGAAGGCTGAACTTTTCTATTTTTCCTCTGCCCATGCCCACCATGTGTTTGTTTTTATGTCTGTGTGAAAGTGGTTTATTTTCAATTTGAAGGTATAGAAGCCATTTTCTTTTTATTTTCTCTCATTTCATTTCAAAACTCGGAAGCATGAGGAGAAAATTTTTTATTTTTCCTTTCATTTTCTTCTTAACTCGAAAGCACATCAGAAGAAATTTAAATTAACTTCCCTCCCTTTCTTTTCTCTAATTTTTCCTCCCCTCGCTTTATTTTCTCTTCATTAAAACTCGGAAGCGGACCCTAAGTGTTTTTCCTACTCGTCGAGAGTAAGGTCCTCGCAGTCGGTCACTATGCAAGCCATTCTCTTCTAAAATGAAGATTTTTTTTTCAAATAATTCTATTTAAAAAATCTAAATCTCAAAATAATCCAAATTTGAAACTATTTGTCAAAATGATCAACTTTATGAAACTCGCTACACGGTGTAGCGAGTTTATAATTTTTTCGATTAAAATCGCTACACGGTATAGCGAATTTAAATTTGTTCAATTTTATTTTAATATTTATGCTATTAAAAAATAACTAAAATTTGAACTCGCTACGAGTTCAAATTGACAATAACCACAAAAGGTCCAAAGTAAGTTTAGATCAAAGTAAGTTTGTTCTCCGTCTCACTTTAAATTACAAAATATATATTACAATAGGCAATGGAGATAACCGTCGAGACAAAGAACGGCTGGGATTGACTCTCGCGAATTGATCTAACGGCCTTAATTAAAGACTCTCCATGGCAGTTAGCGGCAGTTAGATCTATCCTCGCGTTCTCTCTCCCCCCACCCCAAACAGTTGGCGCTCCCTCTTCCCTTCCTCCTCTTCCCCCACTCTTATGCCTATAATTCACTGCCATTGAAACATCATCCCACGATTCCAAATACTTCTACTTTTGTTGTTTAATTGCTTTCTGTTCTATCTCCTCTATGTATTCGTTGATTGTTTTTAATTGCTTTTAAAACTCTTTATTACTGCATGGTGTATTCTTTAGTCTGTAAATTGTTTACTGCCGTAATTTTTTATTTTTTATTCAAGTTGATCATGCATTTAATTTGATGTATACAGACATTTGATGCGTTAATTCGACGTGCTTTTGCTTTCATTCCCTATTGCAAAACTTTCCCTACTGTTTGATCTGATGTAGATTACTCTGATTGGTAAAAAGAATAAGGACGGAATGGACGATTGTCAGCCCTTTTTTCTCTCAAATTGAGTCTGTAGAGGGTGACCATGTATAGAAAACCTCAAAGTAGAGAATTCAACTATTGTAGGGATGGTGCTGAGCCTTTTGTTAGATACATGATTTGTATTTTTTAAAGGGTTTATTGTTTATGCCAGGTTTCTTAAGCTCATTGCATTTAGAACTCCCTATTGGTCGTTTTGGTTTTTATTTGTTATTTGTAATGCTATTAGTGCTAATCTTAGCAAATATGCATCTCATAACAGGTCACAGAATGTGGAACTTTTTGCTTCGACGTACGGTGCGATCGTGAGACAATTTCTTACATATCTCCCCAAAGTATTATCTTGAATCATTTTTTTTCTTGGGAACCAAAACTGAAAGAGGCTCTTTTTATTTTGGGCTTAGTATGTCCTGATTAATGGAACTAACTGGAGTAGTGCATATTCCCCATGGAATTGGATTTTGGTTCGTATTTCAGAGACAGTAAGGGTGATCATGCTCAAAATAACAACGTCAACACGAAGGGGGGGTAATGATTTAGTACTAATGAAGGTATCTAGATTTCAGGCTTATGATTCCTCACTTTCCAAATTTTTTATACTATTGTTTATTTTGAATAGAAGATTTATTATGTCTTTGCAAAAAAATTGAATTTGCTTGACTGGGTAGTGTAGCGATGCGTGAATTTTTCGAATAACAGAGTCGCCACTTATTATTTATTTAGGAAAACAATAAGAAAAACCTTAAAAAGAGATTTGAGGGTTCGGGGGTTAAGTTATCGAATGGGTAGGTCGAGGAGCATCCATTCCACCCAATCCGGAGATCGGTCTTGCCAATCGAGTATTATCAATCTTTTTAATAACTAATTAGATAAAGAACAAGAAAACCCTAATCAATTTCTTGATTAGGAATGTCGGATTGTACGCTTCGAGATCGCCTTCATCGATTGAAGGGACTCTAGGCTAATCCTTTTGATGGGATTACACCACTCTAAAAGCCAATAGAGAGAGATTAAGAAGAAAAGAGTAAAAGTATAGGAGTTTACCTAGTTTAGGGAGGATTTGATTTAGAACGTGGTTCTAAGATGTTTTCTCGATCGAGAAGTGATTTGGGCAGAGTTTCGACTCAATATGAGAGTCAAATCTTGATGCGGACAGAGCTTCGCCTCAATCCTTGATTCGGGTTTGGATGTTTGTTGATCAACAGGGTTGATAAACAAACTTTAGGTGATTTTAGGGAGGTTTTGTGAGTGATTTGAAGGAATCTTTCGTGGAGAGAAACCAACAAATTGTGTGTGTTGTGTGGAAATCTGGACCTCTTGATCCTTGGAAGTCACCAAGTATTTATAGGGGTTTAAGAGGTAGAGGTGGAGAGGTAAAACACTCCTAGGAAGCTTCCAGAACTCAATTCTGATTGGAGAACCGGATTAGATGAGGTTTATCAAGAAAAGAGTTTGGGACGGAGAAGAATTGTGATTCTGCACATCCTATCGAGGGGATATCTCGCGCGAGATATGATATCTCGTGCGAGATATCTAGTCTGATGACTATTTTGTCCTCTTCAGTTTATTCCGTTAGTCAGTTAGGTCCAAAACTAACGAGGTTAGTTAGAAACTTAACGAAAACATGACGAAACTGACATGCTTTCATCAAAACATAAAAGAGAGACGAAGAGTAGTGTAATCATGATTTATTGGTTCAGAATGGGGTGTCTACAGAGCCCCTCGGCGACAGGTCTTATGAAAGAAGAAGTGTCGTCGATAGAAAAGACATCATTCTGAACATTGGGATGGTCGTGCCGCACGGCTGCCTACGTATCTCCAAGAGAGAATCAGACCAAACGTAGTTCGACTCCAAAACACTAAAAAGGCTATTTTAGGTATTTTGAAAAGCATTTTTGAAGAGGTATTTTTTTTGAAAAGGTAAAATCATACTGAGGAATCAAGGACTTGACCCAATTCTGATGATACCCGGTTTGTTGATGAAGTTGTTGAAGTGTGCCGCCCGAGGTTACTGACGTTCCCGTTGTTGTTGCCGAGGTCACGGACTTGAAGTTCGCTGCCGTCCGCGTACTTTGAAGTTGTCGCCGAGGTCACGGACTTGAAGTTGCTGCCGTCACAGACTTTGATATTGTTGCCGAGGTCACGGTCTTGAAGTTGCTGCCGTCACAGACTTTGATATTGTTGCCGAGGTCACGGACTTGAGGTTGCTGTCATCACAGACTTTGTTGGTGTCGCCGAGGTCACGGACTTGAGGTTGCTGACATCACAGACTTTGCTGGTGTTGCCGAGGTCACGGACTTGAAGTTGTCGGTTGAGATGAAGGTTCTGTCGGCCCCTGTAATGCAAGGATATATGCACGATGGTCTCGGATGGACCCGAATGATTCTTGCCTTTCTGTACCTGTCAGCACATAAAGATTCCAAGTAGATTTTCCAGATTTTAGTTGTTCAACTAGACTTACGTGGTGGTGCTCACGTCTGTTCGTGTAAATGGCCGGTCGGACATTTTGGTGGTAAGTTTATGTATGAGTATATGGTATATGAACATGTAGGGACATGTGTGTATGGATTTGTATTTGAGAGGGGTGAAATATATGAGTGAACTTGTGTTTGACAAGTTGGGACCAAATCAGGTTTGTGTAGAATCTGTTGCTAGTCAGCGAGACTGAATTGTTGTAGAATTTCGTTTGATGAGTATCCTTGTGTGAACACATCTAGGTCTGTTGAGAATCTTCATTCTTACTTCTCCTTGAGTCGTGTCTCTAGGAGGCAAACGACTACACATCTGTCGACTGTCGTAATGGCTTTATGTCCAAGGCCCTTTGGTGTCTCAAGCCCCAAGTTGTTTGCAAGTGGTAGATGACTTTGTGAACAGGCTTGTGAAGCTGCTCTCTTTGATTTGAAGGTGATCGAAGAAGACTCTCCTTGTTGATTTGATTTGAAGAAGATCGAATGACGCTCGATGAAGAAGGCTGAAGAATACTCTCCCTTTGTCCTTTGATTTTTTTTTCTTAGTGCGCACCCTGGTTTTTGCCTAGACCGCCCTTTCGGGTTTTCAATCTAGCGGGCATCTCTTTGCGTCTTTTTTTTTTCATTTTTTTTTTCATTTTTTTTTGAATAGTATGTAACTCGAAGAGAACTCAGAGAGAAAAAATCTTATTGAGGAGAGAGAAATGAGATCTCAAGTTAGTTTAGGAGAGACGAACTCTATTCTTTGGAAGGTGATCCAAGCATTGACTCTTTGGAGAGGTGAATTTTATAATGATGAGAGTGAGAAGCAAAGAGGAAAGCCCCTAATGCAGATTTGATTATTTTGAAGAGTTTGAAGTAGAGATTGACTGGGGGAGGAAAGGTGAGGAAGCCCCAGTTTTGATGCTTGAATTTCAAGAGTGTGTATGAGAGTGGCTAACAGGAAGCCCCTAGACTCAACAAAGAACGCTACATGGCTCAAAGGTCTAGAAAATTTGTTCTACCTTTTAATGGACCGTGTATCATCTGGAAATTTCTAAATAAGTTTGAGAAGGAAGCCAATCATTAGTATGACTTAAGGGTAAACATTTTTCTTGATACTGAAAGTCTTCTTCACTTGATGTAGGAGGATTTTGAGGAATCCTCTTTTCTTTTGTTGGTATCACTTGACTCTCCTTCTTTGTGGGAGAGTCCTTCATGCCTTTGTTGAAATTCTATCCTTGTTGTGGGGCGATGAAGGCTTGAGAGGCTTTTTTTTTTTTTTCGATGCTCTATTTTTGCCAAGGACGAATTGAGGAGTTTCGTCCTAGCGAGCTTTTTTTTTTTTTTTTTTTTTTTTTTTTTTTTTTTTGTACTCTCAAAGCCTTGAGTTGAGTAGCCCCACTTTTCTTTGGATGAATGTTGACAACAGCACCTTTGGCTTTCTTCGCTTGTTGGTCTCTAACTTTCAGTAGGGGTAATGTTTAACCCTTAAGCCTCCTAATGATAACTTGCTTTTTAAAGTCACTTAGAAGTTTCTATTTTTGCGATGATTTAGGGAATGGAAGGTCCATTATTTTGCATGAGTTGAATGAGAATTATGAGGTAGAACAACCTTAGGGAAAGTGTTTAGAAAAAGAAATTACTTTGATTAATGGAGAAATTTAAGAACAGACTCGATAGTTTAGAAGACACAAACTAGAGGAGGTGAGAAGTACTAGAAAGACAGAACGACTCTTCGAGTTCATACTTGGAAATTTAAAACCTAATCTACTTCTATCAAAGGAAAAAGGGAGAGGATAGTGGTAGCCCCAAAGTGGTAAGTGTAGATTTCTTCTTGGAGCTTCATCTTCTTCATGGATTGCGAGGGAGAGGATTGGTGATGACGTTGGGACGTTCTAGATCTCCATTATCAAAGAGGTCTTGTATGATGTCCTTCAAGTGGTGGCAGGAGTTGGTGTCATGGCCGGTGAAGTCGTGGTACTTGCAGAATAAGTGATGAGCATGATTCGGACCCATATCCTTCGGAGGACCACCTTCCCTTGGTTTGATTTTTTCATTCTGGACAAGCACATCGAAGAGTTCTTCTTGAGTGATTCCTTCAATTTTGTCGTAGTGCCTCTTTTTCTTTTCGGGAGGAGGGACAGCAGAATACTTTCCGGTGTTGGGGCGGCTGAGTGCAATAGCGTTGACTGAAGCATCCTTACTTGTAGCGGGTTTGTTATAGCCGAAAGTACTTTCCTTCTTTTTGATTTTTAGGAAGTCGTCAACCCTAATTCCGGACTCGAGGAGTTCATTGAAACTAGGAAAGTAGTTACCGGCGAGCTTCTCTTGAAATTCATCACGAAGGCATTGAAGGAAGATGTGGATTTGCTCTTTGAGAGTAGGTCTTTCGACAATTTCAGTGAGTTTGAATCTCCATCTTCTAGCAAATTCAGCAAAGGACTCATTGGCATGTTGTTTGGTTTGTTCAAGATCCCTCCTAGTAGGGCGGTAGGTGGAGTTGTCTTCAAACTGCCTTTGGAAGACTAAACATGCGGATGACCAATCAAGCCTTGTAGTCGTAGGAAGAGACATGTACCAATCCTCTTAAAGACCTTCTAAAGTTTGAGGAAAGCATTGGGCCAAGATTGTGTTATCAACGCCCATTGGAAGCATGGCCCAAGTATAGGTATCAACATGAGCTCGAGGACGTAGTACCATTGAACTTGGCGATATCGGGTGTCTTGTACTTGCGAGGAAACTTAGTGATGGACTGTTGAAGAGCATCGGGATCAAATGGAACGAATGACCCTTTGGAAGTGTCAAGAGTTGCAAGCTTCTTTTCGAGGTAGTTCTTAGTAACATGGTCACCAAGTTTAGTAGTTTCACCACTGCCTTCTTTCTTGGTTTTAGCACCCTTGGAGGTATGTTCCTCATCATCGGAGGAGGATGAGGAAGAGGAGGAATCGGATTCTTCCTTTTTCTTGCTTGACTTCTTGGTTTTTCTATTCACTTTGGTGTAGGATTCCTCTTCGTCGGAGGAGGATTCCACTTTCTGCTTTTGTTTTCTGCCTTTCTTGACTTTCAACTCGTGGAGTTCTTTCATGAGGGCGGTCATTTGGGCATTTTGCTCATCAATTTGCTTACTTTATTCATCCAACCTAGTCATGGCTTCGATGAGTTGGACCTTAGCATCGTTGAAATCGGCCTCGGTGGTAGAAGGAGAAGCAGACATCGTGTCGAGCTTTGGCGAAGAACCTAGACGTGTAGCAACCGTGTTAAACCATGATCGAGTCCCAACAAGTCGGCTGAATAGGGTGAATGAAGGCTTGAAGGTTTGAAGGTTTTGGCCAAAACACGAAAAGATCGAACACTTATCTCGTACGAGACAAGTAGTCTCGCGCGAGACTTCACCACGGAAAGCCACAATTTTTCTGATTTTAATCCTAATTTTGGTCGGACGGAAAATCCGTTTTGGGGGTTTCTAAAGTTCAAGAACCAAACCTAGGGACCTAGGGGTCGGAGTAATCCAAAGTAACATCAAGTTTTGTGCAATAATTTTGATGAGAAAATTTTCTCTTTTTAGGAGCAAATCCGAAGGGACAACCGTAGGGACGTTTCCGAAGGGACAATTCCGGCGACAATTTATTGATTTCTTTTCCGTGGATTATTGCCCAAAACGATCTTGACAAGGGATTACAAGGACTCCAAGATCAAACCGACCGGTCAAGGAGTGTCTTAAAAAGTCAATCTACATGATATACGCGGCGACGCAGTGGCCGGAAGGCTAGGCTCCCCGCGATATGACAATCTAGGTGGATTGAATACGCGGAGTGGGATGATCCAACGTCGGAGAGACCGACGACTAAGTGGTTACCGTCATCCGTCCTTAGTGTGGGTCCCGGGTTTATCAAGGGTATGTAGTGCAATGACAGTTATAGTATGATGTGCGCGTGTGTGAGAGTCGAATCTAGGTGATAGAGTAAAATAGAAAGTTTTATTTTTGAAAACAAAAGAAAACAAGCAATGGCCGCACCAAGTGGTTGCCTACGTTTCTCCCAATTTAGGAAGACTCAGGCCGTCGTAGTTCCACTTAAAGAGAGAGAGAGAAGGAATTAAATTAATTCAAATTACAACTCCCGAATCCTCCATGGACCGGACTTTAAATTAAAAACCAATCGCACGCAGGTATAAAGTTTAAGTAATAAATTAATTATCCTACCCTGCAAAATAGAGTTAGCACAAGCAAAATAATAATAGTATTTATTTTGATTTTTCCGATTTTTTTTTGAAGTTTTCGAGACTGTTTTTGATTTTTTTTTGAATTTTTTTTTTTTGTCAAACCTGAAAGATCAGTAAACTAACCAAGTTTTTTTTTGTTTTTGTTTTTAACTAGTCAGTAACCCGTCGGTACCCGACGGCGATTTTTTTTTTTTTTTTGATTAAGTAAATAATTATTTATGTGTTTTAATTGATTTTTAAGTAACAATATAAATCGAAATTGATAATCAATGTAGCGGATATTAGGAGTATAATTAATGCAGAAAAAAGATGTTGACACATGATGTAACGTGGAAAGCCCTTGAGACAACTATCTCGCCGGCACAAAACCACGGTAGGTTAGGTCCCTGCCTAACCAAAAAATATTATTAAGATTTTAGTGTTACAACTTTGGAAGATGAAGAGATATGGTTACAATAGCGTGAGTTTAATAGTGTGTGCCTAAGTGTCAACATAATCTCTTCCATCTCCTATATATTTAAAGAAAAACAAAATTAAAACAAAGAAAATAATAAGAAATTGCAATACTTTTGTTTAACCACAAATTGTGCGACATAAATTCTCAGAGTCTGTCGAAAACTTCCTTGTAGACTATATTCAACGTCTTGTCATATGTTTGATCATCTGAATCACAAATAATAACTTTAAGTCCTCTCTTGCTGGTTACTCTGGAAAATGCTACATAAAGTTGTCCGTGACTGAAAACAGGTTGTGAAAGATATAGTCCTACATGGGAAAGAGATTGTCCCTGACTCTTGTTGATTGTCATAGCAAAAGAAACGGCAAGTGGAAATTGCCTTCTTTGGAATCTTACCGGAAATTTTGTCACATCTGACGGAGACATTATCATTCTAGGAATAAGCACCTTCATGCCAACATTCTTTGCTGAAAGCATCTTGGCTTCGACTACGTGCTTACCTACATATATGTAACAAAATTAAGTATTAAATTATATGTATATAAAAAATAAAAAATTACTGTATTTACCTAATTGAGTGACAATCATCCTGGTGCCGTTACACAATTCAGCAGCTTGATCAAGATTTCTCAAAAGCATTACTATGCACCCAACATTCAGCTTAATAATGTGATTTGCCAATCCAGAACACTTGATAGTGTTTAGAAATTCAGGTGAGAATATATCTTCAGCACCATTTTCATCATTCTCATCCTTACAAATGGCATCAGAACTCATATATTCAACTTCCTCTCCCGGAAAGAGTGACATGACATAATCATTTATGTTATTGACAATCTCATTTGTTGGAGCAAGCACAGCTCTAGTCTGGAAGAATCCTTCGACATCCTTATTTTGCAATAAGTCAGGATATATAAATTCGACTATTTTTGCAATAGGATCTGAAGCCTCACGAATCAATATATCATCAGGAAGGTTAATGTCAATTTCCCCGTCATTATCTCCACCGGCAATCCCATTTCCGACACTCAAGAGCCACCGAGCGAAATCTCTTATCTCTTCCGAATTATGAGAAGTAGAATCACCCTACATTAAGTTAAATATATACAAATTACTTAAATTGAAATAAAAATATTTAAGTAGATGAATAAAGGCTATTTAAGAATTACCTGCAATCTCATATTATGCGTCAATCTGAGAACCTCACAAATATTCCATATTTTGGATGAACAGAGCGCAAAGATGCACAATATCATGCCTACTCCCTTTAGGAACAACAGTAAAATCTGGTCAAGTCACCACCGAATACAATAACTAAACCACCAAATGGTTTATTGGAATATCTCCCCTCGGGTGTACGAATAATATCTCGGAGGCTACGATCGAGAGCCTCAAAACAATGTTTATGAGCCATTGGAGCTTCGTCCCATATAATTAGTTTGGTTTTCTGTAGAAGTGCTGCCTCATCCGTACCCGACTTTAGTTTACTGCAAGTTGAGCTCTCGTTTACCTGTATCGGGATACCGAACCTAGAATGCGCGGTCCTACCTTTCAGAAGGAGCAATGAAGCTATGCCACTGGAAGCAACAGGAAGAACAATATCTCTCCTGCTCCTTAATGCAGAACACAGTGTTTTCCATAAGAAGGTCTTTCCCGTACCACTATAACCATAGAGGAAAAACACAACACCGTTTCCTCGATCAACAACTGACATAATCTTATCATAAACACTCTTTTGCTCGACTGTTAACTGAGGATGTAATCTGAAGTGCTCAGCTTTCATCTCATCAATGTCATAAGATGTCTCATCTAGAATGAGCTTATTTATCGCATCACCAATGACATTGCCAACCGGTTTAGGCATGTCTTTAAATTTATGGAGACTGCTGCAATTCTCGATCAGTAACTTCTCAATTTCCGCCAAAGCAAGATTCTGGACCTGTTCATTAATTAATTTCAAACCTGAAATTATAAAAAAACAAAATAAATATATTAATATAGATAAATATATAGAATCATATTGTATAACTGTAAATTAGAAATAAAATCATAATTGATATTTATTGTAAAACAAATATGTAAACATGGGACGGAATACCCGGATTATCGTGCATCCTCCGATACTTGTACTCTATATCATCACATAATAAGTGCCAAGTCTTCTCCCATACCTCTCCCGGATTCGACTTACTATTAGATAGTAGCAACATAGAAAATAGTCTTCTCAGACTATCGGGCAACCTCCAATGACTCGCTTCTATAATTCCATCAACATATTCCTTGTCATCATCTAATAATCCCAGAGCGTAACATGCAGATTTGAAATCGGGATGAACAACGCGATTTACAGTTCTCAAATCCTTGAATTCCATGGGACCTGCTACATGATTCAACATTATCCTGAGGTAATACAATTCTCCGCAATTCATTGGAACATGATAAATACGCCCCACTGCAAAACGTTTATCTTTCTTCGAACGCCATTCACGTTTAGTTTTATCCCATACGAAATGATGAGGAAATTTACAGTATTTATATTTCTGAGCCTCTGAATGAATACTTTTATACTCCATCCACTTCATAAATTGAGATTCTTTAACTGTCGCTTTATCCAAAACATCAGGAAGATAGTCTCTATCCTTGAAGGGGATACTATGGTCACCCTCCAAGTGAAAAGCCAAGCGCTCAACAGGAGGGGTCCGATAATGTATGTCGAATCCGAAAATCCTCCACATAGCTTCACACGCAGAGACATATCGACAATCAATTTGCCTTTTCACCTCATCATTTTCGATTGCAAGGCATATCCTGTCGGTTCCCTTGTTTATATACTTGAACAAATACTTGATTGCCTTGCTCTGATTGCAGTACTCGACATTTATGTGAGCTTCATACTTTAGCAAAAGATATGAATTGAATGGGACAACTGAACAATTATCGAGAGCAACTCCACCCTTATCAATTATGAACCCCGTGTCTCTTCGCCTATATACATGATACCCATTCTCGTCTACACGAGTGCGATCATTGAATAATTTAGGGAATTTCTTTGAGCACCTGTTGTGATCCATACACAGAGATTTAGGATTAGCAGCACCACATGGTCCATGCAACATATATTCAGCAACTGCCTCGTATAATCTAGGATATTTCTCCTTATCAGGAATCTCAGCAATAATCCACTTGTCAATATCTTCAAGATTATGACCCTGATCCTGGCGGTTAAGAAAGAGAAGAATATGAGCATGTGAAAGGCTCCTCTTCTGAAACTCCACCGTGTATATAACTGCATGAATCAATTAACAAAATAAGAGGAACATGCTAATAAAAAAAATATAATTGACAAAACAATAAGAGGAAAACAAATAATATTTAAAGATTTACTTACTTGCTTTTGGGGTGCCAAATACTTTGCCTTTCTTGAAATCTGCAATCATCTGATTAAGCTTCATTCTAAATACCCTGTTTAATACATCAGGCCTATCCTCAGGCCTAATGCCATATTTTTTACAGAATCTCGTAATCTCCGGCCATTTAGAATTACACGTAAATGTTATGAAAAGTGACGGATACCCAGTCCATTTACATATAGCGAGAGAATCCTGGTAATTTTGAGTCATCCACCGCTGCCCGCCGGTATAAGTGGATGACAATATAACTCGTCTCCCAGATGCTTCGCCGGTATCTCCCCTTAACGATGCATCCGACAGATTTTTATAAGTTTCCATCCGAAGAGTAGGCTGATTATAACGTATCCATTGAAGCCTCTGTGTATCCATCATAACATATGCATCAACCATAAATTGCTTTGCGGCAAAGAACCGACCGCTTCTCATAAGCTGTGATCCTTCTCTTATCCTCTCCTGAAGTCGAAAAGATAAAAACTCTTTTATTGACAAACTTGATCTCTTTGCCCTGGGAGGTTTATTTCTCGGAATGTCTGTGAAATATTCATCTTCACCGTATACAAATAACAGAGGATAATGTAGAGGAAGGTAAGATTTATCAAATTCATGAATATGTTTCAGATCCCCATTATGCTTTTCAATAACAATGTCCCTAACATCACCCGAATCATCAATATCACCTTCAATTATAGCAGCGACCTCTGAGGCCGTCGGCATATTAAACGGTTTTCCATCTCTACCCCGCTTTCCTATAAGCCTCAATTTAATATCTTTCTTCATTCCAATATGTGCTCTGGCCATTCTGTACATCTGTGCATAAGGGTTATGCACATCTATCATATTTTTCAAATCAGCAACAAATGACTCATCGAATGGAGAAGGCTTATCTTTATTTTTCCTGCTTGTGTGAAAGAATCAGACATATAAATAGAAGATAGGCATACAATATATGTAATATACATTATAATTCTCGAATAATTAAATAAAAACGTACCTGAAAGCATTAATTCTATTTTTAACTTCATTATCCGTGTCATAGATATAAAGCTGAGAAAAACGGGGGGGATGGCCGTCATTAGGCAATAAAGAACCTATCATATGATCATTCTTTCCTTTCAATTTAAACGAATAAGGACCACGACCATTGCTTATGCCATGGTCAATTGCACCGGTCATTGAAGTGAATGCGAACATAGAATTGTACGCTCGAATATTGTCTTTATAATTTTTACTCTTTTCATGCTTGTTCTCTAAGAGATCACCAATAACTTAGGTGGCTGCACTAATGGGTCAATCTGAACTTTTCCATTCATGCAGCATAATGAAAATTTAGGCTGTGTTGATGCTTGCGTACTTTTTAACCTTTCATCATACCAGAACATCACACCACATTTCGCACATTCGTACTCTGGATCGCCTATATCCCCATAAACTACAATATATTGATAAATATTTAAATTATGTTAGTAATTTATTGGCTATACAGAGAAAATAATAATATAATATATACTTGAGAAATAATAAAATAATAAACACCTGTATTATATTGTTCGTCCGAATCTTTTTGCTTTCTACCGACGCGCGCTTTCTTGAATTTTTCCTTCTGATTTATTAACGACTCACTTGTTGTCGCATGCATGCAAGAATTATTTATTAACACGGATTCTGTATACAAATGGAATATATGACTTAGTATTAATGAAATATTTTATCATAAACTATTGAATAATAATTTGTAATAATAAATAGTTTTATTTAAAAATATCGAATGTTGAACAATTAAAAAAAATCATTACCTAAATTCACAGTAGGAGATAATAATGTTGTATTATTTGCTACTGTTACATTATCTGTTCCTACAATGTCAAAAGAATGTTGAGAACGATTAATATATTTATTTTAGCTCTTTAAAATATATAGTTGACTAATAAATCAAACATATAACTTACCAGATATAGGACTGAATCTATCAACATCCAAATTTATCTTTGAAGATTCCAAAATAGAAGCATCTACCTTTCTTGGTCTCCCGATTTTTCTTTTCCCACCGTCTTTTAACAAATTTGTCGTGATAGAATCCAAAGAAGAAGAAATAGTTTTTCTCGGTCGTTCAATTTTTTTGGCTCAAGGAGCGTGCCGTGGAAAGTGTTATGTACACTTGATGCTATGCTCGTAAATTTAGCTGAATAAGAAAAATAATTATTCTTCAATAAAAGATTATTAAGAAATTAAAAATAAAAATAAAATAGGAAAAATATTATAAATTAACAAAGAAAATCATACATATAGATCCACGGTCGTGACTTGAATTAGGAGTAAGATTTTCATTTGTATGGTTCACACCAATACCTGTATATCAATTATTATTATCTTAGATCTAAATTAATTAACAAATTTATATAAAAAAATAACATTATATATATATATAAACAATTTTTTTTTTAGAATTTGTCTTTATAATGAAAATACTTCAAAATTGACAAAATTCAATAACATATTACCTTGAGCCGTAATACAACTTTGATGATTACTCGGTGAAATCAAATGACTACCCGATGATAAGTCCACTAAAAATAAAAATAAATTCATTTAAAATGATAGTAAAAAAATAAATATAAAATTATGCATTCTTATAATTTAATTTTATACACATGATATTAATGGATATGCTAAAATAATAATGTGTATCCTCCGTTACGGAGTGTGTGGCTGGACTTGAAGTACTGGACTGGATGAAGATTTTACCTACGGAAGCCCCCAATATTCTACACCTTTGTACCGTTGTAAGCATAAATAATGTGTTTATTTACTGCTCAGTTGTAGCTACAGGGGAGTTTTATAGTCTTTGATGCTAGTCCTTTTGTTATCAATTGGTCTCTTCTGGGATGACAGAGAGAAGTGTAATGGACACGGAAAGCAAGCAAGAGAAAGACAAATGAAATTTAGAGAAATGGTGTACCTTGAGCTACAGCAATAAAGACCATGGTCTATCCTCGTAGCCCATATTGAAGAAAGCTAAAACTTGCTCCACCCAAATACTACAAAAAAGTAGAGATGTCAGCTATAGAGGTCAATGGAAACAGAAATAAGTCAAAATAAAAACTACAAGAGACCCAAGGCAGAGCTAATCATGGCAGAGAGAAGTGTAACGGAGGATACTAAATTTTTTTCGGATATATGAAAAAAAAAAAAAACACTTAGATATAATCTAGAAATTTAAAGTTATATTATCCGAAATATATATAACTGAAAATGATTTGTTATGCTCAGATGTCATCTTAGTTAAATTTCAAAAATTTGAGATTTATCGGAATATATTACTCAATTTTTTTTCGAATTTATAAAAAAAAAAACACTTAGATATAATCTAGAAATTTAAAGTTATATTATCCGAAATATATATAACTGAAAATGATTTGTTATGCTCAGCTGACATATTAGTTAAATTTCAAAAATTTGAGATTTATCGGAATATATTATCCACATTTGAAAAATTGTTACATTTAAATATAATCTAGAAATTTAAAGTTAGATATATCTTATCAAAATTTTAAATTTTATCTAAATTTCAATTGCATTATCAGAATTTTTATTTTAAACCCTATATTTTTTTAACTAAAATCTGAAATAAAAATGAGTTGAAAATTGTTGCTGACGTGGCCTTTTATGGAGCCTCTAAATAGTTTTGTTGTTTATATTATATATGATGGATGTGGTTAGATTGAAAGTCAACTGACCAAGGTGTAGGTTTGATTTTTTGAATTGATGCGGTCAAACTTTGACCAAAACAAATAGACAAACCCCCTTTTTTTTTTTTATTTATGTACTGCCGCCGCAAAAAATGGGAACGAGGACAGATTCATTTTTTAAACCGTGTACTAATCTCGCGCGAGATTAGTATATCTCGCGCGGGATAAGTATTCGAACAGTTTTTTTTTTTTTTTTAAAACAGTGTCGAAAAATTTCAAAAAATCTAGAAAAATCAGATTTTTTTTACAGAAAAATAAAGAGATTGATAATACTCAATTGTTAACGCAAGTCTAACCCTCTTAATTAATTGTCCCCAGCGGAGTCGCCAAACTGTAGCGATGCGTGAATTTTTCGAATAACAGAGTCGCCACTTATTATTTATTTAGGAAAACAATAAGAAAAACCTTAAAAAGAGATTTGAGGGTTCGGGGGTTAAGTTATCGAATGGGTAGGTCGAGGAGCATCCATTCCACCCAATCCGGAGATCGGTCTTGCCAATCGAGTATTATCAATCTTTTTAATAACTAATTAGATAAAGAACAAGAAAACCCTAATCAATTTCTTGATTAGGAATGTCGGATTGTACGCTTCGAGATCGCCTTCATCGATTGAAGGGACTCTAGGCTAATCCTTTTGATGGGATTACACCACTCTAAAAGCCAATAGAGAGAGATTAAGAAGAAAAGAGTAAAAGTATAGGAGTTTACCTAGTTTAGGGAGGATTTGATTTAGAACGTGGTTCTAAGATGTTTTCTCGATCGAGAAGTGATTTGGGTAGAGTTTCGACTCAATATGAGAGTCAAATCTTGATGCGGACAGAGCTTCGCCTCAATCCTTGATTCGGGTTTGGATGTTTGTTGATCAACAGGGTTGATAAACAAACTTTAGGTGATTTTAGGGAGGTTTTGTGAGTGATTTGAAGGAATCTTTCGTGGAGAGAAACCAACAAATTGTGTGTGTTGTGTGGAAATCTGGACCTCTTGATCCTTGGAAGTCACCAAGTATTTATAGGGGTTTAAGAGGTAGAGGTGGAGAGGTAAAACACTCCTAGGAAGCTTCCAGAACTCAATTCTGATTGGAGAACCGGATTAGATGAGGTTTATCAAGAAAAGAGTTTGGGACAGAGAAGAATTGTGATTCTGCACATCCTGTCGAGGGGATATCTCGCGCGAGATATGATATCTCGTGCGAGATATCTAGTCTGATGACTATTTTGTCCTCTTCAGTTTATTCCGTTAGTCAGTTAGGTCCAAAACTAACGAGGTTAGTTAGAAACTTAACGAAAACATGACGAAACTGACATGCTTTCATCAAAACATAAAAGAGAGACGAAGAGTAGTGTAATCATGATTTATTGGTTCAGAATGGGGTGTCTACAGGTAGAACCCTTTTTGATGTATTCATTTACTTCTTTGCATTTTTAGACATTAAGTTGGATTGGATAATTTACTTTCTTTCATTGTAATGACAATTATCTGATCTCAAGGTGATGCTGACAGTGCTCTTGAAAGGATTTGGCAGAAGAAGAAGGTTGAAGTCAAACAACAGTGTGATGTTTCCAGTGGTCTTTGTGCACTATGGTCTATTCTTTAAACGATAGAGAAACTTTTCACATTGTGATTTCAATATTTTAGACTATTAAAAAGTATTAGGTGCTTCAATTGTAAAGGAATGCTGTAATGTACTGCCAATGCACCGATAATTATGTCTCTAGGTAAATCATATGAGCCATGATTGATATCTTTACATGGTTTGAACCATGAAGCCTTCAACCGCTACTGAAATCCAATTGGGGAGTACGCAAAAGGCAAAGTAGAGGCATGGGCGGTTGGTAAGGGTAAAGTTGAGTGAACAGAGAGAATATCGATATATATATATATATATATATATATATATATATATATATATATATATATATATATAAATATATATATATAGAGAGAGAGAGAGAGAGAGAGAGAGAGAGAGAGAGAGAGAGAGAGAGAGAGAGAAGAGAAAACGTAAGGGAGAAAAAAAAGAGAAGCCTTTTTCGGACCGAGGAAGAGAGGTTGTGTAACTACTGTGGGAGTGGGATAGTGCATCTCCTCCAGTCCTCCTCCATTATAGTGTTACTCACACACACATCACCCCTTCACATATAATTTAAATTTATAAGAGTTTTATTTTCTATTTAAATATTATCTTCAAGAAGAGGCACAAAATTTTCGGCAAAAGCAAAAGTGAGTTTCTCATTTAGTTTCATTTTCTCTTTGCCTGCATTGTTAATTAAGATCAATATTTCTTGAATTTGATAAGTTAATTATTAATTGAACAAGTTACATGGGATGGAGATTGAATAGCTAGGAGAAGGAATTGTTGACAGTGAAAGGAGTAATTGATGCCAAGGCATTGGAGGAGAAGCTAAAAGGTCAATAGAGATAGTGAAACCAAAGAAAGTAGGGGGTAGTGGAGGCAAGGCCAAGTGTGGCAGTGATGGTGGTGACTATGAGAAGGAGAAGGGAAAGAAGGATGCAAAGAAAACTGAGATTTTGTAGGTATTTAGTATTTCATATGTGAAAAATGGTTTGGCAAAAAGAGTTATACACTCCTGCGTTTGATAATTTATTGTTGATATATACAAGGAACTACTTATTACTAGCATTGTGACTTTGGTTATTAGTAACGGAAAGCACCAACTTCTGTTTGCTAGCTATAGAGAGTATAACTTTTTTGCTTGATAGTACGTGGGTCGATGAAATTACGAAAAAGAGGGTATTGAGTTAGATTGAGAATTGCAAAAAGAGAAAAGTAATGGGGTGGGGGACGGGAAAGAGGAAGAGGGTAGGGGTTTCGCAATGAAGAAAAATTTGAATCGTAGTAGGTTCTTACCATTTTCATACCGTTACCGTGCCATTGGCACGGGTATAAAGTACTAGTAATAATACAAAAATTATGTATCATATATAATATAAACAACAAAACTATTTAGAGCCTCCAGAAAAGGCCACGTCAAAGGCCACGTCATCAACTCCATTTCCAACTCATTTTTATTCCAGATTTTAATTAAAAAAATATAGGCTTTAAAATAAAAATTCCCTCTAAAATTCGGAAAATGCAATTGAAATTTATGATAAACTGAAATATAATCATAAATTGTTTGGTGCCCAAAATTCGGATAATGCAATTTAAAATTTTGATAAGATATATCTATCTTTAAAATTCGGATAATTCAATTGAAATTTATGATAAACTGAAAAATATAGGCTTTAAAATAAAAATTCTCTCTAAAATTCGGATAATGCAATTGAAATTTATGATAAACTGAAATAAAATTCGGATAATGCAAAAATTCTGATAATGCAATTGAAATTTAGATAAAATTTAAAATTTTGATAAGATATATCTAACTTTAAATTTCTAGATTATATTTAAACATATATATAATATCCGTCGATTGAATATGTTGATATATTATATAATTATTTTCTGTGTTTTCTTTTGTCCAGGTCTTTTGTGGGGTTGAATAATAGAAGTTATTGTCATGTACCTGATGTGCTCACACAAAGTATGGGGTGTAAGTGAGTGTTCTGGTATGTTTATATCCTCCGACCCCCCACCTCTCTGCTATATCAGTTGTATCACAAAATAATTCTGTTGATCGAGTTCAAGGAGCCCCCTTCAGTTTCGGGGGATGTTGCCAGGATGATGCAGATCAGTTTTCCTCTGTAGATACCTAACCGTAGGAAGATTGTGCTCCGTTACGCCCGGTGGTTTGAAAGTAGTAGATATCTTGTTTTGGTCTTTGTAAGTTATGTGTACCACAATGTCCAACAATTGCTTCTGGCATGGTTACTGTATATGTATAACAGTTCTATCACGAAGGTATGACTATCATTTAAATTTCTAATTCTCTCTCTATCTTTATTTTATATTTTGGAAAAGCTTCAATAACATTAGTAATAGTACAGGTACTTCTGTTTTGAAGGGGAAAAAGTTGAGGTACTACAGATGCAGAACAGGAGGGTGGCGACGGATCATACAACACAATGTTGGGGAGTAATATCCTTAAAATGCTAGAGAAGTTTTGTTCTTTCTTTTCATGGTTCCATAACTCAAATGTTTCTATAATCTCCATTACCTTCCTATATATGATAAGGTGTATTCTGTATACAAAATTTTTTTCCTTTTATTTTATTTTTAAACGCACTTACTACCTTTCTCTTTTAAGTATTTCATTGCAATCTATCTTCTTGTTTATTTACAATCTTTCTGTCTTTACTTTATTTTGATTGTTTGTATTTTTTTAATATTTTTTCATTGTTTATATGAAGCTTGTACCGAAAATATGTAGTGTGATGAAGAGCGAAGTTTCAACTGGACGAAGTTGGCTCTAACTATATGACTTATCCAAAATCAGAAAGGCATTTAAAATTTAAACTTGGATTAGAGATGGAAATTCAATTCCATTCGTCCAATAATTCCCAATATTTATGGCTACATGTCTTGCAATATTTTCATGTTTTGATTCAAATGTTACTTTAGAACAATGAACAAGCTAAACGTCAACTACTTTATATAATTAATGGGGGCAAGTGAATGTGAAGCCATTTGATAGCACTCATGGGTATGCCCATTTTCAAAAACTGCGTGGAAATATCCTACAATGATGAAGGTAAGTCTTTTTTTCAACAATCTGTATGTAACATGATATATGAGACAATACAATTCGACTGTATAGCAGTTCGAGTTTGCTCGAGGATCGAGATTGAGCGCCGAATCGACAGACGAGATGAACGAGCCGAGAAAATGACTAAAATACCATTAAACGACCCGTTAAATATGAACTATCGAGATCGGAATTGTCCAGTAAGATTGAGTACAAGCAATCCAATTAATTGCACTTAACGTGTTTTATCTTTGTAGGTGGGGTTTATTTTATGGTTAGGTAGGGTTTCCGGCTGGAGAGAGTATGGGGAATTTGGAGACGAACGATCTACGGATTGTCCATTTTTGTCTCTTCAACAAACTGATAGACCACCTCATTATCTTTTACATCAAATCCAACAAACCACCCTTTCCTAGAGAGAGACTAGCATTCGCAGGGGAATATAGGTCGCCCCTAGGTAGTTCGGAGCATACTTCTACTAGGTCTGATTCCACTATTTATGTGTCTTCTGTAGATATGGCAGCTCATCAAGCTACTGCTTCTACCTCATTGAGCTCCTTCTCAGGAAACATTGTGGACAAGTTTTGCTCGACTGTGGTTCCAGGTTGGAATGAAAGAGGGTATGTGGCCCCCAAGTCAACCATTGGGAGGAAGAACGCTGATTCCCGCATCCAAATTCTGCATGACTTCTTCGAGGTCTCCAGGGATGAATTCCATCTTACCCACTTCACTGAAAGGCAAAGGAAAGCCCAATCTTGGATGCACTGGGGTCTGAGCTCCTCTAGGGTAGCTTTCTACTATGGTCATTTTGAGGCCGGGCTACGACTTCCCCTCGATCCATTCATCTGAGAATTTTTGGAGTATTTGGCCGCTGTCCCCATGCAGTTGGGTGCCAACACTGTGAGGGTGCTGGTCTATTTTGCCATGGTGTGCAGGTTTGTTGGGTACGAACCTTGCATGCATATATTTAGGAGGTTTTTTAAGGTGGTGGTGAATGACAAGACCTTTGGAATTAGTACCCCGACCAAAGCTAAGGCCCCAAAACTGTTCATCAACCTGCCCAACAATGTTTTTGGGTGGAATACCCACATGATATTAGTGGAGAGTAGGAAGAGATGGGAGTTCCCTTTGCCCGAAGATGATTCACCTCCAATGAAGGAGGAAGAATACTGGGTCCTGGATTGGAGTGAAGAACTCTATCGCAGGTTGGTGCTGACTCGGAGGAGCACCATTAGTTGGGCTGCACTTGGGTCGGATAAAGACTTTTTTATCCAAGCCGACATGATGTTAGGTGGAGATGGGGAGGTAGCCCCCTTAGCGCCGATCATCCGTAGCCTTAGGTATCCGAACTGGGTGATACATGAGAGAGAGAGAGAGATTTGAGTCCCAATGTCATTAATGCAAAAAGAAGCCGGGCCATTGCAGAAATATATTTTGAATAAACAAATTAATTCATATATATATATATATATATATATATATATATATGTGAATGATTTAAAAAATTAACAGACTTATTATAGCAATTATAAAATAATTGACAGCCATATACATAGGTATATGACATGATAAAGATAGTTGTTGATGTTTGTCCCTCAAATTTTTTACATCCAATTTCAAGTACAATCAACCCCCACTAGATCTTCATATATATATATATATATATATATATATATATATATATATATATATATATATATATATATATATATATATTAATTATAAGCAAAGAAAATCAATAAATAAATAAATAAATAAATAATATATTTTATTGACAAATATATCAAAAATAAAAGTGAACACCAATGCTCCTCGAAATTTCAGTTCACTTACGACACTTTAACTAAATTTTGAACTTACGGTCCAAAAACATTTCTTATATTCATGTTTTTATAGGTAAGTATAGTATTATTGTTTAGGTTTAAAAAATAGTTAAAGAGAGAAATGGGTATAATAAACAATTTGGTTAAGAGTTGGATAGTGTGTTAATGATAGGTTTTTGGGTTGGTGTAATTGTGAGAGATATGGGTAGATATGTCATTTTGTTTTTATAGTTATGAGGCAGTTGTGGTGTTATAATCTCTGCATTTATTTCATTTATATAAAAATAGCTTGAAAAAAATATATTAGGTTACTATTTAGGCTTTTGGGAAATTTGGGCGGATTTTTTTTTAGTAAGTGCTTATATACTTCAACTTTTGATTTTAAATTTTGATACGTCAAATCAATTTTGCAAAAATCCAAGGAAGGTGAAAATCCAGTTTATTAGAATTACTCGCCTATTTAATATAAATAACCTATGTATATATTGGAATATTGTCTCAAAATTTAATCAAAAATAACAGTGGTGTCTCGCTTGGCACATATTTGACAAATTAGGTAAACAATTTTTGTGGGTGTCATTTTTTTTTTTTTTTGAGTTTTTATCAAAAACTATCTCAAAAAGATGCTATTTACAAAACAAAAAAAACATGTAAGTTGTGATATACAAAAAACTACTTTTCTTTCTTTTTTTTTCGATTTTTTTTTTATATTTTTTTTTAGTTTTCAATTAAAATAACTAATAAATGAAATTATCATTTGTTTATAAGTTATAACTGATAAATGATCAAACAACTGATAAATTCATTTATCAGTTTTATAAAGAGTATTTTGTGCTTGATTTTTTTATTAATATCAGTTGTTTATAACTGATAAATGCATTTATCAGTTATTTGACATATAAATATATAAAAAAGTAGGTTTTTGTAATATTCAAGATGTTTTATGTAATATCCAACTTATATAAATATTCATATTTAAAAAGTAATTTTTGATGAATTCTCATTTTTGGAGTTTTTACCTTCATCTATATTACATTTATATTGATAACAATTTATATTAGAAATTTGAGTTAGAAGTTTCATTTTAAAAGAGACATGCTTGTAGAAGAAAATGCTTAGGATATCTTACCATCAACAAGTAAAGGAAACACTAAGATTAGAAAAAAGTTTACGCAAATAACTGATAAATGCATTATTTTCTCGCAACAACGATATAGTTTTATTCTGTTTTTTATTTTAATTAATTAACTTTGTGATGCCCCGTCGAGTATCGACGGGTTACTCACTAGTTAATAAAGAAAACTAAATAGAAATATTATTTTTTACCATCTCAAATAAATACTTTAAAAAATATACTTCTATAAAAATTATGTTCTTCTTTTCAAAAATAAATATTACTTTCGACTCAAAATGAATAACCAAAAAATAATACTACATTTTTTATCTAAAAGAATGAGCATTACTTCCTTCATCCCAATGAATATTTTAAAAATTAATACTACTTCATTCACCTCTAAAATTAATGTTTGTAATGTTAGTGCATTCGTCTCAAAATATGACATTAATTTTTTAGACGAATAAAGTAGTATTCTTTTTTTAAATGTTCATTGAGACAAAAGAAGCAATGTTCATTTTTTTTTGACATAGAAAAAAAATTCTATTTTTTAAGAAAAAAAATTCCTTCAATTAAAAAATGAATATCACTTTCGTCCCAAAATTAATACTACTTTCTATATCAAAAAATAAAAAAAAAATTGCTTCCCTTGTCTCAATGAACATTTTAAAAAAGAATACTACTTTACATATCTCAAAAATTAATATTCATTTTCTGAGACGAAGACACTAACATTATAAACATTATTTTTTACAAAAGAATACTACATCGTCTAAAAAAATAAATTACTATCTTCTTCCCAATGAATATTTTATAAAATATTACTTAATTTGTTTAAAAAATTAATGTCATATATTGAAACGAAGGCACTAACATTACAAACATTTATTTTTGTGGGTACTGTGAATCCCCTTCTAAGATATGATCTCTTCCTTACCCTTTCTCAGATCTCAAAATTTGATTGCCTAATGAGTGAAACCAGAAAAGGGTGAAGCAAGAGTAAGTAAGTTTGAGTTGTTTAAAGAGACCAAAACCCTGCTAGATGAAAAGCAAAGATTTGTCGATCTCCCTTTAGGAGTTGTACCAGAAATTTCAATGCAGGATGTGGGCACATCTAGCCACACATCTATAAACTCCTTTGAAGCTCAAATGAAAGATCTTGATGCTGAGATTGCTGTTGCTAAGCTCTCACTACAGCTCTGAATATTCAAATGAATGCCTCCCAATCTCATGCCAATAATCTCAAAGCTCTAAGAGATAGACTCCAGAGATGGCGTTATACACTTTCTAGTAAAAAAGGGGGAGATGAATCTGCTGCTGGCCGATGATTACGTGTGTACTGCCCGACTATTCATCATGGAGAAGCTGGGATCTATGAAACTCAGGGGGAGTTGAAGTTAATTTTCACTTTGTTTATGGTATGGTGGTTCTCATAAACAATTTTTTTTTTGCTTTTAGTAGTTGTTAGTTTAAAACCCACCAAGGATTTATCCTTGCCTGTCCCAAGTCAGGATAAAGGGCGAGGGTTGCGGTAGGCATGTGACAGCCAGCATAAAAATTTTGTCACATTAACATGACATGAATCGAAATATGAATATCGTTGGGGCGTTTCCTCAGCAGCGACGCGCTACACTTCAAAGACCTGGGTGTAGTGATAAGTATGCAAAGGTTGCTAGGTCGTCGCCCGGAAGCGACGCGCCATCTCTTCGCCCGGGGGTGGTGTCAAATAGGCAAGGGTGCGCTACACTTCAAAGACCTGGGTGTAGTGATAAGTATGCAAAGGTTGCTAGGTCGTCGCCCGGAAGCGACGCGCCATCTCTTCGCACGGGGGTGGTGTCAAATATGCAAGGGTTCCCGCATTGCGGACGAGTGCGGGTAAAAAAGCTAGTCCATGGTGGGGGTAAGGGTAGTAGGATGCACTTTGGAACTTGGAACATTAGCTCTTTGTCAGGGAACAGAAGTGGTGGAAGTTATGAAGAGGAGGAAGATTCATATAATGTGTCTACAAGAAACTAAGTGGGTAGGAGAGAAAGCAAGAGAATTATTGCATTGGGGTTTTAAGCTTTGGTACTCAGGAAAGGATAAGGGTAAAAATGGAGTGGGTATCATTATTGATAAGGAGTATATTAATGATGTGGTGGAAGTGTACAGGAAGAGTGATCGAATTATGGGCATTAAACTGGTGATACGTGATGAGATTATAACTATCATTTCCGCATATGCACCATAAGTAGGGTTGGATGCATCTATTAAACAAGTGTTCTGGGAAGATTTGGCGAGGTAGTGCAACGAGTACCTAGTGGTGAGAAATTAGTGATTGGTGGTGATCTGAACGGGCATGTGGGGTCTAGTCGACATGGCTTTGAGAGCATACATAGAGGTTTTGGTTTTGGAGAGAGGAATGAAGCAGGAAATAGTATCCTGGACTTTGCGTTGGCATATGACTTGAGTATAATGAACACTTGATTCAAGAAGAGAGAATCTCACTTGGTGTCCTATAGGAGTGGAGGTAATGCGAGTCAGATTGACTTCTTCTTAGTAAGAAATACTTGTAGAAAGAGTTATACAGATTGCAAGGTTGTTCCGGGTGAGAGCACATCAACTCAACATAGACTGGTGGTACTTAATTTTCGAAGTAAGAGAATTTCGAGGAAGAGAAAATCACAGGTAGACCCTAGAATCAAGTGGTGGAGACTTCAAGGGGAAAATCAACCGAAATTTGTAGCTAAGATGGTCGATACCGGTATTTGGTCGGATAATATGGAGGATATGGATATAGATTCGACTTGGACTAAGATGGTACATACCATAAAGGAGGTGGCGAAAGAAGTCCTTGGAGAATCTAGAGGAAATGGGCCACCAAGTAAGGACACATCATGATGAAATGAGGAAGTAAAACAAGCAATGAAGGGCAAGCGAGAATGCTACAAATTATTGGAGAAATGTAGGAGCGACGAGAACTATGAGAAGTATAAGGAAGCTAGAAGAGATGCTAAGAAAGCAGTAAGAAACGCAAGAGCAAAGGTGAATCAGAAACTTTATGATAAGTTGGATACAAAAGAAGGGGAAAATGACATCTACAGACTCGCTCGTATGAGGGATAAGAGGACACGAGATATTGGGACGGTTAAATGTGTGAAGGATGTAGACCAAAGAGTTTTAGTCGGGGATAAAGAGATAAAAGATAGATGGAGTTCGTACTTTGATAACTTGTACAATGGCGGTCAAGAGCAGGATGTTGGAGATTTAAATATCTCTTCGAGTATGGTTAATCGAGATTTTATGCGGAGAATTCGAAAGAGTGAAGTGGAAATGGCAATGAAAAAGATGAGATTGAAGAAAGCCGTTGGATCGGATGGTATACCAATTGAGGTTTGGAGATGTTTCGGGGAGAGGGGAGTAGATTGGTTAACAACGCTATTTAACAAGATATGGAGAGTTAACACAATGCCATTGGAGTGGCGGAAGAGTACTCTGATCCCTTTGTATAAGAATAAAGGTGATGTCCAAGATTGTGCCAACTATCGGGGGATCAAACTAATGAGCCATACTATGAAACTTTGGGAAAGAGTGATTGCACAAAGGCTGAGAAAAATCATGGATATTTCGGATAACCAATTTGAGTTTATGCCAGGAAGATCGACTATGGAGGCAATATATCTTATGAGACAAACCATGGAGAAATATCGGGATCAAAAGAAAGATTTGCATATGGTTTTCATTGATTTGGAGAAGGCGTATGATAAAGTGCCAAGAGAGGTACTTTGGTGGGCATTAGCAAAGAAGGGTGTTTCAAAGAAATATATTGATATTATCAAGGACATGTATAATGGAGTTAGTACTTGTGTACAAACTAGTGTTGAGAAGACTGAAGAGTTCCCTATAAAGGTTGGAGTGCATCAAGGTTCCGCACTTAGCCCCTTTCTTTTTGCTTTGATAATGGACGAATTGACGAGGTCAGTCCAAGATGATATACCAAAGTGTATGCTGTTCGCAGATGATATTGTGCTGATTGATGAGACAAGAGAGGGTGTTGAAAGTAAATTGGAGTTGTGGAGACACACTTTGGAATCTCGAGGTTTTTGATTAAGAGAAGCAAGACTGAATATTTGGAGTGTAAGTTTAGCAGAGTTGGAAGTAGGGAGGCAGGGGCGGTCACATTTGATGGAAATATTATCCAAGCTTCTGAGTTTTTTCGCTATCTTGGATCCATTATTCAAAAGGATGGAGAATTAGATGGAGATGTGGCTCATAGGATTAAAGCAGGTTGGTTGAAGTGGAAGAGTGCTACAGGGTTTCTATGTGATCGCGGCATGCCCAATAGATTAAAGGGAAAATTCTACCGCACGGCAATTAAGCCGGCATTGCTTTACGAAACCAAATGTTGGGCCGTGAAACAGTGTCACGTGCATAAGATGAATGTGGCGGAGATGCGTATGCTTCGATGGATGTGCGGTCATACAAGAAAGGATCGATTGGGGAATGAGGTGATCAGAGGTAAAGTAGGAGTTGCGCCCATTGAGGATAAAATGAGGGAAAATCGTCTAAGGTGGTTTGGACATGTGAGAAGGAGACCGAGTGATGCACCGGTTAGGAGGCCGGAACAGTGGAGAAATGATAAAATGGCGAGGGGTAGGGAAAGACCCAAACAAACTTGGATTAGAGTAATTGAAAATGATATGAGTTTACTTGGAGTGGATGAAAGTATGGTGTTGAAGAGGTCGGAGTGGAGGGCAAAAATCTATGTGGGGGGTTAATTTTTTTATTTTTTTTATATTATTATTATTTTTTTATTTTTTTATTATTTTATTTTATTTTATTATTATTATTATTTTTTTTTTATTTTTTCTTTCACGATGACATATGAGGATTCATGTTAGCCGACCCCAAATTATTTTGGGACTATAGCTTTGTTGTTGTTGTTGTTGTTGTAGTAGTTGTTAGTTTAAACTTTGGTCCGTAATCCTAAACTTGCTGCTGAATGGTTGCTTTTGGTTATATTTGTTGCATTGCAATTTTTAGTACTAACTTGTTCTATATAGTTTTGTGTGGATGTGTTGTAACATCTGCACACACATTCATTCAGGGGGAGTTTTCAAATCTGAAAATACTGGTCATAATAATATCATCATAAATCTTTGGTTTTGATCAGAAAGTCCAAAATAGGGGAAGATTGAAAGAGTGAGATTTTAGGAAACAATTGGTTTCCTATTTCGAATCAATGTGATACATTTGGTAAGTTGATTTTGGGACTTTCCTGGAAAGATTTATAATTGTTCTCTTATGAAAAGGACATTGTTAATATGTAAAAATCTTTTATTTATATACATATTAGGACTAACCTACTAACAAAATATCTTTCCTTGTGAGTGTGCTTTATGTTTTCTTGTAGGAATTGGAAACTCACATATGTAATTTTTTGGATTCGTGAAGATCTTCTCAAAGTGCCTATAAATACAGTGATCAACACAAAGAGAAGGCACGACTTTGGAGTATAATTTGAAAGACAATACATAATTGTTCTTCACGTTTTCATATTGCCAATTTAGGTTGTGAGTGAAGGTTGTGCCTTACATCCGAACTCACATCCAGTTTTTCTTCTAGTTCTTTGTTTTACTTCTGATTAGAATAAGATCTACTTGGGAAAGGGAGACTGTTCTTATCGTAGAAGGTGATTAGAACTTGTTTAGTATTTTAGTATTTTAGTTTTCACTAATTCGTGTTTTTGTAAGCAACACAGTTTTAATAGTGAAAAGTTTTTGGACGTAAGCTTTGTTTGCTGGGATCAAAACCAGTAAACGTTTATAATTCTTGTGTTTTACTTTTTATTTCGTTGCTTAATTGCGGATGTGTGAACAATTGTATCTCACATATGTACTCACATTCATGAACTGTTGAGTTGACTAGGTTTTCTAGCTACACAAAACTTTCAAGCGGCTCCTTGTAGACCGCCGTATTATACTGCTGTAAATAACAAACCTTCTTGTAGTGTCCATTATGGAACCAACAAATGGGAAAAAGTTAACAAAATCTAATTTTGGTGTTATTTTCATACTTTAAGTTAGTTAGGGTGGCAATGTTAAATATTTTAAAATTTAGTGGCGTATGTGAATAATGTGTTAAAGTGTGATGATTATTGAGGGTCTGTGTATAATTTTCCAAAATTGGGGGACCCAAATATTTGTTTTGCTTACGATTTACGCTGACGCCGGATCTGCGCCGGGCAAGAGGACTGCACAGCGCTCAGAGACTCAGAGTCAGTTCTCAATCAATTCAGTCTCGATGGCAGGTACCGCAAAACCTCCTTAGATCATTTCAATACAGTAAAACATTTTCATTTTTTTCCCCGGGAAAACGAATCAAACTGAAATTTGGTGATAAAGAAGTGATCATGAATTCCGTAATCAGGAAAAAAGGAGGGGAAATTTGGAAGGAGAGGGAGAGCCGCAGTGGTGGTTTTGGGTGATTTCGGGCGCAGTCCCCGTATGCAGTACCATACTCTTTCTCTTGCCCGTCAGGTGTTTGTTCTTTTGCCAAGCCTTTTCTTTCTTTTCTTTTTTTCATTAGTTATATGTTATCCGCATGAAGATGGTACCTTTTTTTTTGTACCAATTTTTTTTTTTTTAATTGAAGATGAGACCTTTTCGGCTTTTGGTAATGGGTAACTATAGTATGTTAATTCATGGCAAGACCTAAATTTAACTAAATTGAGGGGCAACAAAATTGTGAAAGTTTGATATACATTTGAATGCACGTCTTAATAGCTTGTTAAGTACTCCCTCCGTCTCAAAATGAATGTCCAAAGAAATCTTGATTTGCTCTTAAACAAGAGAAATTTGAAATTCTTTTGGACATTCATTTTGGGATGCAGGGAGTACGATAAAAGTGTAGTTAATTTATGTAGATGAACTATTTATCGTTGTTTGGTGCTAGCACTTTGATCAAGGATCAAGGATCTAACTAGTTATGTTTCTGAAATGAGCCACCTATTGTTATTTTGGTGCAAATGCTTTGCTAGCGATTTATGATTGTTCTGATTTTCAGCTTGATTTTTTTGCTTATGTCCAAATTGCTCACTTCCTTATTGTGGTTTTTGGGCACTTTAGCATTGGACAAGAATATTGAACATGGAAAGTGGTTCATCTGTGAGATCCTCGGTATAACGGGAAGATATATCTAACATACCAAATAGAGGAGATCGAGGAGAGAAACCAGTTTCAATGCTTCAGATTAACATATAACTAAATGACAAATAAGTCGGATGAATATTTACTAACGATATGGAGCATATGTATCAGTTGGATAATTATCTTTTCCTATGCTGTTGTGGTCATTTAGCTTTAGCGTACACATGTCTTAACTTTGTGCATCTGTTGCAGGCATGTCTTGAGGTAGATGTCGTTGCATATGGAGGTACATGCTTCTGTCACTCATAATTCAGGTTTTGGAATTTATGATATTTTTATTTTATTTTATAGGTGGATTTAAAATTAGAAGTTTTTACCAAAAACTACCTCAAAAAGATGTTATTTACAAAAAAAAAAAAAAAAAAAACACATGTAAGTTGTGATATTACAAAAAACTACTTTTCTTTTCTTTCTTTTTTTAATTTTTTTTTTTGCCTTTTCAGTTATAATAACTGATAAATGCATTTTATTATTGATAAATGCATTTATCAGCTGTTTATAACTGATAAATTCATTTATCAGTTTTTTAAAAAGTATTTTGTGCTTGTTTTTTTGGTTAAACAACTGATAAATGCATTTATCCCTGATAAATGCATGATAAATGCATTTATCAGTTATTTGACAGATAAACTCATTTTTTTTTTAAAAAGTAATTTTTGTAATATTTAAAGAGTTTTATGTAATATCCAACTTGTGTGTTTTTTTTTTGTAATATCCATCTTTCAAAAGTAGATTTTGGTAAGAGCATCTCCAACAGTTTGGTGCATAAATTGCACCAAAACACTAAAATGATGCAATTTTAGCGCCAAATATTTTCCACCATCTCCAACAGCTTGCTTCAAATCTTACACCAAATAAGAATATTCTCAGAATATTCCTTTTTATTTCATTTAATTAAAATGTTTTCTATTAATCATATTTAATATTATTCAAATTACATTATATTAAATATTATGCTATAAAATGAAATAATTAAATAATACAATTAATAAATATATTTAAAATACGAATATATAAGAATAAATATTTAAATAGACAATTAACTTATAATTAACAATACAAATAAAAACAAATTGACTAGTTTTTCTCAAATAAAAATAAAAATAAAGTTTAATATTACAAATAACAAATATTAAATTAAAAAATATATTGAATAGTTTTTCTCAAATAAAAATAAAAATAAAACATAATATTACAAATAACAAATATTAAATTAAAAAATATTTACTATCTCCTTCTCAAAATGAATGTACAAAATTTATTCAAAAATAATATTTTCTTAAAATGGTTAATTGATGGAGGAAGTAGTAATATTGAGCCCTAAGAATAAGATCTTAGCCTCCTTCTGCCACAAACCTAGCGAAGCAAGAACTCCATAGAACCAATCGAGCAAAAACATGATTATCTAACTCGTCCAAATCCAAATCAAAACTACAGAATCCAAACAATTGAAAAAGAAAAAGAAAAAGAAAAAGGAAAAAGAAAAGGAAAAAGAAAAGGAAAACGGAAAAGAAGATAGCGCAGGAACTTACCTGCGTCAAATTTGGCGCATCAAACCCTCGACGCCAAAATAGCGAAGTCATTAGCGCCACTGTTGGAGCTCGATTTCGCGTCAAATTGGCGATGGCGCAAGGATTCAGTGTTGGAGATGGTCTAAATGCCCCTTAAAATTAAAAGGACCAACAGCTAACCCGTGCGATGCACGGAGTGATATATGATATTACATATGTTATTATCGAAAAATAAATAAAAATTCAATTTATATACCTTACCCGATAGATCTCACATTAAGATGATATGGGGGTAAAGGCAATTGCTTGGTGTAATGATGAACGCCTGAGTTGCCAAATAGGAAGATGCCAGTTTGACTTTCCTATGCAGCAATCTCTGTTGGCAAAGAGGGACAATGTCGAACCTGTGCATCATTGGCCAAGATAGTTGTTTGTCTACTTAGAATAATTATGATCTCAATCGTTATTCATCTTAACAAAGTTCTAGCTAACTGAGCTCTTATACATCTGATAATTTTTTTGGACAGGATCCGACCCTCATTCTGCAGTGTTAGATCACCAATCAGTGCATATCCATAAAATGGTACCGAATTGATAATTTTCATGATATATCAGGTGTATGCATTTCCTTGCAAGGATTCTACTTTACCCATCCCAGATTAGAGTCTTATCTTGATATTCAAACTCTTCAAATTGCATTTGACCTCCAAATATTTCCTTCAACTGGCACCAGATTTTCTTTACATCTTGTTTAAATAAAAAAACAATTTGGGAATACTATAGCTTAAGTATTAGCTTATTTTTTGACCGAACTTCTTATTATTTTTTCTGGTTCCGTAGACACAATGGCCAACAGCCCCTCAATCTTTTCCGAAGATACTTCGTCCTTTAATGCTCTTGCTCAAGGCAGTGGTTCAGTTTCTTATGCTTCTTTGGTTTCTGTGCTTTAAAATACCAGCTCCTGATGTTTTTCTAGTACAGGTGAGCCATGCATTTCCACATTGGTGATAACAATCTCTTGTCTCTCTCTCTCTCTCTCTCTCTCTCTCTTCTCAATTCTAAGGTTGCTCTTAATCGTGGCTGGTGTACTAAATTAAATGTTCGAAAAGATAAAAGAATTGTTTTTCTTACTTAAACTGCATATGTGGAACCATTAATAGTTTAACAAGCATTCTCAAAGGAATGTGCTTTAATATATAATCCATTTGCAATTCCTATAAGAAAGTATTAAAAGTATTTCTCTTTACTTATGTGACAGCAAATTTGCCTCTTCTTTTGTTTAGACATCCGTTGGTGATCGTTTTGTCCAGTCTGCTTTTCTTGCTTGCATGTTTTAACTGATGCTTTCATTTTAAATCTGTTGTTTTTCCTGTCCTAGAATCCACCTTCAGTTCCTACTTTAGTAGCTGTAAAATGGGTTAGCTGGCTGAGGCGTTCTTCATTTATTGTTGATTGGCATAATTTTGGATATACTTTGCTGGCACTGTCTCTCGGAAGAAGTAGTCGTTTCGTCGCACTATATCATTGGTACAGCTGAAGTTCCTTAGAGGTTTTTAGAATTTAAATTCATGATGTTTTGTATGATTAAACAAGCATGAAATTTTGATATGCTTAGGTTGGAAAAACATTTTGGGAAGATGGCAGATGGATCCCTATGCGTCACCAGGGCTATGCAACATGAACTGGCTCAAAACTGGGGAATTAAGTAAGAGGGTCAGCAGCTTATTTGCACTATACTGCAGTGTGCTTCTTTGTTACTACCTCTGTCCCAAAATGAATGTCAAAAAAAAATTTGCTCTTCAATATGGGACCGGGGGGGGGGTATTTATTTTGTGTTAGAATTTTAAATGATTTTTTTTGTCAAAATTGTAGAGCCTCAGTTTTGTATGATCAACCTCCGGAGTTTTTCCGTCCTACTTCTCTTGAAGAGAAGCACAAGGTAATTCATATTCTATTCCAGATCTTCAAGATAAATTGACCTGACAAATTAGATATTAATTGCCGACTGCAGTTGTTTTGTAGGATTGCCAAAGATATTGATGGCACCTATGGCCTTCGAGATTGTATTAGTAATGGTAATGTTGTGTATTGTTTGCTGGTCCGTTTCACTTTGTTAAAGTGGGATTGGTCCAAATCTAATTTGCATACTGCATGCTCATCTTTCAGAAATTACTGGCAAGGACAATCATGAACCAGATTTAACTCTATTGACAAGACAAGTTGGCACAGACTTTTCCTTGAATAAGAATAGACCTGCACTCATTGTCAGCAGTACAAGCTGGTGAGGTCTTGATACTCAGAGCCCATTACCTAATGCAATGCTACATTTTTAACTTTCTCTACTTTGATTTGATTAGTAGTAATTAACAACTTTGTCTTTTTCTGATTTGGTTAGAAGAAGGTTGAATTCCTGGCCACAAAAGCTAATAATTATTATGTATTGTTACTTTTTTCCTTTTGTTTTTTCTTAGACACTCAAGAACCTCTCTTAGTATTGGTGAAGCAAACTGCCAGCTCCATTTGGGAAAAATGACTCAAGTTCAAGGATAGTAAATAAGGTTGTACTCTAACCAGCACGAAAAATGAGGAATAGCTCACTGTAAATTCTCTTTACGTTTGACTCTCTGAAAGTCATCTAAGTAGAAGTGTCCACCACAAGAACTATGGAGCTACTTTAGAGCTTTGCGCAGTTTCATGATAACAGACTCAGATATATCCTGTAACTCTGAATGCATTAGAGGGTAAATTGGATGTTTCATGTTTGACTGGAACTTAATAAGCTTTCAGTATGCTCTTACTGGTATCACTGGTGCAATTGAAATGACTAGGATGAAACCATCCCGAAGGAGCTTTTCACTATCTGCCTGAGTCAGCTTGCATGGATAGATTTCCGTTTAGGATAAAGTAGAATGCTTTTTTTTTTCCACCTTATGTGAGTGACTTTTGCTTCACTTACACCCCCCCTTCCACCCAAACTCAAAAGAAATAAATATATGTAGACATAGATATGTATGTTTATATGCATGCATACTTGCATAAATACATACCTATATATATACATAACAAACATACACACACATGCAAAGAATTTTGAACTAACTGTAAATTCATATTTTCAGGACTCCGGATGAAGATTTTGGCTTACTTTTGGAAGCAGCAGTTATGTATGATAGACGTGTTGCAGCAGCACTAAATGAGAATGATTCAACTGGGGAGGATGTGCTTTGGAAGGAAATTGATGGCGGGAAACAATTTATGTATCCAAGATTGTTATTCATTATTACTGGTAATGATTCTCCCACTTTTCCAAGATCAATTTTACACTTCGTTTTGTTTTTTATTAAAATATATTTTGAGCCTTTCAACTTTAATTATTTCAAACAACATGAAGGTAAAGGGCCTGAAAAAGAAAAATATGAAGAAAAGATAAGGAAATTGAACCTGAAACGTGTTGCATTTCGTACTATGTGGCTATCAGCAGAAGATTACCCATTGCTTCTTGGTAAGCATCAGTATTAGTAATCAATTGGTTCTGTTTTTTTTTTCAGTAACTGATCAACATCATGCCTTTCTTTTGCTATATCTGCAGGGTCCGCGGATCTTGGAGTTTGCTTGCATACTTCCTCATCAGGGTTGGATCTTCCGATGAAGGTAAGTCATGTCAGGTTGGTCTAGGGCACTTGATACTTTGGATATGAACCCCATCATTTTCCCATAAAACTAGTCTCTCATCCCTGGGAATTCTGTGAATAGGTTGTAGACATGTTTGGCTGTGGACTACCTGTATGTGCTGTTTCTTATTCTTGGTAAGTTTTTTTTTTCTTTTTCTTTTTCCCCCCATAATGCACAAGTTAAGTGATTATATTCATGTGAGCTTACATATTTCATATTTTGTATGACAAATCTAAAGCATCACAGAGCTTGTCAAAGTTCAAAAGAATGGTCTGCTTTTCTCATCATCTTCAGAGCTTGCTGAAGAACTCATGGTAAGAAAGTTTGTTATCTCGCTTAAATAACTTGCTGCCATGGTAAACTGAAAAGATAATTATATGTGTTCAACTTCTTTTAGTGTATGATATGTGAGAAAGAAACAGGAAAACAAATGCAAAATTATTGTGATCACTCAGTTGCTTAAAAATTCTGTGCACACATGCGCACAGAGAGATAATCCAGCCGCTTGATTTTTGTGAAAACAATACTGCAGAGCCGGTACCGTAATGGACTATATATTGCTATTATATTCCCACCCGTAGTTCTTCCCAGCATGCCTTTACAAGACGAACGATGCCACAAAATCATTGGACTCCAAAACTTATGCAAATGCCCTTGAAAATTTATCACATATTTTCGGTTATGTTCTCAAATTATTAGCCTAAAAGAGAAATATCTCAAGTGAAAGTCCAATTACCACTTCATACTGGGGCCTTTGGAAGCTCCATTGCCTTGAGAAAATGAAGATATTACCAGTCAACACCAAAGAGAGACATCTCTACACTCGTGGACTGAAACAAATAGGGACTATTTTAAGAACAATAAATTTGAATGCGCCATGTCACATTGTCTGAAAGCATGCATTGTATCTTTAATTTTTAAATCGGTCTTACAAGTGCAAGTGTAAAAAACGCATAATTTAAACATATTTTCAACACATTAGCTCTGTGATTAAATATATTTAGCTAGTGCAATTTCCACTTTGCATTGTGAAATTGACACCAGAGAAGTCATAAATCTTGTGGTGTTTTTAGCTAGAAGAAAGAAATTCCTTCACGTGGAAATGATTTTATCATAAATCTTGTGTTGTTTTTAAAATTAATGGAAGCCAGTCTTACTGGAGGAGTGTAGTTTTTAGTCATATGACAATTTTACAAGTGGCAAACATGCACAGATGCTTTTCAAGGGTTTTCCAGATGAATGTGATACATTGAAGTCTTTGAAGAAAGGGTTTCTGGAAATGGGTGCATCTGCACGGTGAGCAACTGAATGGGAAGAAAGTGCTAAACCCTTAATAACCAAGGTAAATCCACTTTTCTCAGTCTCAACTGCAAGATTCAAACTTGTATATATTCATCCCATCCACACTCTCCCCAACCGGTAGTTTTTTTCGTTTTATGGCCACTGATTCATTTGCTCACGGGGATATTCTTCTAAAATTTGCAGGTTATTTCTAGAGAGTAAGAGTTGGGTAACAAGTCTCTAGCTCCAAAGAATTGGGTGTATCTTAGAACATGTCGTTGAGAAACTAGTAGAGTTACATTTTTTCCTTAGACATTGTACTACAACATGAACTGGACAAGTTTTTATTCTTTTCTTATAAGAAAGAGAACAGATAATTGCTGGAAAATTTATGAAACTACTCCCTCCATCTGAAAATTAGGTTCACACGCTCCTTTTGCGTACGTCGTGCAGAATAAGGTTCACACTTTTCTTTATAAATCCTGCTATTCCATGATGTGTGTTTTGGGATTTTTACCAATTTAACCTTTAGCAAATAAATATTTTATTGTATACTTGCAGCGCTACGTCAAAGGCAAAATTGAACACTCATTTTGGGACGCGAGGTAAATGAAATATTCACTTTCTGTGTGACCCAGTTTGATTTTGTTTATAAACTTCTGAAACTCTGTTACTGAAAGATCTTACAAATGCTTTTAGACTGGCAGCAAATGGCTTATTTCAATAGGATTGCATTAAAAGAGTATACAGTATACAACAAAGGCAGCAGTTGCCATTTATGAGAAATGTATCCATACACATATAATTCAAAAGCTATAAACTTCAAAAATATATGAGAAAGATCAATTAGGTAAAAGTTCTCCAAACATAGGCAGGTTTCCAACACCATAAAACTATACCATTGCTACTCTGCCATGACAAATGGAGTTTTTTTCCATATTTATTCAACTTTCTACAACCTCGGGGCAGGGCGATGACGTGGAGCGTCCCACTCGGTCACGATATGGTTGCGAGTGATTTCTTTAAGTGAAGTGCATCCGCTTAATGCCATTGTCAGCTCAAACTCATCGCGTAACATCTGAAGTACTTTTCTGACACCTGCTTCTCCGTCAGCAGCCAATGAGAACACCACTGGTCGTCCAATCTGGAAATTCAACTTCCATCAATGAGTCTCTAATTCTAATAATTTGATAGAAGATTATATATACACACAGTGGCGAAGCCATAAATTCTTAAGGGGGTCAAGATTGCTTATACTTATCATACACTGGCCCCATCCCAAAATGAATGACCGAAAATGTGTCCCTAAATGATTTTTTACCATTTCTTTTTTCATAATTCATTTTATACTGGCCCCGTCCCAAAATTAATGACCGAAAATGTGTCCCTAAATGAATTTTTACCATTTTTTTTCATATTTCATTTTATACTTGCCAAATTAAAGGTTTGAAAGTGAATAGCAAGAATATTTATGAATTTTTACTATTAAAAGTCAGCATTTTAAGAGTGTTTCATTTATTTTGGGACGGAGGGAGTAGAATTTGGAATAAAAGGGGAGTCAAATTTATATCGTAGTACAAATTTTATGAAAAATATAGGGGAGTCAAAATGATATCATAGTAGTACAATTTTTTAGTCTTTTCCTAAAATTTGAAGGTACTAAATTGACCTTTTCCAAAAGTCAAGGGGGTCATCCCATCTCTTCTATGTGGCTTCACTACTGTTTACATATACATATAGATATATGTGTGTGTGTGTGTGCGCGTGCGTGTGTAGAATGAGTACAATTTACCAATGATACTTACAAAAATTCCAGAAGCACCAAGTGCCAGAGCTTTAAAGACATCAGTTCCACGGCGAACACCACCATCTAAGAAAACAGGTACACGCCCTTGTGCAGCTTTCACAACCTGATGTTTTCAGAAAATTAACATTTATACGATTGTTTTGATAGGTTTAGTACAAGTGTAGTACAAACAAGTGGCCGTACCTCTTCCAAAGCAGAGATAGTGGCAGGGACATAGTCAAGTTGGCGAGCACCATGGTTGGATACAATTATACCTGCTGCTCCAGCTTGTATAGCTAGCCTTGCTGCAGGTCAGTATAGCATGGTACAATATACTTTAGTAGTAGCATAACAGAACTCAGACCAGAAAGAGTTATATCTATGCACATATGTGTGTGTATGTATATATATGTATGCGTATATATATATATATATATATGTATATATGTGTGTAGGATTCTTACTGTCCTCAGCAGTGATAACACCCTTCACTAGGATTGGCATGGAGGTGATTGTTTGTAGCCACTTCACATCCTGCTCATTCAAGTTTACTCAAGCAATCAATATAAGAATAAGTTCTACCAATATCCATAAAATTGGTCTGTAATATTTTGAAGTCGAATTGTACTCAAAATATTACTCCTCCATCCAAAATGAAGGTCCAAAAAGTTTTCTAATTTGCTCTCGATCAAGAGCAAATTAGAGAACTTTTTGGACTTCATTTTGGGACGGACGTAGTATGATAAATTTATGGAATTTTGAGATCTTTCTGATATCTTGAAATTAGAGACACAAATAAAGCAAGAGGTCTTCTCTTTCCACACACACAGAGGCAGGCTCTAACATACCTTCCAGCTCAAAGTGCGGTCAATCTGACCAGCAACATAAGAAGCTAATCCAGAGTCATTAGCCTACATTCCACAGTTGAAAATTAGATAAACCTATTCATAAAACCTTATCAGCCCTAAAGTGATTAATTCAAGTAATGTTAACACTCACTTCATCCATCTTGCCGAGTTGCAAACCCTCAAAGTTCTTCAATGTCAGACCCGGGGGTAAAACGAATCTGTTCAAGGGAAACAATCAGAAGTCTTCATGTGTTTTTGCATCTTTAAAAAAAAAAAAATTTGCCAAAAACAAGGCCATTTATTCTTAGTGACAAACGAGTTAACAAAAAAGATAGGCCGGGTCAATTTAATTATGGTACCTGTTCTTGATGTCAGCTTCCCTACGTCCCAGCCTTGGGGTGTCAACTGTAAGAGCTATAGCCTTGAAGCCAGCTCTTTCAGCTCTCCTCACAAGCTGAGTAACAACATTTCGGTCCTTGTACACCTAGTATGGAGGCAAAATTTTAATGGTTACACTTGCAGGCGGAGCTAGATCATTAAGAATAGCAATCAAATACGAAGAAAGTGACTTGTTTGCTTACATAAAGCTGGAAGAAGCGGATGCCAGGTCCTGTTGAGGCTACCTCCTCAACACTTGAAGTGGCCCATGATGACAATGTCTAAGAAAAAGAAAAAAATGACAAAAGTCCAATCAGTTACGAAATTTCCTCTTAAAACTTAAAGAAACCAAATTAAATCATGTTAATTACATTATACAAGGCACAATATACTGCAAGCTGCCTACCGGAAATTTGGTAGGCCTACTAAGGAACTTGTGGTTTATAGCTCCTAACTCATAAGGTTTGCAAACACACAACATGAACTGTCTTCATGTGATTTGGTTTAAACTGATATTATTACAGCCTAATCTTCTATTGTTTTATGTTACGTACATATCCTCATCCTCTAAATCAGTGTAGACGCTAACATGAAGAAATGATTGAATGTAATAGAATACACTCGATTGTCAGATTCGGGACGGAGAAAGCATATTTATACCATGATTGTGCCAGCAGCAGATGCAGCTCTTGCTGTTGCATACTCTCCTGCATAAGAATGAATAGATATTGTTAGACTGTAGTATCATATTAGAGACGGTTGAAAGTTAGTATTGCAAGCAGTAAACAATTATTAGGCCCCTTCTAAGACTCCATACAGGCACAATAAATTGAACTGTATCTGGTTCAAAAGTTAAATAGATTGAGGTCATACTTTAAGCTCGGATATTTAGGCCTCATTTGTTTTTCATTTTCAGATGTGAATTCCGATGAATATTCAAACAGTTTGAGTAATTCAAAAATTAGTGTTCAGACGCTACCTCTTATCAGTTCAGCCAAATTCAGACATGAAATCAGGTTTCAGCACTAAACACCTAATAGTAGCTAAACTTATATATGGTTACCATCAGGGTGGGCCATTTTTTGAAAGGCAGTTGGGGCAAGCATTATGGGCATGGATATCTTGAATCCCAAAATAGTTGTGGTCATGTCTATCCTGCTCACATCAATCAGAATACGTGGTCGAAACCTGTTTTCATCAAAAGAAAACTGTTATCGATACAAATAAATCATAGAAATCCACCTAAGAATGCGCCAAACGGATATTTGAGTGTTATTTAGAATCAATTAAAGCAGGGAAAAAAAAACTTGCAGGATTCTGGAGAAAGCATTTCTGTTCTCATCAAGAGTCCACTGGTCCTCTGCACCTGATGCATAGTAGTCATACGCCATCTTTGGCAGCTTCGCCTTGGCAATAGCCTGATACTCGCTCACGTTGGTGATCTCCATTTCTATTGCTGCCTGAATCTACCCCTCTTCAGAGAAAATCCTTACTTGAACACAAGAAAAAAATTGTTGTCAGATTGTTGTGTCAGAAAAAATGGATCTTTCTTACTACTAAAAAGAATCCTATTGAGGCATAAATCAGAGCAGTTGCAAGCTATAGCCAAAAGAGCATTAGACCAAACACACACAGAAACACATAGAAGGAAAAAAGATGGCTGGGGACAGAGAATACATTGAATCCAAGCAGCGCCGACAAGAATCAATGAATCTTTTAGCTCAATTGAGAAAAAACCCACATCAAATTCCACGATATAATCCCAATTCTAGAGAGAGAAAGAGAGGAACATACCTTGGGGCTCTGTTTTTATTGGGAAGAGCAAGTGCAGAGTAAAAACCAGTGAAGCTAAAGATAAACAATTAAGTACTAGTTAGAAAATTGGGAAGGGAATTGATGACGTAGACCGGATGCAAATAGGCTTGGAGATAAAAAATAAATAAAATACTTATGTGTACCAAAATTATAAAGAATATTTAAAATATAATCAAGAAAATGATAAAAACAGAGTCAAGGATAATGACAAAAACAGGAGTGTGTGTGTGTGAGAGAGAGAGAGAGAGAAAATGACAAGGGAAGGAGTTGAGGATGAGCAATTGGAGGTTAGAAATTGAACCCCATCTGATCAAGAAGGATGGGGCTTCTCCTCCACATGAAACTTGTGTGTTTCTTAGTTATTTGAAAATTTATCATCAATCCAATATTAATTGATTTTGTTTGTGATAAAGGGTAAATTTCCATTGTACTGTGTTTGGGGCTCAATGATTTGATAAGAATTACAGCAAGTCTGAGGGGGGAGGGTTGGAACTTGGAAGAAGAAGGGTAAATTTTCATTTTTCCTCCAAACCTCCCACCAACAAAATCATTTCGCGAACAAAACTATTTACCCAGTTCCACTGCATTTGTCCCGAACTTTTATCAAGTAAATAAGAGCAACCAAGAGACAGGGCAAGTAGAGGAGCCCTTCTTCTTCCTCCCCTCCCCTCCCCTCAGAGGCATTATCACATACACTTGATGTGATTCTTATCAAATCACTGAACCCCAAATTGCTAATACAACAAAATGTTACTCCAGTGCCCCAAATGCTCCCACCTACGATGAGGTGAGTAAGGTCAGATGTACAAAACATTGCCCCTGTATTTAAGCACGAAACTATTTTCGGATGACATATAATGAAAATTGCATGAATTCACTGTTACTTTATAACAAATTATAGAAGATAGTTTTAGTGAGCCATTTTGCTTTATTTCATCACATTTCCAAATCAAAAAATAGTGAATCTTTGGCTCTATAGATTTTTTTTTTGAATGGAAATAAACCCCAAATTGCTAATCTCATCTCAAAAATTGGGCCGCATTTCTTTTTTGTCCATTTTTTAAAAATAAACCAGCTTTTGTACAATTTATTTTATAGTTGTAGAAACAAGGTACTACAAAAAATATAAATATTAAAAATATTTGACAAGTAAAATGTAATAATATTATTTGGAGATGAAAAAGTTGATAATATTGGATGTGGGAATGATGAAGGTGAAATGAAGTTGATAAATATGGTCTCAAAGTGCGTAAAATTGAGGTAAATTATTGTGGATAATGTTTTCCCTGATAAATTAGTTTTGTGGAAAATAAAGTAGTGGAACAAAAGAGAGTCAAGTCAGTCGTCCCAAAATTAGATGAAACAAACAAATGGGAGTGTGTAGATAATGTTATTATTTAAAGGGAGTTTGTCGAAAAGTTTTTAAAAAATATCATAATTGACATGGCTAAAATTATATTTGGGTCAATTCAGTCGAAATCAACTGATCGGATATCTGAATTTGTCTCAAATAATCATGAAAAAGAAAAACAAACAATATACTAAGCTACTGATTCACCGGCGAATGTCATCCAACCTGAGAGTAAGTATTGATTGAGAGAGAATAAGAAAATAATTAAGGAAAAAAAAATAGAGAATAGATAGACCCAATTTCGGAGTTTTAATCTCATATTTATAGGTGATAGATGGAGTAATCCTTAAAAATAGGCATCTGAATTGAAGTTGGATTAGGAAAGTGTATCTTAACCCCTATTAAAGTCCTTCATAAACTGTAATCCTTGGGGGATTAGGAGTATCCGAGCACCAGGTCCCCGCTCGGTAGAAGGGTCCTCCCTTGGGTTTAAGTCGAGCACCAAAGTCTGAATTATAATGCTGGTAACGTCTCTCTTGTAGGACGTGCTCAAACTCGTTCCATACACGAGCTTACCATTGGACATTGAGTCGTCATTAGTCTTACTAGCTTCCTTCTCAAGGCACCAAGGGGTCCTTGGTCTCAGCTCGAGCGCTTTGACTGGATTTACGTGCTCATGCTCGTTGGTCAAGTCTTCTAACGAGCTGATCCACGAAGGTACTAGGGCTTCCATGTACGAGGAGGACCCGAATGGGCCTCCACGGGCTAAAGCCCGAGCGATTACTTGAGTTATTTCTTTCAATAATAATGTTTAAGAAGTTTTTTCATAATATTGTATTATAGATGTTGTATTATATTTATATATAAGTAAATATAATAATATTGTATGCAATATATTACATACTATTATATAAAAAGTTCAAAATCATTTCAATTTGGTGAGGAAGGGGGAATTGATTTATACCCTCCTTTATCAAAAGCCCAACTACCCACAAGATGGATTGGATTATTGTCTAGCCCACTAATGGATCCTGAAAGAAATTGATTAGCTAAGATTGAAAAGTGAAAACACAAATACCTCGTGAGTCCTGGTGTGATAGCACCCGCACTAACACCATTACAAAAAGCAGCGAAATAAGAACTTTAAGTGCCCTCCACTCTTCTGAACTTACAACCTCTGCAAAGTTTCTAGGCTCAACACCTGTATCAATTGAGCCTAGAAAACAACGATTTGCAGAAGAGAATTTTGTGCAATTGACAAAGTGAGATAAAGGATATCGAGTACCTGATGACTTGTTTGGAGGGAGTGAACTGGACGAGGGGCTAGCTCGTATAGTATGTGTCTGAGATATGCTTAAATCATACTCGGTGCTTGTATACCGTGAGGAGGGAACCTTTGTCCGTTTACCTATGCCCAAATTATCAGATGCCTCCTCCATGGTGGGTGTAGGCGCTTCACTTGGAACAAACTCAGTATTAGGCGCCTCAGTGGAAGCTACAGGAGCCCCATCATGCTCAAGGGGCGCCTCATCATGCCCTAGGCGTGCTCCATCATGCTCTAGGGGCGCTCCATCAGTATGTTCATCATTCACTAAAGGCGCTTCAATAGGATTTTCAATTTCTGCGTCTCGCTCAGAAGCGCCAATACTCCCAATAAACAACGTCTCATCAGGATTAAAAAAATGGAATCAGGACAAATAACCTCTTCATTTGGACTATCGCTTTGAACAATGAAGGGGAATTTGGATTCTACAAAAATAACATCACGGGAGACAAGTGTTTTGTTTTCCTTAAGGTAATACAATAACCATCCTTTCTTGCCAAAAGGGTAACCCAAACCCAAAAAAAAACACTTTCGATTTCGATTAGCAAATTTATCATTATCACGACGTGAATAATGGGCATAACAGAGAGAACCGAAAACCCTTATGTGTTTATAGGTGGGTGCTCTGCCAAAAATGATTTCATACGGAGTTTTCCCATTCAACAATTTTGAAGGGGTACGATTAATTATATAACTTCCCGTCAAGACACACTCACCCCAAAATCTAATAGGCAATCCAGCTTGAAACAGTAAGGCCCGTGCTACGTTCAAAATGTGACGGTGCGTTCTTTCTACTCTCCCATTTTGTTGTGAAGTGTGAAGCACAATTCCGTTTTCAGCAAAATATTTTTCAAGACATGTGAATTCTTTCCCATTGTCACTTCGCACCAATTTGACACGTTTATTAAACTGGCGCTCAACCATGGCAAAATAATTTTTCAAAGTGTGAGCCGCATCACTTTTTGAGTTTATCAAATATACCCACACAGCGCGAGAGCAGTCATCCACAATAGTTACAAAATAAGTTGCTACACACAAAGTAGGTGTCCAATAATCACCCCAAAGATCAACATGAATTAAATCAAAAGTTCCTTCAGAATTGCTCTCACTAGGCAAAAACTTATCTCTAGTTTGTTTGGCTTTGCAACAAATTTCACAAACATATTTATTAGCACTATTCCGACTAACAAAAGGAAGTAAACCAACTAATTTACTTGATGGATGTCCCAACCGCTGATGCCATAACTCATGCTTTGCAAGTTCCTTAGCGCTACAGACTCGTGCTTCGGTAAACTTACTCAAGTAGTATAGCCCCTCGCTTTGTTCACCTGCACCAATTAACGTCTTCGAGGTTCGGTCCTGTATTACACAAAGTTTATCAGAAAATTGCACAAAATTATTTGAGTCACAAAGCAACTGAGAGACAGACAGCAGATTGCAGTTAAATGATGAAGCATATAACACATTTTGTAGAACAAGTTTAAACCCAGCCTTATTTTGTGGCAATGATGTGCTTCCCATTAGGCAGTCCTACTCGACTGGATTCAATGTTGCGAACATTGCTAAGCAACGCAAGGTTTCCTGTTATATTTCGATTAACCCCGCTATCCATTAACCAAGGCTCATCATTCATCTTACCATTCATGTGCTCATTACGTTTGACGTTGATTTGCACCATGGTTTTGAAGCTGTTCCACTGTTCACTTGTGAGTTCCAAGAGTTTAGCGCGCTCTGTATTTGTCATCTCTGCGCTACTATTATCATTCACTTATACTGTGTTGGCTCAAACCCTGAAAGACTTGCGCCCTTTTTGCTCCTCTAGCGGTTGCTGTGACATTCTGCCCTTTCTTTCCCTTTCCATTTCATAAGGATTGCTCGCCCCACCATTCCGGATATCCCATAAGCTTGAAACAAGAGTCGGCTTCATGTCCCCTTTTCTTGCAATGTCCGCAAGTAACATTCCCCATCTCTTTGCGCTCCCCCCTGGATTTCGAACCCCAATGTTGGTGCGCACCACAAAGCTCATAGGTTTTGAGTACACCTCTCTCGCACTCCCCTTCGCATGCTCCTCTCTCACCACCATTGAATAAACCTTGTTTACGTTAGGAATAGGCTATAAGTTCATAATATTTGATTTTACATTCTCGAACTTAGGTGTCTCGAGTCCCATAACAAACTGATGAACTTGCTCCTCCTCCCTTCGCTGGGTGAGCCTCAAGTTGATCTCACATATGCATCCGGTGCAAGAACACGCCGGAACCTTGTCATAATCATTCAATTCATACCACAACTTCTTAATTCGACCATAGTAAGCAACCACAATCTTGTTCTTCTGTCGTTTACAATTGACTAGGTCACACTTGATATGTTGCACCCTTGGAGCATTGCCAACCGAGAACCTTTGCTCCAAGTCGTTCCACAAAATCCTTGCCTCCTCCACGTAATTCACCGTGGATCGAAGATTCGGTTCAATGGTGTTGAAGATCCATGACACCACCATCGAGTTCACCGTCTGCCAAAACTCTAGTTCATCCGCCTTTGTCGGACGATCAATCGTTACATCAATGAACCCGGTTTCATCTTAGCTCTCAACGAACCCTTGAAAACACGAGCCCATTTTTCATAGTTTTCTCCTTTCAGTTGGACATGAGTGAGAATCTGTCCGGGATTATCACTCGATGAAAGGAAGTAGGGGGTTCTTTTCTTATTAATCTCGGCAGCCATTTGCGTTGAGTTGTGTTTAGGTTTAAGGTTTAAAGATCACCGCTCCGAAACCAAGTTAGAAATCAAGAGTGGGAGATGGTATAATTTTCTCTGTTCATTTCAATGCCGTCAATGACTTTATATACAATCTAGAGATTTTGATAATATCTTTGATACAAACCAATCCATACAATTACGCCAACTACTTAATATAACACTATCAATCTGTATAATTACGCTAACTACTTGATATAAATAAATAAGGACAAAATATATACAAAGAGAGTGAGATCATGTAGAACTCTGGAGCGGATCAAGCTCCCCCAGCGCCCTTTGCTCCTAGCATGCGCCCTTTCTGGTCTTCTGGCGCCTTCCATGGTTGTCTTGGGCGCCCTCCAACGGTTCTGTAATAACCCAAATTTGCCATTTATTTTATTAATTAATTTGTTCATCTTTAATTAATAAATGTTTCCTTTTAATTTAATTGTTGTAATTCCTTTTATTAAAAGGAATATAAGTAATGGGCTTGGAGTGTTGGGCTTAGACTACCTCTTTGACCTAGTTTACCTTGTTTGACCCGGATTACCTAATTGGGCTAGGTTTTGGAAACAAACCAAGTATATATACATCTTTTCTAAACCTAGGGTTACTTATATTTTCACAAACCAAGAAAAAGGAATAGAGAGAGAGCTGCGGCAGAGGGAGTAGCGGCATAGAGAGTTTGCGGCAGAGGGAGAAAATCGAGAGAAATAGATAACCGAGCTTGGAGAAGAAAAAGAAGGAGGAAGCTTCTTCATTGCTGGGAAGATTCAACACCAAGATAAGGATTCGAATTCATTTTGCTAGTATTCTTAAACCTAGAAAACCCTAGAAACTCTTGGGATTGAATTAGGGTTTGTATTATTAAGGTTGATAATTAATGAGGAATTAATCTAAGTCATCATGTTGAAGGGTTTATTGATTGAAAACCTAATATTGATTAGGGTTTGGGCATGTGATTAAAGGGTGTTGATCTAAAATATGCATGCTAAGGTTTCATAACAAGATTAGGGTTTGGTGTGTGTTTAGGTGGGTGTCGTGTGTGTGTGTGTTGTGTGTGCATCGTGTGTATGATTGTGTGTGTGTGCAGTGTGTGCCGTGTGTGTGCCGTAGGTGTGTGGGTGTGTACAGCCGTGTGTGTGTGTGTGGCTGCTTGTGTGTGTGTGTGTGTGTATTAAGGTAGTATGTGTAGTGCGTGTTTATGTGTGCTGAGAAAGGTGTATTTAGTGTGTGTAAACTAAATTGAAAAGAATTAAAAAGGGTTTAGAACTTAGAAACCCTAGATATGATTTGGTAAACCTAAAAGGGGTTTAAGGTTAATCTTTAATGGGAGTTAAAGAAGAATAACTCGTAGGTTAACAAGACTTTGGAAAAGTAGTTTGGGTTAAGTAAATGAGTATTACTTTTACCCTAAGAAATTCGTTTGCATGATTGTAGATTCGTGCAAATATTATTGCTAGGAGCGTGCAACAATTGAGGTAAGGTATTACGTTCTTTAGCACTTGAAAGTATTCATCCTTGTGATAGGATTCCATGGTTTCATAAAAGTATATGCTACCAAGTGGTCGACAATTATTTGTATTCAAATTGATTGAACGTCTTTTGATTATCTTACCATTGATATGTTCTATTCAATGAGTATCCATGTTGTTTGGATTTGATTATGTTTTCTTGTACCTTGAGCACCACATGTATATTTGCTATATCCGATTTAAAAGAATATAGTTAGCTTTGTTCGATTGAAAAGGACTTAAGAGTATTTAGTCAGAATTGAAAAAGGACTTAAATGAATTAGTCTAGTCTGAATTGAAAAAGGACTTAGACATTTATATACTACTTGATGAAGTAGTTTGATTATCATGATATATCAGAATAGAGCGCCCTAGATAAAAGGCGTAGATTCTCTTATTCAGAATAAGGGGGCGCCCTAGATAAAAGGCGTAGATCTTCTTATTCAACGATCACCCGAAAAGGTGTATCGGAGTCACCCTAGATTAAAGGTGCACCATTACTTGGAGTTGACGGACTATGTGTATACAGTCTTCATCTTGATTATTCTTGTGGAAGTGCCACTATTTGCTATTTGAAAAGTATTCTTCCTTGTTGTTCTTATATTTGAACTATGTATTGTATACTTGCCATTAGTTGAGTATTCATTTGAAATCCGTTTGTTTCGGACATCTCTTCCTAGAATCGAAGAGATTTCGTATGAACTTACTGAGCTTTGTTCGCTCACCCCCTTCTTATTCTTTCCCCTCCCAGGTAAGAAGTGAATGGAGTGGAATGGTCGCATGGATAGCGGCTTAGCATTTATGGAGTTATAGTTATTTTGAAGACAATAAGTACTATTTAGAGCTAGTGGGTTGTACTAGCCGTTGGTTATTTAATGACATTTATTGATCTAATATTTTAGGGTTACCGTTGGGGAATTTTATGTATATTATCTATGTTTTGGAATTTATTATTATTATTTTGTTTTATGAAAATTTGGGGTCGTTACAGTTGGTATCAGAGCTTTGGCTTTAGGTCACATGGGAGATCTTAGATTGTTAAGGCTATTAGAAGAGAGTAGTACTTAGTCATGAATGATTGGGCCTACCTAGAACTTATTTGGGGACGGAAAATTTTAGGAAAAGATTTCTCTAGGAGAATAACTAAGAATTCACTTGGGAGTCTAGAGGACTTACTCTTGAAGATATGCAATCATGATTATGATTTACCATTTTGTATATTGAGATTTTATGAGGTACTGATTAGTAGTTCTTTTATTGAAAGGAATGGAAGCTTTGAGGAAAAAATTGAGGAAGACCTTGGAGACTAAACCAATCAAAGGAAGACTGAGGCAAATCCATAGGTATTGAGGAAGTAGCCGTTTAGAATCTTGTTGAAGTAGAAGGGACCGAAGCGTCCCCAATCATGATTGAAGATGATGAGGAAGAGAAAGTGCCTAGCGAAAAACCTAGAGGAAGTTTTAGGAAGAAAGTGAAATTGGAAGTAGAAGGTAGAATTGCTTGGTTTTAGTTCTAGAAAGGAGGGTAGCTAGTAGTTAAAATTATTCTAGTTCTAGTTGAAAAAACTTATGAAACGATTGTTTTCCCTTCAAATTTATTTATGAAATAAAACTTTTCCGCATTTTGATTTATGATTGCTTGATTTTGTTCCTTAAATGTTAATTGAGTGTGTTAATGGGAACAAGAAAGATTGGTCTATTGAAATGACCAAGTTGTATGATAATCGGCTTATTGAAACGGTCAGGTGTGATTAATTCAGGGTCTAGTGAAACGACCTATGAATGTGCTAACCGATCTATTGAAACGATCGATGGTCTAGTGAATGGACCGATCGCATAATGGAAGTCTATTGAGACGCCCTAATTTAAGGAAATGCTATAGGAGTAGCAAGTATGAGTATTAGTATTGTTGGTCTGTTGAAATGACCAATAAGTCTGTTGAAACGACTTATGAGAGTATTGCCGGTCTATTGAAAAGACCAAGGGTCTAGTGAATTGACCTATGACTTAATTAAATGTTTAGTCTGTTGAGACGGCCTATGTTTATAGTATAAAAGTATTAAGCATTGAGTATTGCTAGGGTAGGCATGAGTAATAGTGCCTTGTATTCGTAGTACTGATAAGTATCGTGAGAAAGATATGTGATGTAAGTGAGTACCCAAGTAAGAATTTTAACAATTGAAGAATTGGGAACAAAGGCGAGGTCCGTGGTCAAGGATCTGATGAAAAGTGTGAAGTGTGCGAAGGGAGGCACAAGACTGATGAGTGTCGGTACAAAGAGAAGAAAATGAATTTGAAACCTGAGGCTTTAGAAATACCTCTCGTCTCGTGATAGATACTCCGAATAGAGAGTCGATTCCTATTTCGTCTGTGTGTAATATGTGTCCTTCGAAAATAGGAGATAGAGAACTCGAGGTTGATCTTATAGAAGTAGAGATGAACGAATTTGATATTATCTTGGGGATGAATTGGTTAGCTGCTTACCATGCAAGAGTAGACTGTTTTAAGAAGGAAATACATTTTAGGTTACCATCCGGATAAGAGTTCTATTTTCAAGGATCTAAACCGAGAAGTCGATCGGGTCTTATACCAGTAATGAAGGCTAGGAAGATGTTAAGAAAGGGCTGTGAAGGTTTTTTTTTGGCTTACATAAGCGAGACAGATAAGAAAGAAGTGAGCATAGATTCTTTATCAGTGATAAAAGATTTTAAGGATGTGTTTCCAGAGGAATTGCCGGGGATACCACTAGAAAGGGAGGTGGAATTTTCCATAGACTTAGTACCAGAGACTGCACCGATATCTAAGGCACCGTACAGAATGGCGCCGACTGAACTTAAGGAATTGAAGGAACAACTACATAAATTGTTGGATAATGGTTTGATAAGACCGAGTGTTTCACCTTGGGGTGCACCAGTGTTGTTTGTGAAGAAGAAGGATGGATCGATGAGGATGTGTATCGACTATCGGGAGTTGAATCGAGTGACGGTTAGGAATCAGTATCCGTTGCCAAGGATTGATGACTTGTTTGACCAACTTCGGGGAGCGTGTTATTTCTCGAAGATAGAATTGAGATCGGTATATCATCAGTTGAGAGTAAAGAAAGAGGATGTTGCGAAGACGACCTTTAGGACAAGGTACAATCATTATGAGTTTTTGGTTATGCCGTTTGGGTTGACAAATGCGCCAGCAACATTCATGGAGTTGATGAATAGGATATTTCAGGAATTTTTGATTAAGTGAGTAATTGTGTTTATTGATGACATCTTGGTGTATTCTAAGACTAAGGAGGAACATGAAGAACATTTGAGGTTAGTCCTGCAGATTTTGAGGGAACAGAAGTTGTACGCTAAGTTCAAAAAGTGCAAATTTTGGTTGAGAAAGTGGCATCCTTAGGGCATGTGGTATCTAAGGATGGGATTGAAGTAGATCCGGCAAAAATAGAGGCTATAGTGGATTGGGAGAGACCAACTACAGTCAGCGAGATAAGAAGTTTCTTGGGGTTAGCAGAATACTATAGGAGATTTGTTGAAGGATTTTCGAAGTTATCAGGACCATTAACGAAGTTAACGCAGAAGGGAGCAAAGTTCATTTGGTCGGAAGAATGTGAAAAGAATTTTCAAGAGCTGAAGAGTCGATTAGTGTCCGCACCAGTTCTTACAGTACCATCGGGATCGGACGGATTTGTGATTTATAGTGATGCTTCGTTGAAGGGATTAGGTTGTGTGCTAATGCAGAAGGATAAGGTGATAACTTATGCGTCAAGGCAACTAAAGAACCATGAGAGGAATTATCCAACCCATGTTTTGGAGTTAGCAACTGTAGTGTTTGCTTTGAAGATTTGGAGACATTAGTTGTATGGAGTAACTTGTCAGATTTATACAGATCATAAGAGTCTTAAGTACATTTTCACCCAGAAGGAGCTTAACATGGGATAAAGGAGATGGCTATAATTACTTAAGGATTATGATTGTACCATTTTGTATCACCCAGAGAAGGCCAATAAGGTGGTCGATGCTTTGAGTAGGAAGAATCGAGGAACCTTAGCGACGTTGATTTCTAAGGGGGTAAGTGCATGAAATAGCATTGAGGTTTCAAGTTTAGAAGTGAGAGTTAAAGGGTATTTGGCTCAGTTGAGTGTTCAGCCAACACTTTTGGACCGAATCAAGGAAGCTCAAGGAATTGACGAAGAGGCTGTGAAGATACATGAGAGTATAGTCAAGGGAAAGGTAGCAGATTTTCATATGGGGAATGATGGAATTCTAAGGTATCAGTCGAGAATTTGGGTACCAAGCAACAAAGACATAAAGAGAGAGATTCTACAAGAAGCGCATTGTTCAAAGTTTTCTGTTCATCCTGGAAGTACAAAGACGTATATAAACCTAAGGGAATCATTTTGGTAGAAATAATATGAAGGGAGATGTGGCAGAGTTTGTATCGAGATGTTTGGTATGTCAATAAGTGGAGAGTGAACACCAGAAACCGACATGATTATTACAGTCGTTACCAATTCTGGAATGGGAGTGGGAGGATATAGAAATGGAGTTAACAGTTGGACTACCGAAGACGTTGAAGGGTCATAATGCGATTTGGGTTATAGTGGACAGACTTGCGAAGTCGGCCCACTTCTTGGCTATTAAGGTGACAGATACATTGGAGAAATTGTCTAAGTTATATGTTGATGAGATTGTGAAGTTGCATAGAATACCAGTTTCGATAGTGTCCGATCGAGATGCGATATTCACGTCGAAGTTTTGGAAGAGTCTGCAACAAGCATTGGGTACCGAGTTGACGATGAGTACAACTTTTCACCCGCAGATGAATGGACAGTCAGAAAGGACTATTCAGACACTTGAGGACATGTTGAGGGCTACATCATTGGATTGGCAAGGAACTTAGGACGAGCATATAACATTAGTAGAATTCGCTTACAACAACAGTTATCACACTAGAATCGGTATGGTACCGTATGAAGCATTATATGGAGGGAAATACAGATCGCCTGCTTGATGAACTTGGTGAGAGGAAGATGATGGGTCCAGAAATTGTTCGAGTGACCGCAGATAAAGTACAACAAATTCGAAAATGATTATTGGCCGCTCAGAATAAACACAAGTCGTATGCAGATCGCCGACGACGAGACTTAGAATTTCAGTTGGGAGATCGTGTGTCCTTGAAGGTTTCGCCAACCAAGAGAGTTATGAGGTTTGGTATTCGCGGGAAGTTAAGATCGAGATATGTGGGACCGTTTGATATTTTAGAGCTAGTGGGGTTGGTGGCTTACAAGTTGGCCTTACCACCTGTACTTGCTGGAGTGTATAATGTGTTTCATGTATCGGTGTTGAGAAAGTACATCTCTGACACTAGTCATGTGATCAAGTATAGGCAGATGAGATTTCGTGCCGATTTGAATTATGATGAGCAACCGGTGACGATTGTGGACCGAAACGATCAAGTATTGAGGAAGAGAATAATTTCTTATGTGAAAGTGCAGTGAAGCAACCACACGGAAAGAGAAGGAATGTGGGAACTCGAGAGTGAGATGCGAGAGTTGTATCCCACCCTATTTTCTGAGTGAGTGCGCTTGGTTTGGAGGACCAAGCCCTTTTAAGGAGGTAAGACTGTAATAACCCGAATTTGCCATTTATTTTATTAATTAATTTGATCATCTTTAATTAATAAATGTTTCCTTTAATTTAATTGTTGTAATTCCTTTTATTAAAAGGAATAGAAGTAATGGGCTTGGAGTGTTGGGCTTAGAATACCTCTTTGACCTAGTTTACCTTGTTTGACCCGAATTACCTAATTGGGCTAGGTTTTGAAAACAACCCAAGTATATATACATCTTTTCTAAACCTAGGGTTACTTATATTTTCACAAACCAAGAAAAAGGAATAGAGAGAGAGCTGCGGCAGAGGGAGTAGCGGCATAGAGAGTTTGCGACAGAGGTAGAAAACCGAGAGAAAGAGAGAACCGAGCTTGGAGAAGAAGAAGGAGGAGGAAGCTTCTTCTTTGCTTGGAAGATTCAACACCAAGGTAAAGATTCGAATTCGTTTTGCTAGTATTCTTAAACCTAGAAAACCCTAGAAACTCTTGTGATAGAATTAGGGTTTGTATTATTAAGGTTGATAATTAATGAGGAATTAATCTAAGTCATCATGTTGAAGGGTTTATTAATTGAAAACCTAATATTGATTAGGGTTTGGGCATGTGATTAAAGGGTGTTGATCTAAAATATGCATGCTAAGGTTTCATAAAAAGATTAGGGTTTGGTGTTTGTTTAGGTGGGTGCCGTGTGTGTGTGTGTTGTGTGCATCGTGTGTATTCTGTGTGTGTGCAGTAGGTGTGTGGGTGTGTACAGCCGTGTGTGTGTGTGTGGCGGCTTGTGTGTGTGTGTATTAGGGTAGTATGTGTAGTGTGTGTTTGTATATGCTGAGAAAGGTGTATTTAGTGTGTGTAAACTAGATTGAAAAGAATTAAAAAAGGTTTAGAACTTAGAAACCCTAGGTATGATTTGGTAAAACTAAAAGGGGTTTAAGGTTAATCTTTAATGGGAGTTAAAGAAGAATAACTCGTAGGTTAATAAGACTTTGGAAAAGTATTTTGGGTTAAGTAAATGAGTATTACTTTTACCCTAAGAAATCCGTTTGCATGATTTTAGATTCATGCGGAGATTATTGCTAGGAGCGTGAAACAATCGATGTAAGGGATTACGTTCTTTAGCACTTGAAAGTATTCATCCTTGTGATATGATTCCATGGTTTCATAAAAGTATATGCTACAAAGTGGCCGACAGTTATTTGTATTCAAATTGATTGAACGTCTTTTGATTATCTTACCATTGATATGTTATGTTCAATGGATATCCATGTTGTTTGGATTTGATTGTGTTCTTGTACCTTGAACATCACATGTATATTTGCTATATCCGATTTAAAAGGATATAGTTAGCTTTGTCCAATTGAAAAGGATTTAGCAGTATTTAGTTTGAATTGAAAAAGGACTTAAATGAATTAGTCTAGCCTAAATTGAAAAAGGACTTAGACATTTATAAACTACTTGATGAAGTAGTTTGATTATCATGATATATCAGAATAAGGAAGCGCCCTAGATAAAAGGCGTAGATTCTCTTATTCAGAATAAGGGGGCACCCTAGATAAAAGGCGTAAATCTTCTTATTCAACGATCACCCGAAAAGGTGTATCAGAGTCACCCTAGATTAAAGGTGCACCATTACTTGGAGTTGACGAACTATGTGTATACAGTCTTCATCTTGATTATTCTTGTGGAAGTGCCACTATTTGCTATTTGAAAAGTATTCTTCCTTGTGTAGACACCCCATTCTGAACACATCGGATCATACTTATGCCACTCTAAGTCTCACTTTGAGTCAAGAAGTAGAAATCCACCATTTCGTCATGTTTCGTTAAAGTTTTGACTAACTACCGTTAGTTTGGGACTAAACTGCATACGAGATAACGAGGAAAGGACAAAACTGTCCACAGGAGCAATATCTCGCCGCGAGATGGCGTGTCTCGCGCGAGATATCTCCCTCTGCAGATTGCAGACGACAGTTCCCTCGTCGATTTCAACCTCTTTTCGGGATAAAACTTTATCTCTCCGGCCAACCAATGGGAGAGGAGGTCTAGAACCATCTGATAGGGTTTTAACTCTCCACTTCTTCATATCCAACCTCTATAAATACTTGGTGACTTCCAAGGTCGAAAGAGGGAGAAGGTCCCAGACCGCGAATTTACACAACACGCACACATTTTGTCGTTTTCTTTCCCTGAAAGAATCCTTCAAAATCACCCTAAAACTCACCTCATAGTTTGTTTGTCAACCTTGTTGACAAACAAGCATCAATCTCCAAACCAAGGACCAAGGCGAAGCTCTGTCCGTGTGAAGGGTCGACTCTAAACTTGAGTCGAAACTCTGCCCAAATCACCTCACGCAAGGTAATTCCTAATCTTCCTTCTAATTGATTGTTAGAGTGGTATAAGTCCATAGAATCTAGGATCGGCCTAGAGCCTCTCCAAATCATGGAGACGGTCTCGAAGCAATCGATTCTACATTCCGTTTGACCTCGTCAAATGGACCTTTATTTGTAGTATTTGAATTCGTTTTTTTACTTCTTCTTTTGAAAAACCTCTCTTTTCTTTAGCAAGACCGATCTCGGATTGGGTGAAATGGATGCCTTCTAAACCTACCCATTTCATAACCTAAGCCCGAACTCAAATCTCTCAAAATGGTTTTCTATGTTTCCAATCAAATAATATAGGTGGCGACTCATAAAAATAAAAAGAACCAGAATTTCTTTCTCACAACGCTACGGTGGCGACTCACGTGGGGATTGAAAATTAAGAGGCTTAAACTTGCGTCAAAATTAAAAGAGAGGTTTTCAATCTATTTTGTAAAATTCGAATTTTTTACGTTCTCGAGATGGGAGATATCTCGCACGAGATATCATTATCTCGCGCGAGATAGGGCTTCCGATCTGGTTGTCTTTTGGTTTCTCTGTTTTGCTCGTAATCCAAGGCGAGCCGAACATGCAAGGGGATCCCAGAATTCATTATCTGCGAGTTCTGCATCTTAAGGCCTCCCTTAAGGTGTAGAACTCGGACCTTTATTTTCCTTAAATAATTGATTATTATTTATGAAGCTGCGTGTGATTGGGTTTTATTTAATTAAAGTCCGGTCCATTGGGATTCGGGAGTTGTAAATTAAATTATTTATCTCTCTTTATCTCTCTTTATGTGGAACTACGACGGCCTGAGTCTTCCTAGATTGGGAGAAACGTAGGCAACCACTTGGTGCGGCCACTATCTGTTTTCTCTTTTAACTTTCAAAAAAAATAAAACTTTCTATTTTACTCTATCACATAGATTGACTATCACACATGCGCACTCATACTATAACTGTCATTGCCCTGCATACCCTCTATAAACCGGGACCCACACTAAGGACGGATGACGGTAACCACCTAGTCGCCGGTCTCTCCGAAGTTGGACAATCCCACTCCGCGTATTCAATCCACTTAGATTGTCATATCGCGGGGAGCCTAGCCTTCCAGCCCTGCATCGCCACATTCTCATGTAGATTGACTTTTTAGGATCACTCCGTGACCGGTCGGTTTTGACTCGGTGATCTTTTCTTGTTTTTGATCAAAACAAAGCCATGTAAAATTGACAATAAGAAAGGATTCGGAAAAAGTCCCTTCGGAAAAGGTCCCTTCGGAAAAAGTCCCTTCGGAAAAAGTCCCTTTCGGATGTCCCTTCAAGAAAAATGTGCATATAATCCTTCAAAAAAAAAACAAAAAAACAATCTTACATGGCTTTGTTTTACAAAAATCGGATTGATTGCTTAGTCGTTAGGTTCTGATAAAGGCCTTAGAAACCCCTCAAAACGGACTTTCCGTTCCGACCAAAAATTAGGGCTAAATAAAAATCGACTTTCCGTGTGATTATCTCGCGCGGGATTACTTATCTCGCACGGGATAATGCTTGTTTCTTGAATTTGAGCACGAGCCATTTAAGCACACTTCCGGCTCGTTGGGGCTAGATCACGATATCTGCATCTCTTACGTCGGTTTTCGAAGCTACTCAACTCCAAGACTCCCAACACAATGTCTACCGGAAAGCATGCCATGACCAAGGAAAGCCGTGGACAACCCACTCTCCAAGATTTGACCAAGTCTCTTGTCGCTGAAATGGAACACGTGGAAGGTTGGAGAGAAGCTTTTGATTTGCCCGCCACTCGCATTGCTCGGGATTTTCGGAAGATGGAAAGTGATTCCGACAGTGGGCGATCATCCGTGCAAGAGGAGCTAAGTGACATCAAAACTCAACTTGCCAAAGCCCTGCAGCAAATTAATGACAATGACTCGTGGCATCACATGGAAGAATCCATCCAAGCCGAAAAGACAAAGATGTTGATTGAAGAGCTCGAGGAAGTCAGGCGAACTCGAAACTATGACCCAAAGTGCATCAACCTTGAAGCCCACATTGAAGATGACATGGATGAGAGGGTCAAGTTTTCCTCAATACCCTCTACCGTGACCTCAAAGAGCAAATGGAGGAAGAATATCAGGCTCGCCACCTCGTCTTTGTGCAACACTACGAGAACCATATCCGAGACCTCCATAACCAAATGGCTAAGCGAAGGAAGGGGAGGATTTTCTCCGACATCGGAAACATCACTCTTGGTCATCTCTTCAGAAGTCTTCACAAGGACGGAAAGTGAAGCCAATAGAAGGCTACCAACCTAAGAGGAAGGTCGATCTACACACCTCTATTGCTACTACCATCAATGCAATGGCCATCACACCAATGATTGCTTCAACTGAAAAATGCGGTCAAGACTTGATTGACGACGACACCATCGAGAATTTGCCCAAGTGGTGGAATAGTTTGGATGAGTTCAAACAAATGAGGAGTCTCTTTTCATTTCAGTTATTTACTTTTAGTTGCAAAAGAAACGGTTAGTAGCCTAGTTTAGTTTAGTCGGGTACTACTTGCCTAAAGACTTCATTTGTGGGCAAGAGTACCAAGTTTGCTTTTCAATAATAGTTAGTCAGTATTTCCCTTTTCAATTCCGATTAATACTTTGAGATTAGAGAAAGCACTTGTGAATGTCATAGACACTTACAACGAAACGACTACTCGAAGGCACTTAGGTTTTCGGAAGCCTTCTGTGCGGAGAATGATGCTAGCAAAAGGGTACTTTCCTGGATTGGGGCTTGGAAAGCACTTACAAGGAATAACGGAACCACCACCGGTCCCCCGCCTCACACAAAGCATGGACTAGGCTACGACATCTCCATCCACGATGAAGATGACATAGAAGAATGGGGCTTCGCTCAAATCAAGTGGGAAGGAACCTCGTCTGAAAGGCACGCAATGACCCAAAGTCCAAGGATTGCAACCTCAAACCATATCGAAAGACACTCAATGGCTACTTTGTTCGAGAAGGGGAAAGTATTCCCTACTTTATCTTTTGAGAACCATGGGTGATGATAAAGGAAAGCGCCAACCGGGCTTTGAAATCTTCGGCGGCTGCGATGCTTCTCCGAGATGAAACGAGAATCCGTCCCACTGATCCCTAATGATTTGTGGGGCACGAAAGCGAAATGACAAGTGAATGGGACTTTGTGTTGGGAGAAGACATCTTTGCGGCAGTTCCAAGACCTATGCGGTTAGAAAACGGCCCGGATCCATGCAATATCGAGGGGACGCTCCAACTACCGACTACACAAGACTAATACGAAATGTGATGAGCCAATTCTAAGCGGCACGTCAGGGGGACCGATTGTTGATGAAGACTTCATGATCAAAGAGCTTGGTTGCACTCCCCACCCTCGCGGGAAGATAGGCCCTACAACTTTTACATTAGAAGCGAGGCTCCACCTCAGATGAACTCACTCAAGAGGAAATCGAGGCGGTGGGCGAACATGTATTCCCTTACTTCCTTAATGAAAACTTTGATCTTTAGAGTACCACTGAGATTGCTAACATCGTAAATGATGAATTAACTAATAATAATCAATATAACGAACACGTTAATAATGAATCATACGATGAGATAGATCAAGAAAACGAACAAATCTTAAAAGAATTAGCTAAGCAAGTAGGTCGTTGTGGAAAGAATGGCCACATTGACGACGAGGAAATGCAAACGGTTAATCTTGGGACAACGGAAGACCCGAGAGAAACAAAGATCGCGGCTTCTTGAGGGAAGACGAGAGAAACCTTGACCCGGCTCCTCGGAGAATATGTCGACGTCTTCGCTTGGTCTACGAGAGATATGCACAGGTTGAATCGGTCGGTTGTAGAACACAAGATACCGCTGCTACCCAACGCCAAGCCGGTCAAGCGAAACTACGCGAGAATCAAGCCGGAATGGTCAATGCAAGTGAAAGAAGAAATCATGAAACTCTTGAATGTAGGGTTCATCAAAGTGATTGAATATCCGGAATGGTTAGCAAACACGGTGCAAGTAGCCAAGTCGAACGGGAAAATACGAGTGCGTGTTGATTTCGAGACTTGAACAAGGCATCCCCTAAAGATGACTTCCCGCTACCAAACATAGACATGTTGAGTCGATGCCACGACGGCATACGAGGTCCGCTCATTCGTCGACGGGTTCGCGAGGGTATAACCGAATCCTCATGGCGAGAAGAGGACCCGGCCAAAAGCGGCATTCACCACACCTTGGGGAACGTTACGCTACACGGTCATGCCATTTGGTCTCAGAAACGGCGGGGCTACCTACGAAGAGCGATCACAACACTATTCCACGACATGATCCATAAAGAAATAGAGGTGTATGTGGACGACATGATTATCCGCTCGAAGGGGACGAGATGGCCAACACTTGAGAGATCTCGAGAAAATTCTTCAATCGGCGAGACGGCACAAAATGAGACTCAACCCGCCAAATGCTCATTCGGAGTAGTCAAAGGGAAAGTCTTGGGATACGTAGTCACGAACGCGGCATAGAAGCGAGATCCCGCCAAGATAAAGGCCATTACGAGACATGCCTCCACCCGGGACACGAGAAAGAAGTAAAGGGATTCATGGGCGAGACTCCAATATATCGGTCGATTCATTAATCAGCGGCTACAATGTGCGACCCCATCTTTAAGGCTTAAGAAAAACGCACCTCAAGAGTGGACCGAAGAATGTCAAGAAGCATTCGAGGAAGTTAAGCACTACTTGACTTCCCCACCTATCTGGTTCCACCACACAAGGAGAAGCCCTTGAAGTTGTACCTCACGATCACGAACAACGCATTAGGGGCTATGCTTGCTCAAGAACGGCCGGCTTCGCACACGAGAAAATGCCATCTACTTTGTCGGCCGCGATTCCAAGGCGGTGAAATCAACTACTCTCCACTCGACAAGTCATGCGCTGCTCTCGTCTGGGTATCACAAAGGCTAAAGCACTATATGGAAGCCTTTCCGGTCCAGTCTCATCGCAAAGATGGATCCTTTGAAATATATCCTAGACAAATCAAATTTGTCTTCGAGACTAGCCAAATGGTACTTCATGCTCGCGGGGTATGATATCACTTACGTCACTCGAAATCCGTCGGAGGGAGTGTATTCGCGAATCGGTTGGCCGAATTTCCTTGCGACGAAGTGAAGGGGAAGACCGCGATTCCACGATGAGGACATCCTAAGCATAGAAGAAAATAAGTGGCAATTATTTTTCGATGGCGCGGCCAACAAGAAGGGTTTGGCATCGGAATGTTATTGGTAGACCACTAACGACATCTACACTCCACTAGCGGTGCGTCTTGACTTTGACGCCACCAACAATACCGCGAGAATACGAGGCTTGCATAGCGGGGCTTGAGGCAGCCCTAGAACGCAACGTGGCGAACTCGAGGTATTCGGGGATTCCCGATTGATCATCAATCGAGACATTGAAGAAGTGGAGGGTCCAAGATCCAACCCTTCAAAGATAGTGCCCACCTCCAAGAATTGGCGCAACAATTTCGGGATGTCTCATTCCACTATCTTCCCGAGAGACAAAAATCGGTTTGCGGACGCATTAGCCACACTTGCTTCTTTGGTCGAAATCCCTAAAGGAAAAGCGGTTAAACCCTTCAAAATAACACGGCGTGCAACTCACGCATCTTTGCGCCGTTATAGATCTTCACGGCAAAGACAAATGGTTATCGAAAGGTGCATTGTTGAAAACTCCGAAGGAAACCATGGTACCACGACATTTGGTATTTCATCCTAGATGGAACCATCTGCTTTGAGAGCAGAGACACGAAGACTCGGGTCGCCCTTAAGGTTAGGCGCCAATTACGTCATCAGCTGTGGCCGTCTATTCAAGAAACATTCCCAAGGAAACCTCCTTTGCGCCACCGAGGAAGAGGCCCGGGAAATAATGGACCATGTTCATCAAGGCATATGTGGAACCCACATGAGCGGAAACATGCTCGCCAAAAAGATCATCGAGACAAGGGTACTTTTGGGCGACCATGGAAGCCGGCTGTACCAAAATGGTCAAGAAGTGCCACAAGTGTCGAGATACACGCCAATCTTCGGCATGCGCGCCTTCCTTGCTTTGTACCCAATGACTTCGCCTTGGCCGTTCTCTACATGGGGGATAGACGTGATTGGAAAGATCACACCCGCGAGCCAACGGACCTTTGTTTCGTCCTAGTAGCCATCGACTATTTCACTAAATGGGTCGAGGCCGCCTCCTACAAAGTTACGAATGCCGGAAAGGTTGCGAAATTCATCAAGCACAACATCATCTGCCGATATGGGGTTCCACAAGAGATGATATCCGATAATGGGTCACACTTCGAGAAGGAAACCGATCGCCTGCGGCCAAGTACAAAATCACGAGACACAAGTCATCTCCTTATAGGCCTCAAACAAACGGAGCGATTGAAGCCGCGAACAAAACAATCGAGACTATCATCGAGAAAAATGGCGATCCTTTGGAAAAGGCGCCCGACAAGCTACCATTCGCACTATGGGGTACCGCACTTCGATCCGAACGGCTACGGGAGAAACTCCTACGCCCTCACATTCGGGATGGAGGTTGTCTTACCGATAGAATTGGAAATACCATCACTAAGGGTTCTCCTAGAAAACCAAGTGAATGAAGTCGGCGGCTAGAAAGCGGATACGAAGAGCTAGCCCTGTTGGACGAAAGAAGGTTGAAAGCGGCCGAACACACTCAAGCTTACCAAAGAAGAATGGCAAGAGCTTTCAACAAAAGGTCAAAACAAGGAACATCGAGTAGGCGACACGGTGCTCAGTGAGCATCGTCCGGACCTTTCAACCCGTTAGGCAAGTGGGGACCAAGGTGGATAGGACCCTACATTGTGAAGAAGATATTCTGCAGGGGAGCCCTTCGGTGGTAGACTTAGACGGAGATCGACTACCGAAGCCGGTCAACATGGACAAGCCTAAGAAGTACTTCGCGTGACTTGGCCTCCTTAAAAGAAATCGCTCGCTAGGTTGAAAATCCCGGAAAAGGACGACCTAGGCAAAAATTAGAGCTAGCACAAGAAAAGAAGCCCGCTAGATTGAAAACCCGAAGGGGCGGTCTAGGCAAAAGAAAGGGTGTGCATAAAAAAAAAAAAAAAAAAAAGGGAGGCCTTATCTCGCGAGATTACCCCACGGCACAGAGCCATATTTTGTCCTTTTCTCAAAAATGAACTACGTTGGACTGAGCCTCTTGTTTAATTCTTTGTAAAGAGGAACGTAGGCGGCCTTCGGGTTCGGTCTAATCAAATAAATAAATCAAAGTTGTCCCTTTTATTAATCGAATGCGTTTCATTAATGACAATAGGGAAATCCTAACCCTGACGACTAATTTGCTAAGCTAACAAACTTGAAAAAAATAATACTAATAAAGCGAAACAATTGATCTATCAAAGCAATCTCTTGGTACTCCTAAAGATCTAGCCTTTCATTAACTTGGTTGGCCGGCGGACATGGTCTCCACCGTCGTCGTGATCCTCCTTGCGCTTTGAGCCTCTCAAGCGAGAACATCCTCGAGACGGTCAAAAACGAGTCGAGACGATCAAAGACGGATTCCGACAATCTCTTGAAGACATGAGGCCTATCAAGCTTGCGTCTTTCCGAGGCATTCCCTTGCCTCGCCTCTCGTACCAATCCCCATCAAGAAAATCCTGAGTTGGATCGGTTCGCACATTAGCGGGATCGGGCGAGCCTCGCTCCTTCGCAAGATGCCCTAGCTACAAAAGAATCTCTTAGCGGTGAAAGCCGCAAATCATCAATCTTCTGCACTAGGATGGCCGGTATGGAGGAACCAATCCAAATATTTGTCGAGACGGGAAGATGCTTGCATTAAAAGTCCGAAGGTTCGACCAGCGGTCCCGATTAGTTCCTTCACCCCATGCTTGAGCTAGCACTGCGCAAACTCTACACCAATATAAGACACTTCACGAGAAGCTCCTTCGAAAAGATAAGTGTCCTGCTGTGACCAAGCGACGGAGCACCGCTTGGGAAAGTAAAAGGAGGAATCTCGCAAACCCGGAAGAACAACCTGTCAAAACCCTTGGTATTGGCAACATACTTGTTCAACCTCGATAAGGTGGACACCGAGAGAATATCGGCGGTTTCGGTCTTCGCAATCAACTCGGCCCATTCATCATTTGAAAGATCTTTGATCAACAACTTTCGCGTATGATATGTAAAAGGAGAATATTCCAACGGGGGACCTATCAACTTAAGATGCTCCCTAAGCCAAATAGTCAACGGGAGGGGACTCCCTTGAGTCATGACACCGATCCTATGCGGCTCATCAAGACCATGAAGGGTCTCACCCAAGATTAGCGGAATAATGTTCCTAGAACGTTTCCTAGCACAACGAGAACAACTTCCACCGGTTGGGAATCGACCAAGCCGTCCACACGTAAACAAAACATCTCCGAAAAGAGAAAGAGCCGGAAAGTTCCGCTTATGGACATGAAAAGCGTCATCATCGGAATCACCGGCGAGCGTCCGGAAAAGAAGAGCAATCAACCCACTTGCGGTGAACCAACCCATAGCAAGTATCAAGGGGGATCCCTAACAATTCGTTCAAAGCCTCCAGAATGATTCCTATGATACTTAGGAACAACAATCTTACCGATCAAAGGCATATCCAAGATAATGGCGAATTCCTCCACGGTAGGCACCATCTCATTCAAAGAAAAATTGAAAAGATGAATAGAGGGATCCCAAAATCGAGCGGCACCACTGCAATAACTTCCAATCCGGTTGGAGGTTCTTCAAAGTGAAAAGAATTCTAAATCCGAAGTGCTGCGATAAACTTGTTGCGAGACCGGTTGCGAAAGCGACCTTACAAAATCCCTTGATGCTTGCTTGAAAGATGCAATCACTTGAGAGGACAAAGAAAAATCATCGACAATCATGGACGTTGGGGCAATCTCCTTGGAAGCCATGGATCACGGGGTTGAAGAAGAAGACAAGAGTTTCACCCTAACGGGATATCTCTAGAGTTTGAAAGGCTAGAATGAGTTATACCGGACTACGGGGTGATTTTATAGGGAAAAGCTGTCAAAATCCTGTTCGAAAAAGGAAGAGATTTACGCACAGGTAGCGTGTCTCGTGCGAGACACTTTATCTCGCGCGAGATATCCCTACGGCAAAGCAACGGCGGTTCTACTCAAACAACAATCTAGCCCCAGGCTTGACAAAGCAAGTCTCGAAAAACCTGCGTGTACAGTTCATAACATGCAATAAAACACCATACTCGGGCTCAAAATTGCGGCCTAACGGCCATTCCATTTCCGAAAACATGGAAAGTCGAGAAAGTTAATTAACTAACTAATTAGACCTAGGATTAGGGATTAAGAAAAACCATTGTTTGTGCTACCTATGTGTTCCTAACGGGTACCGAGAAAAGAAAGAAAAAAATTATGCAGGCCCACACGGCCAATATGTACGAGATCATCGAGATAAAGAAAAAGGGGAGGGGATCACGCCATCAAGTCGCTCGAGCCGCCGGCACCTCCGCCATCACCACCGGGGGGCTACCATCCCTCCTCGACCTCTTGGCTCCGCAAGTAGGGGTCACCGCGAGGCCAGCTGTCGAGGCCGCCGAAGAAGCCTTACAGAACGGCCTCTCGGACGGAGTCAGACACACAAAGCCATCAACCCGGCCATCTTGGTCGCTCCACGGTTGTAATCGGCCGCGGATATGGTGACACGACAATCAAAGAAAAAAAAGATGCTCGGATGGAGTCGGACATATACACTTATATGGACGAATACGAAACAGTACAAACGAAACATACCGAAGAGACATCGGCGGGAGGCGGTAACCCTCGGGAACTGATCGGGAGACGGGATGTGCCCCATCATCGGCATGCTCCCCATCATATACGTGTAGCTCAAAGGGCCGTAGTGCGGGGCAAAAGGCGAGAGAACACAGTAGCACAGGAGGAAGTGCTAGGGATGAAGAACTGAAGCGAAGCGAGAGGCGGAGCCACGAGCATGCGATCGCCTATCCCCCGCGGGAGGGGACCCGTCAACCGCAGGCGAAACTCCGCATAAGAAGCCCGGGGATCACGCAAGCCGTCGCCGCATCACCCACCAAAAGACTAGCATAATCATCCTCCAGGAATAGAGTGGGTGGGATACATCGACCTCGGCGGATCCGCCGGCACCACTGTATGATAGTCTACCCGGCCGTGCGTGGGAAGACCCGCTCACCGAGATACATGGTATCTCCCTCCAAAGATGCCGGCATCCTCTGCATCCCGGTGGCATCCCAAGCTCGATGCACCTCCGGCTCTAACGGGGTCCGAGGATACGAGCCCGGTCTCTCGTACTCAGGTGTCCGGCATGGCCCGTGCCTCACCGCAACCGTCGGGGTCCAATCCACGATCCTCCTCCTCATCAACGCTCCGGTTGGGGTGGCTCCACCTCTGATATCCAGAAAGCAAAGGGGCCCGGCTCTCCAACTCAAACCTATACGGCCCAAGGACGGTGTAGCCCCATATACGCACAAGAAAACAGAACGGGTCGGTAAGGGAACACGAGACAGAGCATACGAGACAAAAGCGAAACGAGAATCAAAGAGCATACCTCCCAGGCATAAGAATACCCCGACAAAGTATCCTTGGTGTGCCTACACGCTTCATCCATGGCGTGGTAGCAGAAGGCCGATCCGTGAGCCCCGATCGTAGCCGCTCACCTCATCCCGAGATCAACCAACAAACGCAACAGAGAAAGACGGGTCGTAGAAGAATGGTTCGCAAAAATGGTCTCAGAAAGGATGTACCAGAGGGCCCCCCTCACCAGTCGATCCGTGACTGCGTTCGGCTTCTCAGCATAATCGTCAATCTGACGCCGGAGGGGTGTCAGCTCAGCAGCAAATCCCTTAACCTTGTTAGGGACGAAACCAATCAACTGCCTCCACGCCGCTGGATTCGCGGGCTTATAATTCGGAAACTTCGGCAGGGGATCGCCAATAAACTCTAGTCCCGTGATGGCCAGAAAGTCAGTCGGGGTCATAGTTGCTTCCCCGAAGCGCAAATGGACCGTGTGGGTAGTGTCCCACCACCTTTCCCGGATAGCCTGAAGAACTTGGGGAGTCCGCCTAATTCCCCTAAGATTGTCAACAAAAGTCAACAAACCCGTTTGGGCCACCCTAGCTCGGACGCCGTCAAGATCCTTGATCTTGTCCCAAACCGCCCTAGCCATTTTCGGACTCCCCCGACAGTTCTTAATTGGCTTATACATTTTGCAAAACAGAGGAAAAACAGAGAGGGCAACATTAGAAATCATTCCATGTCAAGAAATCAATGAAATAGAAGAAAATTTTTCATTGGGGCATTTCATCGAACACTTGGCGTGCGTACAAGAAAAGCTTGCCCAAGGATGTCAATCATAATCCGAATCAACCTCTCCTACAATCCATGATGTGTAGGAGGCTCATACATACACGATGCAACAACAAACATCCAAAGAAAATGCACAAAATCAAAGCATGCAAGGGGAACCTAGTTCTAAGCACAAACATGAACAAAGGCCATTGAGGGAATTTTGAATTCAAGGGAAAGGGGATTCAAATCAATGCAATACAAGAAACAAGAGGTGAAGATAGAGTTCTTACCAAGCCCTCCCGAATGACAGTGGAGATATGCGCGTTCCTATCAAAAGTAAGATCATCGCGAGGATAATCTTTCCCTAGCAAATAGCTTCGCAAAATCGGATTTCCTTGTTCTTGAGCCATGGATTATGGAGGAAGGAGGGATTGAGAATGGATTAGAGGGGAGAATCTCCAAGCAAATCCACGAAAAATCACAGAAAAGGCGACCTTGGCTCGAGCTAGGGAGGGAAATTTTGAAGAGGGTATTTTCAAAATGAGCTAGAGCTATTTGTTTATATGCCCAGACGTACATATCTCGCGCGGTATATCTTATCCCGCCGCGAGATAAACCTTACGGAAAAGGACAAAATTGTCCTCGACAATAAGCGTCTACGCAACGTCAAAGTTCAAAATTTTGACACATTTACCCTTGGAAATGATAAACTAGCAAGGAAACGTGGAAAAACCGGTACCGCAAGTCACGGAACGAGTCAAACGTGACATGCGCACAATCACCCGGTACGGCACCAGTCGCCCGAGAACCGAGTGGTCCAAAGATCAACCCAATTCACATGATTGAGGGTCCAGGAAGGTGAGTCATCAAAGGAAAAGCCCGGTCCAACGCCCCGACAGGTGGATCGTCATCAAAAGCCCCAGCCTAGACAGGTGGATCGTCATCAAAAAGCCCGGTCCAACGCCTAGACAGGTGGATCGTCATCAAAAAGCCCGGTCCAACGCCCAAACAGGTGGATCGTCATCAAAAAGCTCGGTCCAACGCCCAAACAGGTGGATCGTCATCAAAAAGCTCGGTCCAACGCCCAGACAGGTGGATCGTCGAACCAAAAGCCCGATTCAACGCCCAAACAGGTGAATCGTCATCCCCAACAGCAAAAAGCCCGATTCGGAGCCCAGAACGGCGAATCGTCACATAAACGACAGGACTCGGAAGGACCGGACAGATAAGCCTTTGTTTTCTAACATATTTCCCGCAGGTTCGGAGCCCAGACAGGCGAATCTTCAGACAGACAGGTATATTCAGAATTGGGTCTTGATTTGATTCCTCAGTATGAATTTGCCTTTTCAAAAAAAAAAAAAAATCTCCTCGATTTTCAAAAAACATTTTTCAAAATACCTAAAGCAACCTTTTCGTGTTTTGGAGTCGAACTACGTTATGGTCTGATTCTCCGATAGAGATACGTAGGCAGCCGTGCGGCACGACCATCCCGATGTTCAGAATGATGTCTTTTCTATCGTCGACATGACTTCTTTCATAAGACTTGTCGCCGAGGGGCTCTGTAGACACCCCATTCTGAACACATCGGATCATACTTATGCCACTCTAAGTCTCGCTTTGAGTCAAGAAGTAGAAATCCACCATTTCGTCATGTTTCGTTAAAGTTTTGACTAACTACCGTTAGTTTGGGACTAAACTGCATACGAGATAACGAGGAAAGGACAAAACTGTCCACAGGAGTAATATCTCGCCGCGAGATGGCGTGTCTCGTGCGAGATATCTCCCTCTGCGGGTGCGAGGCAGCGGTTCCCTCGTCGATTTCAACCTCTTTTCGGGATAAAACTTTATCTCTCCGGCCAACCAATGGGAGAGGAGGTCTAGAACCATCTGATAGGGTTTTAACTCTCCACTTCTTCATATCCAACCTCTATAAATACTTGGTGACTTCCAAGGTCGAAGAGAGAGGTCCCAGACCGCGAATTTACACAACACACACACATTTTGTCATTTTCTTTCCCTGAAAGAATCCTTCAAAATCACTCTAAAACTCACCTCATAGTTTGTTTGTCAACCTTGTTGACAAACAAGCATCAATCTCCAAACCAAGGACCAAGGCGAAGCTCTGTCCGTGTGAAGGGTCGACTCTAAACTTGAGCCGAAACTCTGCCCAAATCACCTCACGCAAGGTAATTCCTAATCTTCCTTCTAATTGATTGTTAGAGTGGTATAAGTCCATAGAATCTAGGATCGGCCTAGAGCCTCTCCAAATCATGGAGACGGTCTCGAAGCAATCGATTCTACATTCCGTTTGACCTCGTCAAATGGACCTTTATTTGTAGTATTTGAATTCGTTTTTTTACTTCTTCTTTTGAAAAACCTCTCTTTTCTTTAGCAAGACCGATCTCCGGATTGGGTGAAATGGATGCCTTCTAAACCTACCCATTTCATAACCTAAGTCCCGAACTCAAATCTCTCAAATGGTTTTTCTATGTTTCCAATCAAATAATATAGGTGGCGACTCATAAAAATAAAAAGAACCAGAATTTCTTTCTCACGACGCTACAATGTGCACAAAAACAACTCGAAGGGGAAGGAGAGAATGGAGGTAATAAACAAAATTTTGTCTTTGATTTTGGCTTTGAAGGATGACATGTTAGAATTAGGGCCTGGTTTTGCCATTTTGGGAGTTTTTGTTCTTTCCATGATTATGTTGTGAAATTGATGATGGATTATGGGTATGCAATTTTTATTGAAAAATATGGAGTTTAGCTTTGATTTGTAAAAATAAAGTTTGTCTCCTTTGGAATGGTGTATTGCATGCTTGAGGTTTGTACCTTATGATATTTTTTGATGAACATGGTGTATTTTGTATGCAATGCGAAGCGTGAGTGTATGGATCTTTGTTTGTGATTATCAAAGTATGTCAAAAAATTTCAAAATTGGAATGGGAAATTTTTGAAAAAAAAAACATGTCGTCTTTCGGACGGTCTTTTTGAACATGGAGCGTGTCGCCTTTGGAACAGATCGTTTGAGATAAAATGTGCTGTGTGGGAACGGGCTTTTTGAAATAAAATGTGTCGTATGGGAACAGTCTTTTTTGAAATAAAATGTGCCGTGTGGAAACAGACTTTTTTATGAAATAAAACGTGTCGTGTGGGAATGGGTTTTGTGAAATAAAACGTGCCGTGTGGGAAGGTTTTTTTTAATAAAACGTGCCGTCTGGGAATGGGTTTTTTGAAATAAAACGTGCCGGGTGGGAACGGGCTTTTTTGAAATAAAATGTGCCGTGTGGGAACAGGCTTTTTTGAAATAAAATGTGAATGATATGTGCCATTCTTATTTTATGTAGGTTTTACTACTGCTATATTTTGCATTGGAATTTATTGACATACCTTTGTTGTGTTTACCTGCAGGATGAGGCACATTTGACGGGAAAATCCAAAAAGATGAAGACGCAGGGGTCTATGGAGACTGTGATAGAAGTTTGGAGGAGTATGTCGGATAACTCATGTGAGGGCAGACCTAGTCCTCGGATACTATTTATTGACTCAGGGTTGGACGTGTTTGTGGAGAATTTAGCTGGAATAGCCTAGACTAAGAAGAACAAGGGAATTTTTCTAGCTTTGTCTGAGTTTTGGTGGGACACCACGCATTCATTCCATCTTGGTTGGGGGGAGGTGACGATGACTACCACATATACTCCCTCCGTCCCAGCCGAGTGTACACTTATTTCCCTTTTGGTCCGTCCCAGTTGAGTGTGAACTGCTCAAAATGGAAGGGAATCTTCACTATTTACCCCACTCATTCTCTTTCCTATTTTACTTTTACACTCACAACATTCTCTCTCCTAACTATTCCTTCCACTCATTCTCTCTCCTATTTTACTTTTATACTCATAACATTCTCTCTCCACTTTTTCTCTCTCTTACTTTTCCTTAATTGGTGTGCCCAACATTTTGGTTCACACTAGGCTGGGACGGAGGGAGTATACGGCTATCACCGATCTATCCTTTAAGGGGGAGTCAGTAAAGTGGAGGAATCGTATTTCTTATGAGCGTTTGATCGAGCTGCTGGGATTTGAGCCTATGCCTTGTAAGGGTTTGGGCATGCTGCATTCTGATGTCGAGGCGAAAATCTCAGTCATCATTGGGAGGTATCAGCGGGATCCCAGGAGGTGTCCGCGAAGCAGCTGGCTCATTCGTTTTTGTGGTTTACTCTTTCTTTGACCCTATTTTCGAACCATGTTACTACGACTCGTTTTCCTCTTCTCGAGCCCTTGGTGGATTTAAAGAGGGTTTGTGACATCGCCTGGGGAGAGGCAGGCTTGGCTGAGCTTTACTTTGCCATGTACAAGTTTATCACGCGTTCGGCTTTTTGCAGGTATGATTTTATTACTATTGTAGTTTTATGTTGTTATTATTTCTCTTCTTTTATGAATGTCATCTGTTCCCTGTGGCAGGTGTGGTGCTATGAGGTCTTTCAGTGCCACGAGTGGGATCGTCATGACGAGGTCCTGCTGGGGTACCCCACCATGCTTTGTTGGACACGACCTTGGAGGAAAAGGAGGGGTAGTAGGGGAAAGATCACGCTTAACTACGACGACGTGAAGAGGCACTTAGAGAAAGATATCCCGGAGGGCTTCTAGCTGTATCCTTGGTCTCGGTATGTTGCAGATGATTTTGGGGAGGCACCCCGTGTGACGAGGTAAATGAAGCTCCTACGGGGCCTTACTTGCGATGTGATGTATTTGGGGGGGAGAGTTTTCTGGCAGCATGGGGACGGTGTTGCTGCTTGTGCCCTAAGGGATTTCCTAGTTCACATGTCGAGCCCTTCTGAGATGAGCTACTTCGATATTGAGAGATATCGGGCAGGGGTGGATGCCACGAATTATGTCTTGGATGGTGAGGAGTATGAGGCTTTTGTGAGGAGGAAGTTGAGGACGCCGCAGGTGCTGGACAGGGAGATGAGGGGTGGTTCGTCGCGACCTCGGGATGTCCCTGTGCAAAGAGCAAATTTCTACTATGTTCGCATGGATTCTTCTAGGAGGAGGGTTTTCATGCCCATCCTAGAGCAGGTTACTTACCGAGTTGATCCGGATGCTTCTGTGAGTGTTATTCTGACTTTTAACATTAACATTTTAATCTTGTTTTCCGCTCCATTTCTCTTTTTTGTAACTAATGTTTCTTTGTCATGCAGATCTAGGGGCGGACCGTGGACTTGATCACCCGCCAATATCTGGGGATGAAGGCTTTCGCGAAAAATCTTATGCGGGGGATGTCTTGTGGGTCGTCAAGAGGTGCGGCAGTTCATGAGCCAATGCCTTCGAGGAGATCGGTGGACATTCCTTTTCTTGGTGCGGACACGGATCCACAGCCGACCTCTCAGCCTGACGTACAGACCCATGGTAGGTAGAGCTATGACAGGAGCTTCTTCGAGGAGGGTAGGGGTGCGCGACCGTTTTCGCAGTTCTTTCCTCAGTCCAGTGCACAGGCCAAGGGCTCATCTTCTTTTCCTTTCTTCGACCCCTTTTACGGCCTTACTCCTGCAGATTTTATGGAGTATTCGATTTAGAAGAGTGCCGAGTTTACAGATGATGATGAGGTGGCTGGCGGAGGCACCGAGATGAGGGAGTCTTCGTCGGGCAGTGCTGATGATGATTCAGAGTAGTACCTTTTCTTCCCCCTTCTTTTGTATGAGGAGAGTAGACAGAATATTTGTATTTTTATGCACAAATTTATTCACATGAAATGAGCTTTTTTTATTTATTTGTTATAACTTAGGAGCTATTCCTACTTCTTTTTTTTTTTTTTGGGCATGTCGCATGAGCCTGAAATGCTTTCTTTATGATATATGGGGATTGAAATAGCTTTGTCAGGTTTTTTGATCAGTTGAGGTACAAAATCCCGCTGTGGGTGGCAACCTTTTGTTGCTGCAGATTTTTCTTTGCTGGGGGAACAATGTGATCCGTATGGATCAACCTTGCATGCAAGGAGGTCCGTACGGATTTTTGTTGACTTTTCAGTCATGGAATAAATTTTGAAACAAATCTGAGGCGAAATGCAATATCAAACCCATTTGGTACCTTAAAGAGTTATCCCTGGATTGGTAGTTATTACGCTAAGGAATTTTATGGGAAGGATCTCACGAGTAGAGAACGAGATGCAAAGTCTCGGGAGAGAATCTCACAAAGAGATAACAGAAAGGATTCTCACGAGGAGATAACGAAATGCAAAGTCCAAAAAAGGAATCTCATGAAGAGATAATAGGAAAGGTCTCACGAGGAGATAGCAGGAAATATCTCACGAGGAGATAACCAGAATGATCTCATCGGGAGGTAACATGAAAGGATCTCACGAAGAGATAACAAGAAAGATCTAACCAGGAGATAACGAGATGCAAAGTCCTAAAAGGGAATCTCACGAATAGATAATAGGAAAGATCTCATGAGGAGATAGCAGGAAATATCTCACGAGGAGATAACGGGAAGATCTCACTCGAAGATAACGAGATGCGAAATCTCAGGAGGGAATCTCACGAAGAGATGGCGAGAGGCAAAATCTCGAGAGATGATCTCACGAGGAGATATCGGGATAGAATCTCACAAGGAGATAACGAGATGCGAAATCTCAGGAGGGAATCTCACGAAGAGATGACGAAAAGAATCTCAGGAAGAGATAACGAGATGCGAAATCTCAAGAGGGAATCTCACGACGAGATAACGGGAAGATCTCACTAGTAGATAACGAGATGCGAAATCTCAGAAGGGAATCTCACGAAAAGATAATGGAAAGAATCTTATGAAGAGATAACAGAAAGATTTCAATAGGAGATAACGAGATGCAAAATCTCAGGAGGGAATTTCACGAAGAGATACCTAAAAGAATCTCAAGAAGAGATATTTAAAACCAAAAAGAGCGATTTTTGTGAAATACCGATCTCTTTTGAAGGGTCAAACCAAAGAATGAAGTTTGGTAACTGATTGCAACCTAAATTTAAAAGTCTTTAATTAGGCTTTGAGTTTGTTCGCATTTTGTCCGATCGCACTAACTCACCATGTCTTTGGACAGAGAAAGATGGATAAGGACAGGCTCGAGATGATTGTGATTCGACGGAGCCCCGGTGTGAAGAAGTAACTTGACGAAGCTCCGGGCTCCTTTCCTAAACAAAGCCCCGGTGTGAAGAAGTGTCTTGACTTTGAGTCCAAATGATTGGTTCAGCCCCCAGTCTGTTTGGTCATTCGGGGAAATCCTGAAGTGTATCCGGTGCGGCTCCAATCCAAGTTGAACCTTATGGATCCAGACGAGGCAACCATCCTTGATTTTTTTTAATCAATCAGTCAACCAAAATCTAAAAGAAATGACTTGTAATGTACACTCGCAATGGCATATTATTTTTTGAAAGGTGGATCGAGTCCCTATTTGTGTAAATGCCTTATTTGAAGTAGGCACAAAAAACATGCTTTCGGGTTTGACTCTTTTGAGAGAATATAAGCGCAGAAAGGTTTGTAAAAGTGTATGTAAGCCCTTACTGACAGAAAATCAGTGTTTAACTCTATTTTTCCTATTTTGTAGAAAAAGAAGACTTGTTGAGATATTTGAAAACTTGTTCTATTCATAATGATCACAAGATTTCTTAAAACCCTTTATTGATGTTCGGGTTATTCAACAATTAAACTCGATATGATGAAATGTTTTGATTAATCATGAGGAGAAAGTCAACCGGTATCAAGGATCGAATTTGGTTAGGTGTGAAAGAAGGTTTTTTTATAGGAGAGGTCATTTATGAGACCGGGTTTATGGATTTGTATGTGTTTATGACTAGACTACTTTTGGTTGCTTACATTCCTCAAGGTAAAGAGCTCAGGTTGCCATAGTTCAAGGCCAAACTGTGTTTGGCTTTGGGGCAAGGGCATGAATATTTGTGGTTCCTTAAGTGAAAAGGCTCAGACGGAATGTTGGGTGATGAGGCACGGGCCTTGAGACGATTCCTTAACAAGTCGCATTTGATGGTTACTTCATTGATTTCATTGCTTCTTGATCATTGCTCTCACAGAAAGAGAAAGAATGTTAATAAAGCTCAAGGACTTATGATACACTCCTGCCTTTGCCTAAACTGCTCTACTGATTTTGACAACTTCTATTGTTCGAGCTTTAAATTCGTCCATTTGTTAAACTTCTGACTAGCGGTGTTAGGTCCTTGGCTTCATTTTTTGCCCTACTTAAACTCATTTGATACACATGATGGGGAAGGAAAGCCCCTAGCTTATTGTTGATATGAGGGCAATCATTTAATGCTGAGTAACCTTTTGTTATTCCATGATGTTGCCGCCGTCGTTGACTTTGTCAAGGTGATGGTGGGGATATGATTTGGAAAGTGTATGGCTTTATGGAGGCCTTTGTGTGGGGTATGGTAAAGTTTATAGGGGAGCTATCGGTTGACTTTCTCACACCAATTAATCAAAACATTAATCATTTGGGGAATTATTTGTTGAGCAATGCAAGTGATCATATAGAACAAAACCATTTCATTAAATGTAATGTGGGGGTGCAAAATAATGTCTCAAGTCTAGCAAGAAAAGAAAGAAGACTCGTGTATAGAAAATTAAAGATTTAACTACAATGTCCGAGGAGGACTTGATTGAATGAGGAAAGTACTAGAACCTACGAAGTTTGACTGTATGACTCTTTTTTTTCTTTTTTATTTTTCTGTAGCCCGTAGTCTAGCATACCGTTGCGAAAAATTCATTTTTGTTGGGGGAGAACTAGACCCGAGGGTGCTTCATACTTGTATCAAGTGATGACACTTGGACCATCATCAAGCTCTTCGAACTTGTCAATTTGTCTACTCATAAAAGAGCCCCAATACGTCAGAGAGGGGGCATCTAAAGGCGAATCCGGCATGAACTTTTGGATAATGCTCAATCAATGTTACTTGTTGAATAAAACCCATCCCGAATAGTTAAAGCCATCTGTCATGGCTGATCAGAAAGTTGTCACTCATTATCCAAATGACACTCTTCTTGTCATTCGAGCATGGCTTGCATTTCCTGGCGATGACGCTCCTCTTGGGCTACGAGCTTCTTCATCAAGTAATCGAGAGTTACCAGAGACATGGCGTGTGATTAAAGATTGACAAATTGCAAAAGAAAATTCAAAGCCTTTTCTTGAAGTTTAAGTCACGATCAATTTACAAAGCTCATTTCTTTATTTGACCAATATCAAAATAAAGATTGAGGACGGAGAAGGAAAACAACGACTAAGGATCCAAATGAGGGTGTTCCGTTGGTCAAAGAGGTATGACCTCTTTGAGGTCAAGGAAAGGACGTGGCCAATTTTGGCACAAAGCAGGAGATGGCCTCTTTAAGTCGAGGGAAATTGGACTGTGAAAAGTCGGGATTGGAGATCGGAGCGTGAAAGGTCAATAACGGAAGTTGGAGCGTTAAAGGTCAAGATTGGGTATCGGACCGTGAAAGGTCGAGATTGGAAGTCGGACCATGAAAGGTCGAGATTGGAAGCCGGATCGTGAAAGGTCGAGATTGGAGATTGGACCGTGAAAGGTCGAGATTAAAGATTGGACCGTGAAAGGTCGAGATTGGAAGTTGGACTGTGAAAGGTCGAGATTAGAGATTGGACCATGAAAGGTCGAGATTAAAGAATGGATCGTGAAAGATCGAGATCGGAAGTTGGACCGTGAAAGGTCGATATTGGAGATTATACCGTGAAAGGTCGATATTAAAGATTGGACCGTGAAAGGTCGAGATTGAAGATTGGACTGTGAAAGGTTGAGATCGAAAATTGGACCGTGAAAGGTTGAGATCGGAAATTGGACCATGAAAGGTCGAGATCGGAAATTGGATCGTGAAAGGTCGAGATTGGAAATTGGACCGTGAAAGGTCGAGATTGGAGATTGGACCGTGAAAGGTCGAGATCAGAAATTGGATCGTGAAAGGTCGAGATCGGAGATTGGACAATGAAAGGTCGAGATCAGAAATTGGACCGTGAAAGGTCGAGATTGGAGATTGGAACGTGAAAGGTCGTGATTAGAGATTGGATCGTCAAAGGTCAAGAAGGGAAGTTGGACCGTGAAAGGTCGGGATTATATATTCAAGAAATGGGACCATGAATTTGTTATTTTATTAACCGTTCAAGTGTACTTAAAACATTTCTTCTCAGAATCCTAAATGGTTGGAGAAGAATCCTCTTCTTTTTCGCAACTACTCTAGATCCTGGGTCATTGGAATCCATCATTACGTCTATAGGCCCCTCGTTTTCACCTATACTTCAACCTCCCAGGACGGAAAACCCTGAGTGAAGGTTCTATAGGGCAATTGGATTCCACCATCCAAAAAGAGAAATGAACTTAAGGACCCAGCCTATCATATGAGTTTCAATGTCCCTGCCATGCGAATAGCGAACAAAGCTAATATATTTAAGTCAAGATCGGGTCAACGTTTAGCATGACCTTTCTTTGTCTTGCTTTCGCAAGGAATCTTTGACTTTCAGATTTGACTAGGTCGTATTTGTCATGGGTAGGGCATTAAAATCTCGATGACATGGTGTCACATTGGGAGTTGACGTATATCCAATATAGGTAAGTGTCTAAGTTAACACTAGAAATTAAGATCGGGTCAATCGATGACCCTGTGGAGCTTGCTTTCGCAAGGGACCTTGACTTTTAGGTTTTGACTCAGAAAACTATTGATATGGGATATACATTTAGGCTTCATGATACAGATTGGGTCAAAAACCAACCAAGTCTTGGACAAAGTGTGACGCAAATAGTGCATGGTTGACACTGGCGAGGTTGGGTTGTTTGGAATGACCCCGTATTCGCAAGAGAGGCATAGGAACACCTTTCGAGCTGCAATCGAGACCACTCCGAGTTCAGGGTTATAGAGTGCAAGTGTTCATGGCAAGAGTGCGCGTAGTGTACGGTAACTAAAATTCCCTTTTGAGTCAAAATAGAAGTTTGCAAAATGTGTCTTAAAGATATGTACACAAACATCTTTATTAGTAAAAAGAGAAAAGATGCTCAAAACAATTTATGAGCAGAGTAACAATGAGAGCATTTTATGTACCAAACATGAGCAACAAAAAGAGATACTTCCAAGAGCATGATATATACGAGGCACTTTTTTTTTAATAAGCAAAAAAAAAAGGAAAATAAAAGTAACACAGAAACACAACAGTCGAAAAAGGGGTAAACGAAAGTTTTACCCGCGCAATGTTTTAAGACTATCCCTTTTTTTAAGGAAGTTTTAAAACAAAGAGAGTATTTTCCCAGCAGAGTCGCCAACTGAAATTACCCGATCCGGCGGATGCCCGAGCACATCATGATTCGCTCCTCTCTTGGAGAGGTGAAAAAGTGTTTTAAAGTTTGGACGGATGAATTTCTTTGAAAAGAGAATCGCTATGCCGTTTTGTTATCCCAAGACATTGACAAAATGCTTTTGATGTGAGATTTTGAGTTCGGATGTCACGTTACGCCTCGGGAAGAGATTTTTGTGCTCACCTAAAATGCCTCATTTTCATGAGACTTTCTAACCCTTTTTGAAAGTTTTGTGTGTTTGTGTTCAAAATCAAATGACTTCATAGTTTAAAAGAAAATGGAAAAACTGTGCAGTTTTTAGAGAAAATTGTTTACTTTGATAAAAGGGGGTTTAAAACAAATCTGAAAATGGAGAAAACTGGAAAACTTACCAAATATTACAGGCTGCAAACTGATCCATACGGACTAATGTCCATTTACAAGGAGGTCCGTAAGGATTATGATATGCAATAAGATGTTTTTTTTGTATCTCATTTAATTCTTGATGTTACTTTGATTAGAATTGGGAAAGAAAGGTGACAACTTCTGGATTGTCCAGAAAATTGGCCATAAAACCCGAAAAAGAGGGAAATGTCCAATATTAAGGTTGTCATTAGGGGTGGCTTGGTAGGTTTACCAATTGTATTTTGCTTATACCATGTACCTATAAAGTTTAACTTGGTACATGAAAATCTATACCAGTACCAACCGACTAAGTTGGTATTCCAACTAAGTTGGTACGGTAGGTACTCGGTTGGTACGATTGGTACAAGACTCTACCAAATATATATATATATATATATATATATATATATTAAAATAACAATTTTTCTATTAAGATCAAATAAATATAATAGTACATCATTATAAAATTCAAAAGAGATTATAATATAATAATAGATCCCCAAATTTCTTATAGCTATAAGACAATAACATTAAAATAGTGTTAAATCATTGTTCAAAAGAAAATAGGATACTACAAGTTGTTTCCCTTACAACACCGGTGACCCAAATTTTATGTAGCACAAACCAAGTGACCATCAAGCTTCCAGTAACCTCCATTGCCAGACAATTTAGATCATTGATAAAAAAAAACTTTAATCAATATCTATACGCAGCACACAAACACACATATATATACACACACAAAATATCCCATAGAACTATTTAATAAGAGAAACTTACCTAGGATTGAGTTCTTTCTGCATACCACAGTAGGATCATATTATTATAATAACCGACTTCCCATCTTGGTATATCTTGGTATTTTATTTTTATATAATTTACTTAGCACATTCAAAAGCTTACTTCATGTGAACACAATTCAAGGATGAACATGGCACTGCTTTCAACTCTAACTAGGTACCCTATAACAAAGTATAAAACATTTTTTGTACCCATTTCTCCAAGAATATATCAGTTTTTCATTTATTTTAATTTGATAAATCATAACATTCAATGTTATATGGTAGACCATTTAGGGAAATGTTATATTTGCTTTAGAATACCAAGAAAATCAAACCAAGAACTTTGGCTTGCACTTGATTGCCTAATAACACCTGATGGATAAAATTCCACTGTAATAAAAACCTTGCAAGTGTATAAGTTACCGAAGTAGCAATATACAAAAGTAAGGATCGAACCACAGAGATTTGTGTGTTGAACAAATTGATTTAATTAGTGTAAAAGTAACAAAAGGAGTTTGGTTTTGATTTTTATTTTAAGCTAATGACGAAAAGTAATAAAACAATTAAAGAAGCAAGCAAACAAAACAAGGAAGCAAGTATCGAAGGAATTTACCAGATTAAAAGAATTCATGGATTGGATTTCATAGTTGTCTTCTTTCTATGCTAGAGTTTAATAGATAATAAAAATAACAATCTCGTTCAAAGATTCTTTCACTTGACTAAGGGTTGGGACGTTTGGTGTTCGAATTGCAACCCCAATATTTCTATCATATTGTAAATTTTGATAGGTCAAAACAATATTCAAGAAATTCATTAAGCAAATAAGAAATATATTAATCTAGGTTTTCTTGAATTTCGGTAGGTCAACAATTAAACCTAATTGATGAAATAGTGATCTTTATATAAATTGTCCACGGTAGTGCAACAATCTAAACCAAATAAATTGAATGATAAATATTTCATCAAATAAGAACGAGAAAGTTTGGAAAAATTAAAATAGGCCTAGCATAGAAATCCGACAACTACTACATGCAATCCATGAAATAGAGAAATTAGCTACTCATATTCATGATCGAAATTACAAAATTAAAATGAATAAACATAAAAACCTCGAGTCGAATCGAAATAATAAGACGGATCAATTTTGTTTTCTTCTTTTATTCCCTTGGAATAGTGCACAGCTGCCTTCTGGAGCAACTCCCCCTTTGTTTTGCTAGAACCATGCTTATTTATAAACCTAGGTTCCTGCGTGAAAGGCCATTCAAAGAGGCCCAATACCAAGTCCAAACGCCAAGCCCAAATCGTGCTTCAATCCTGACTGGTGATAACGAGTCGTTCAACATGGTCCAACTCTTTCTGATTGAAAACAACATTGTTTTTGGCTTTTCCCTTTGCCTTGGCCAGCTTCCTTCATTCCTCGGCCATGCTGCTAGCCTTGGCCGGCCACACCTTCAGCAACTGCCTTGCTTTGGCCCATGCCTTGGATTTGGTTCGTAATAAATGGCACAGTCGCACTTTAGTCACTATAATTCCAAGCTTTGCTCTTTACACTACCAGAAACAGGTCATTTAGCGACGGAATTATCAGCGACGGACAGATTCCGTCGCTAAATAGCGGCGGAATATAGGCTTTAGCGTCGGAAAATTTTTGGCGTCAAATTTAGCGACGGAATTTAATTCCGCCGCTAAATTCCGCCGCTAAAACGAATATTCCTCGAATATTCGTTTATTTCCGCCGCTAATTTGGCGGTTGATTTACCGACGGAATATTCCGCCGCTAAATCTTTATCAGCGACGGAATTATTCCGCCGGTGAAAATATATCATTTTTTTATTTTTTTATTTATCAGCGTCGGAAATATTCCGACGGTGAAATTAAAATATTTTTTATTTTTCTTTTTGAAATATTACACCAACGGAATATTTCCGACGGTGAAATTAAATGTTTTTTTTTTTTTTATTAAACACCGACGGAATATTTCCGCCGCTGATAATTTAATATTTTTTTTATTTATCAGCGACGGAAAATTCCGTTGCTGATAATAAAATGTAATTTTTGTTTATTTTTAGAACTAATTAACAAACTAAAAAACATTAAAATATCATAAATATTTTTGAAAAAATAAATAAATCATAAATATTTATTAATTTTAATTTTATAATGCCATTATTTTTATTTATATAAAATATGAAAGTTATTTTAAATTACTCTCAAAAAAATAAATATGAGTCAAGAAATATTATTTTTGAAAAAATAAATAAATTATAAATCCTAAACCTAATACCCTATATACTATACACTATATATACCCTATACCCTATACCCTATACCCTATACCCTATACCCTATACCCTATAACCTATACCCTATACCTATACCACATACCACCTATATCCTATACCATATACCATACCACATACCACTATACCCTATACCCCATACCCTATACCACTATGCCCCCATACCACATGCCCTATACCACATACCCTATGCCCTATACCCATGCCCTATACCCTATGCCCTATGCCACATGCCTATGCCCTATGCCCTATACCCTATGCCCTATGCCCTATGCCCTATACCCTATGCCCTATACCCTATGCCATATACCTTATACCCTATACCCTATACTATACCCTATACCCTATACCCTATACCCTATACACTATAGCCTATACCCTATACACTATACCATATACCCTATACCCTATACCCTATACCCTATACCCTATACCCTAAACCCTATACCCTATACCCCTATACACTATACACTATACCCTATACCCTATACCCTATACCCTATACCCTATACCCTATACACTATACCCTATTCCCAAATTGGTAAATTGCATACAATTTTAAATTTTTTATCCAAAATAAAACAAAAACAAGATTAGTCCAAAACAAGGAACTAACCAACTATTAGACAACACTCTGGAGATTAATATTGTCTCATAAGTCATAACTAAGATATCCAGAAAACAAAGACCCACATCATTACTGCTGAGCACACTGTGCTCTCTGGCCCCCACCACCGTGCATGTCATCATCTACATCGTAAGCTTCAATGTTGACATCGTGAAGGGTTGTCTCCTCGCACTCATCATCAAGCTCCATATCTGTCATCTGGTTTGAAAGTTTGAATTGGATTATCTGCTTGTTGTTCGTTCGGAAATTTTGAAATTTTAAATGAGCGCCAACTTGGAATTTAGGTAAACGATATTTAGCTTTTTGTAGATCTGAAATTGAAAAGGAGAGATTTTGCATTTGACTCACTTGGAATTTAGGTAAACGATATTTAGCCCCTAACAAATATGTCATCACCCTTTCGCTTGAACTTTGGGTGCTCTTTCTGTTGTAGTACAAAGACTATGTCTCCAGTAAGAGTGTCAGGAGCTTCATCGGCTTCTCGTGTGGGAATGTAATTTTCTGTCCATTTTGCATACCCTTCTCCACAACCACTTCCAAGACCTTCTTCTCCTGTACAATGCAAGGCCCTAGAGGGTGTGCTGCCTCCTAAGCCTTCATCGCGGATGACGAGATATGGAGCTTGATGATGAGTGCGAGGAGACTGACCCTTCACGATGTCAACATTGAAGCTTACGATGTAGATGATGACATGCACGGTGGTGGGGGCCAGAGAGCACAGTGTGCTCAGCAGTAATGATGTGGGTCTTTGTTTTCTGGATATCTTAGTTATGACTTATGAGACAATATTAATCTCCAGAGTGTTGTCTAATAGTTGGTTAGTTCCTTGTTTTGTATAAACCACTAAACCTAAACCCACTAACCACTAAACCTAAACCCTAACCCCAAACCCTAAACCCTAACCCCAACCCTAACCCTAAACCCTAAACCCTAGCCCTAACCTAACCCTAAATCCTAACCCCAACCACAAACCTAAACCTAACCCACAAACCACTAAACCCTAAACCACAAACCTAACCCAACCACAACCTAACCACAAACCTAAACCACAACCACTAAACCCTAAACCACAAACCTAACCCTAACTAAACCACTAACCCTAAACCTAAACCCACAAACCTAAACCCTAAACCCTAAACCCTAAACCCTAAACCCTAAACCCTAAACCCTAAACCCTAACCCCTAAGGTATAGGGTATAGGGTATAGGGTATATGGTATAGGGTATAGTGTATAGGGTATAGGGTATAGGGTATAGTGTATAGGGTATAGGGTATAGGGTATAGGGTATAGGGTATAAGGTATAGGGTATAGTGTATAGGGTATAGGGTATAGGGTATAGGGTATAGGGTATAGGGTATATAGGGTATAGGGTATAGGGTATAGGGTATAGTGTATAGGGTATAGGGTATAGTGTATAGGGTATAGGGTATAGGATATAGTGTATAGGGTATAAGGTATAGGGTATAGGGTATAGGGTATAGGGTATAGGGTATAGTGTATAGGGTATAGGGTATAGTGTATAGGGTATAGGGTATAGGGTATAGGGTATAGGGTATAGGATATAGGGTATAGGGTATAGGGTATAGTGTATAGGGTATAGTGTATAGGCTATAGTGTATAGGGTATAGGGTATAGGGTATAGGGTATAGGGTATAGGTATAGGAGTGGCATAGGGGTATAGGGTATAGGGTATAGTGTATAGGGTATAGGGTATAGGCTATAGTGTATAGGGTATAGGGTATAGGGTATAGTGTATAGGGTATAGGGTATAGGGTATAGGGTATAGGGTATAGGGTATAGGGTATAGGGTATAGGGTATAGGGTATAGGGTATAGGGTATAGGGTATAGGGTATAGGGTATAGGGTATAGGGTATAGGGTATAGGGTATAGGGTATAGGGTATAGGGTATAGGGTATAGGGTATAGGGTATAGGGTATAGGGTATAGGGTATAGTGTATAGGGTATAGGGTATAGTGTATAGGGTATAGGGTATAGTGTATAGGGTATAGGGTATAGGGTATAGGGTATAGGGTATAGGGTATAGGGTATAGGGTATAGGATATAGTGTATAGGGTATAGGGTATAGGATATAGTGTATAGGGTATAAGGTATAGGGTATAGGGTATAGGGTATAGTGTATAGGGTATAGGGTATAGGGTATAGGGTATAGGGTATATATAGGGTATTTTATATAAATAAAAATAACTTTCATATTTTATATAAATAAAAATTATCATCAATTATAAAATTAAAATTAATTAATATTTATGATTTATTTATTTTTTCAAAAATATCATAAATATTTATGATTTATTTATTTTTATATAAATAAAAATAATGATATTTATTAAATTAAAAATTTTTCAAAAATAATATTTATTGACTCATATTTATTTTTTTGAGAGTAATTTAAAATAACTTTCATATTTTATATAAATAAAAATTATCATCAATTATAAAATTAAAATTAATTAATATTTATGATTTATTTATTTTTTCAAAAATATCATAAATATTTATGATTTATTTGTTTTTATATAAATAAAAATAATGATATTTATTAAATTAAAATTAATAAATATTAATGATTTATTTATTTTTTCAAAAATATAATGAAAACAATTATATTTATTAATAATAGCGGCGGAAATTTCCGTCGCTGAATTTAAAATCAGCGGCGAAAATTTCCGTCGGTGATAGTGCCATGTCATCGATCCAGGTGAGCGTACGCATAGTTTAGCGTCGGATTTACAGCGACGGAATATTCCGCCGCTAAATATTAATTATAGCGTCGGAATTTAATTTCCGCCGCTATAATTAATATTTAGCGGCGAGAATATTCCGTCATTGAAAAAATATAAAAACTCATTTAATCCTTCAGATATCAATTACGTATCAATTTCCCTCTCTCTCTCTTCCCGCTTTCTCTCTCTTCCCGCTCTCTCTGCGACCTAGAAGAAGAATCGCCGCCGTCGTCCACCTCTCCACCGTCTCCGCCGTGACGAAGCTTCGCCGTCCACCATCTCCACCGTCTTCACCATCTGCGTCTCTCTCTCCCTCTCGAAGCGATCCAATTTCTCAATCCTAGCTCTCTCTTCTTCAAGGTACGTGATTTCCCCTTGTTAAACTAGAATCGATTGTATTTTTGTTCATCAATTATAGTGCTGATGCGGTTTTTGCCAATCTAGGGTTCTGTATTTTTGCCAATCTAGGGTTCCGTCCACCTCTCCACAGTCTCACGCCGTCGTCTCCGTTGGTCCGTCCGCCTCCTTCCACGGTCAATTTCTCTCTCTTCTCTGTATTCATCAACCAGGTATTTCGATTCCCCCTCTTCATCGATTTCTAGATCTTGTTTTTTAATCGATTTCAAGAAATTTCAAGAAATTGGTTGTTGATTTAACTGGATTGGGTTTTATGTGTTTTTGTTGTCTGGAGGCTGGTTTGTGTAGGGGGGGGGGCAGATGATGTTATTGTTAATCAAAATGCGGCTTTTTACGGTTTACGCAATCATTTGCGATTAACTTTTTTGAATCATGTTATGTAATATTAAACACGCTTACATAACCACAAATGGCTTAATACCATTTTATGATTGTTGAACAATGATACCAATTTAGTGAAGTGGGATACATTAATTAGAACATAGTTGGAGTAATCAAGTATACGAGATGGCCTAAAGCTTAAGATCAAAGTTGGAACAATGGCTCAAGTTTGCACCCTAGTTAGAGTTAGATGAAAAAAGAAAAGAGGAAGAATCGCCTCCTTTGCAAGTCATTCCTTCTTAGAACACCCAAGAATCATTAGCAATCATCCCAAATAATAATGTTCTATGCTTTACGGTGTCACATTTCTGAATTAAAAAATAAATATAGTCTTAGTGCAATATTACTGTGGTATAAACAACGTACTAACAAGCAAAGCACGTTCCTGACGTATAAATTGCAAAATTTATGGTATGGAGGGAGTAGTATAATATACGACAACAAATTTCAAGATAATTTTATCCAAAATTATCTTTTCATTAATGTTTATCCTAAGAGAGTTAATTAATCTTGGACCTCTTTTGTGCAAACTATGAAAATATACTATGAGATTAGAACTTGTGTTGCATTTTCTTACACCCTTGTAAAACAGTATGTGAATAAAATGGATGGAAGGTCCAGAATGTACTTTAAGAGGAGGAGCACAATCTAGACAATGTAATCTTGTGTCCATAGAGCAGTTGCTAGAGTGAGTGTGGAAGTGCTAACTTTAAGATCAACTTAGACTGAGACCACCTTGAATCTGCTTTATATGTTATTACTAGTACATATGCCCGTGTCCAAGCACACGGGTGTATTTTTTTTTTTTCATATTAATTTTTTTTTAAATTTAAAAAAAAATAAAAAATATCAGTTACTTAATTAATTTAAGTAAACCCTCCTAAAGCCCACTCTTAGCCCAAACCCAAAGTCTTAGCCCAAATCCAAAGCCCATTTACGTTTTACGGGCAAAATGGGAAACAGACTAAATAGTGAGGGCAAAATAGGGAAAAACCCCTCAGGCTTGTTCATAGAACTGTTCACGGAGGGGTTTAATTTATACTATAGATTTCACACGAACTCATTTTGCTTGGTACAAATCACATTAAATATCCATTTAAAAGAATTAGGAAGAATAATAACAATTTTGATATAACCCAACAAATATATTAAACTAATAAAACAAATATATTAAACTAATAAAAGTAAGCACGAATGATCATGAGTTGAGACTTTAATTGATCTCAATTACAAACAAATAAGTAAGAAAACTGTGGATGAAATAGTTTAGGAACATCTAGTTCTAGATCTCATTTTGGGGCGATTGACGGCATCGCGGACGGTGATTATGTCGCCTACGTTTGAGCGCCTGATATCAATCCTGGTACCACTAGATGCACCTTATATGAAACAAATTAGGATACGGTTTACGTATCCTAGTTTGTTACATATTTAGTAATATTAACGAATAGAAGAAAACATATGTTAGTAATATTAACGAATAGAAGAAAACATATGCCACTATAAAGAAAACGATAAATAACCGTACTCATAATCAAATATGTAACATGTTATATTTAGTAAACATAACATGTTACATATTTAGTAAACATAACATGTTACATATGCAACAATTAGATAAGTTACTAAATATCTAATTTTCAAGTCTTTTAATCCAACTCCACTACTATCACGTACAACCACTACCATGGGGTTATCTTTGGAGTGGAAAATCTCAAGTTTTTGCACAAGCATTAGGTCCAAAGATTGAAACTTTGAAAGTAGATTTAGCAATTAATCGAGAAAACAAGAAAATCCCCAACTTCGGTTTGTAGAAGATACAAAAGCTGCCGGTTGGGGATTTTCTTGTTTTTGATTAATTATAATAGTAAATCTACTTTTAAAGTTTCAATCTTTAGCCAAATGCTTGTGCAATAGACTGATATTTTCCAACGGTGTAACATGTTATATTTAGTAAATATAACATGTTACATATTTAGTAAACATAACATGTTACATATGCAACAATTAGATAAGTATTTAAATATCTAATTTTCAAGTCTTTTAATGATAAAAAGCTAAAAAGTTACTAAATATCTAATTTTCAAGTCTTTTAATCCAACTCCACTACTATCACGTACAACCACTACCATGGGGTTATCTTTGGAGTGGAAAATCTCAAGTTTTTGCACAAGCATTAGGTCCAAAGATTGAAACTTTGAAAGTAGATTTAGCAATTAATCAAAAAACAAGAAAATCCCCAACTTCGGTTTGTAGAAGATACAAAAGCTGCGGTTGGGGATTTTCTTGTTTGATTAATTATAATAGTAAATCTACTTTTAAAGTTTCAATCTTTGGGCCAAATGCTTGTGCAATAGACTTGATATTTTCAATTTGGTGTAACATGTTATATTTAGTAAATATAACATGTTACATATTTAATAAACATAACATGTTACATATGCAACAATTAGATAAGTATTTAAATATCTAATTTTCAAGTCTTTTAATGATAAAAAGCTAAAAAAGTTACTAAATATCTAATTTTCAAGTCTTTTAATCCAACTCCACTACTATCACGTACAACCACTACCATGGGGTTATCTTTGGAGTGGAAAATCTCAAGTTTTTGCACAAGCATTAGGTCCAAAGATTGAAACTTTGAAAGTAGATTTAGCAATTAATCGAGAAAATAAGAAAATCCCCAACTTCGGTTTGTAGAAGATACAAAAGCTGCGGTTGGGGATTTTCTTTGTTTACGATTAATTATAATAGTAAATCTACTTTTAAAGTTTCAATCTTTGGGCCAAATGCTTGTGCAATAGACTTGATATTTTCAACGGTGTAACATGTTATATTTAGTAAATATAACATGTTACATATTTAATAAACATAACATATTACATATGCAACAATTAGATAAGTTACTAAATATCTAATTTTCAAGTCTTTTAAAGTCAAAGGGGAGGAAGGGGGTGAATGTATCAATAATGTAACATATTCAACCGCACACTACCTTAGTGGTTCTAGATCCCATTTTGGGGCGATTGACGGCATCGCGGACGGTGATGTAATATCGCCTACGTTTGAGCGCTGATATCAATCCTGGCACCCTAGATGCGCCTTAGGGTATTGTGGTTGGTGGTTAACATCTTAAAATATAAATAAGATGAGAGCCTTTCTCACCCACGGCTATCAAAATCCGTCCATCTTTGATCAAGAAAGATAGAGCAAATAAGTTCTTGTCGGTTTGAGCGAAAAGGATTTTTTGTTTAATAAGAGTTTTCAGTTTCTTTGTTCTCTTCTCTCTAAGGATCTCAAACATCACGGCCATGTTCTTGTCGATTAATCTGTTTTACTCTTCACTGGTGTTATACGGTCACAAGTAAAAACAAGGTAACGGTATAACACCAGTGAAGAAAAGCAGAACTTTCCTCCAATTTTTCAATCTCCACCTTCCATTTACTCGAGATCCGATTGCGAGAATCTTCCTCATGAGCTTGAAAGGCGGCGGTGTTGCCCTCAATCTCACGGTTGCTTCGCATGTGCAGCCGTGAGATTGAGTGTCTGCTCCGTGAGATTGAGAACAACACGCCGGCTTTCGGGCTCATGAGGAAGATGCAGTCGAGATCTTGGGTAAATGGAAGGTGAAGATTGAAAAAATTGGAGAAAGCTACATTTTCTCTTCCTTTGGTGTTATCTTTGTTACCTTGTTTTTACTAATGACATATATCACCGATGAAGAAGTAAGCGACAGCTATCAGATATGTGGCTGTGATGTTTGAATTCTTAGAGAGGAGAACGATGGCTGGAAAACTATATTAAGCAGAAAATCCTTTGCTCAAGCCCAAAACTATTTGCTATCTTTCTTGGTCTAAGCTGAGATAGGGTTTTGATAGTTGTGGATGATAACGACTCTTATCTTGTTTATAAATGTTAATTTAATTCATCATTGTAAAATTATATATTTTACAACAAAGAATTAAATATTAATATTTAAAATTATTCACAATAGTAATAATTTAGGTCTATCTGCCGAAATTTCTTTATTTTCGATTATAAAGCAAGTAGGCAAAGTGATATTTGCATTTCATATAATCATGCATTTCGGGATGGGATAGGTTTATCAAACATGCACTTAAAGGGCGAGTAGGTGGTTAGGTAGGGACACCATTATCCTTTAGTTTAGTTTGAACTAGAGCTCAAGATTTGTTGATACAATTATTCACAATATTAATAGGTAAAAAGTCCCAGCGGCCCCAATTTAAGGCGGCATGGAGCATTACAATGGAGAAATTGTTTCCGCGAGTTTCAATTTCAACAAGACATTCTTGAACTCACGCGCTTTCACCAAAAACAACACCGGAAACTTATTGACGGGAGGTATAGCATGCCATGCATCTGGTCTCTAAAAGATTGGAAGATTGATTGGGATGCGCTCAGAGGCCCTTCGTGCTTTTGGGATTCGGAGCGACATGTGTTCACCCTATCGTACAACGATACGATGCCAACGATGGAGGATTTTCGAGCAGCGGGCGGGTGTGGTGAGTCGAGGCTGTGGCATTTCCTCGAGACAGACGATCGATTACGGAGCAACTATCTGAATTCTTGGGATTATCGGCGGAGGCGGGTATCGGGCATTGTCGTTGACGATAGATTCATAGACTTGACTCATATAGCCGAGATTGAGTCGGACCGGCCCGGGTGTTTGATCTATCCACTTCCTTAGATATATTCATGTTGCTCATTACGTACGCGCACTACTTGCGGCTACATCGGAGTGTGTCCGGCTACTGTTAGAGATCATCGAGCGGTGAGAGGTGATCGAGGAGTTGACATCCGGCATATTCAATACGGACGGGGAGCGATGGACATCATTCCACTTTGTTGCTAGCGGAGACATACCACGGCATTGATAGATTAGCCGGAGGATCAGTACGTAGGTTCGGGCGGCCCAGATTACTATCATTGTGGGTGTATGAGAGATTTCGCTTGATCTCGCCCTTTGCCCGGAGGGCGAGACGGCATTACCTTGGGTGGCGGACGGCGCGAGGATATTGAGGGATGCCGCTGCGAGAGTTGGCATAGGAGGTTGGCCTTGGCCCGATATGAGACCGCAAACTGTACTATTGGATTCCGGCATGGGGATTGCGAGACTATGAGAGATATTCGGGGCGGGTCGGTTATTGTCCGACTTTAGGGACTACATGTATCATCCTTTTGCATTCCATCTCTAGTGAGCGAGACAGTACGGATACCGCGACGGACCATTCGGACTTTGAGAGAGCGATTGACGACTAATACAATGCCGATGATTATGGTGAGCCTCGAGACTACACATTTCTTTGGCGAGCATTTCTAGAGGGCTTTCTTCGATACGACCACTACTCCGTCGAGACTAGAGGTAGCACATTTCGACCATAGAGTATACGACATGGTACGAGGAGCGGCAAGGTCTGTACGGTGATGATAGAGGCTCGGCGCAGAGAGTGTTTTGGGCGAGACTATTCTTCAGTAGGACATTAAGAGGCATGGAGGCCAAGAGCAACCACGATGAAATCACTTGGCGACATTGCGGCGAGATTATGAGAGACGGGAGATTCGGAGAGGCTGCTTTGAGAAATGATCCCGAAGTGATAGCTCGCGAGGAGGCCTTGAGGCGAGGAAAGAGCGATGCGAGAGCTACCGGGCGATTGATCCACCGGCTCACACGATACACGAGCCGGGACGAGGTCCGGCGGCTTTTTCAACATACCTAGACCAAAGACCTCCAGGGGACCGAGGCGGAGGAAGAGTAGAGATTCGAGTTCGGGAGGCGGGAACGAGTTCCTAGACACTTTAAGAAGACTGTTAATATATTGTTAAATATGAGTTAGAAGCTTTATATTTATTTTAAGAAGATGCGTATTTGCTTTTAAGTTTGTAATTCAAATTTAGGGAATGATAATACGTTAATTACTTCTATATATTTGTTAATATATTATGAAATCCAATAATTATTAACATCCCGATTTTGTTTCATCCGTCGATTAAATTGAGTGTACGTATAATATATGGATTGCAATGCGGGAGTAATGTACGTTAACGATGATCGTAGTTGGATGTATAAGCGGAAGTTGCCGAATCAACGCGGTATCAATCTGAGTTTTATAGAGGGTTGAAGGGGTTTGTTGAATTTGCTCAATTAAATAAAACCGGTCACATGGATAAGGATGGTAAGATTAGGTGTCCATGCGACAAGTGTTGTAATGTCAAGTATCTAAGCTTGATCGAGACTCGAAACATCTTTTGCGTAACGGGTTTGAAGTTGGGTACAAACGGTGGACCCGTCGTGGTGAGCCGAGATTGCGCACAAATGTTGCGAATAATCCCAGAGAATATTCATGTACCTCCCGAACCCGAACCTATTATTCGGGACAATGAAGAACCACCTTTGAATATGGAAGATATGGTTAGGGATGCGGCCGGTCCTTCCTTCGATTGGTCGAGAGAACCAACGGCAAGAACCCGACCCCTGCGGCCAAGAAATTTATTGATGCTATGGACTCTGCAAAGAAGGTCTATCCGGGTTGCGAGATCGGTGTGTTGGAGGCTGTGGTGAGCTCCTTAACATAAAGGGCGGTGCAATATTAGCCGATGCTATAATCGTATCATGAAAGCAATTAAGCGGATGTTCTTAGAAAGAGAATAAGATGGTTACAAACTTTTATGAGACAAAGAAGTTGGTTGGGCGAGATTGGGCTATGTTATGAAAAGATTGATGCGTGTAAGAATGATGCATGCTATTCTACAAGGAAGATTCACGAGAAGACGAGTGTTCAATTTGCGGACAAAGTAGATATAAGCCAAATCGGAGGGAGTTCAAAACACAAGAAAAACAGACCACATAAGCGGTTGCGTTACATGCAGATTGATTCCAAGGCTGCAACGCCTCTACGCGTCTAAATCTACTGCAGAGGCAATGCGTTGGCATAAGGAAAGTTTGCGTGAAGAGGGTGTGTTGATTCATCCCCGGTGATGGGGAGGCATGGAAACACTTTGATGAGACTTATCTGACTTTGCGTACGAAGCAAGAAATATACGGTTATGCATACGCTCGATGGTTTCAATCCGTTTGGTCTGGGGCAAAATCTTACTCTTGTTGGCCGGTTATAGCCACTTGTCTACAATCTTCCGCCACTGGTTGTGTATGAGTGATCCCTACATGTTCTTGTCGTTATTCATCCCCAGCCCCAGCTTGACCACAGGAGGAACATTGACGTCTATCTCCGAGCCTTTGATGGGCCAATTGAAGCGACTTTGGGAGGATGGGGTCGAAACGTGGGATGCTTTCAAGCGAGAGAATTTCGGCATGAAGGCTGCGTTGATGTGGACGGATTAATGACTTCCCTGCATATGGGATGTTATCGGGTTGGAGCACCCACGGGAAGTTGGCTTTGTCCGTATTGTATGAGTGACACAAAGTCTTTCACGCTCACGCACTGGAAAACCATGTTGGTTCGATTGCCATAGACAATTTCTTCGGAGGACCACCCATTCGGGACCCGGAAGAATGCGTTTAAAAAGAACAAGATTGACCATGATGAGGCACCGATTCGTTTAAGTGGTGACACGGTCTATGAGGAGGTATCTAGATTGCCCGATCCTCGGTGGGGGAAAAAGTTTTCGAAGACCAAAATACAAGGGTTTGGGACTACCCATAGCTGGATCAAGAGGAGTATATTTTGGGAGATGCCATCTTGGAAAACAAATCTCATTCGACATAACCTTGACGTGATGCACATTGAGAAGAATGTATTCGATAATGTTTTTAACACGTTGATGGATTTCAAGAGAACAACTAAAGACAACGAAAAAGCTCGAAAGGACCTTAAGGAAATACGTAGCGGCCGGCCTTAGACTTGGTATACGTCAATGGTAAACCGGTTAGGCCGATGGCTCAATACGTGCTTACAAAGGAAAAAGCTCCTCCTCTGAAATGGCTCAAGGATTTAAGGCTTCCGGATGGTTACGCGTCTAACATTGGTAAGCGTGTCAATGTAGAGGAGGGGAAAGTGCGGGGTTTGAAGAGTCACGATTGCCACGTTTTCTTGGATAGGCTACTTCCGATTGCTCTCGGGGGTCTCTTGCACGACAATATGCGGGTGGCGTTAACGAGTTAAGTGAGTTTTTCCGAGCGTTAACATCGACCACCTTTGCGTGTTGATCACATGAAAAAGCTTGAGGAGAGCATCGTAGTGACTTTGTGCAAACTTGAGAAGATATTTCCTCCTTCATTCTTTGATTCTATGGAGCATTTACCGGTCCACTTGGCATACGAAGCTAGAGTCGGTGGTCAGTTCAATACGAGATGGATGTATCCATTTGAGAGGTAATTGAATTTATTCTATTTCTAAATAATTTGAGCGTTAACAATATACCTTCTTTAACATTATTTATGTTTTAATCTACGAATGACTTTTAGGTATCTAGGCCAATTGAAAAGGAAGATGAGCAATAGGGCCGTGGTCGAGGCCTCAATTTCGAGAGAAATTTGTTATCATAGATGAGATTGTTGCCTTTGTCGGAACATATTTTCCTCTGATGTTGATACGAGATTGACTAGGGTTGGCCGCAATTACGATGGTGGTTTTCCGTCTAAGGGAAACATCTACGTATTTTCATCCCACTGGTCGGTTGCTCGGCAAACGGGTTGGTACGCGTACGTTAACCGCTAAAGAGTTTGCCGCGGTCGAAACGTATGTTCTTCTTAAGCTGCGACGAGGTTGGGGAATATATCAAGTAAGTCATTGATGTTATGTTTACGCCTCGTCGATTAAATTATGCATGTTTAATTACTGCATATGAAATGCCTTGTTTAACCTCTATTGCGAGAATGTTTGAAGATTTAGCTCGGGATTTATCTCGAGAACTCATCGCAACTAGGACGAAAGAGAATTTCCAAAGCGGCTAAGGAAATATGTAAATATTTCGTTTCATTCAAATTTATTCTATACACTTCTTTAAACATTCAATCTTAAAATTGTATTAAATTGGTTACAATATTGTCTTATAGATATTTGAACATCAGGGTGATGCCAAGGCTGCGAGGTTAAGACATTTAGCATCATCTCCGTACTTGAACGTTCATTTATACAACGGTTATTTCGTGAATGGCTATGTGTTTCATGCAAGCTTACGGGGCTCTAAATTGACGTGGAATAGCGGTGTGAAGCTTATAGGGAATGATTATTATGGCGTCTGAAAGAAGTAGTCGAGGTGGAGTATTTCGGTAGAAACGGTGTTGTCTTGTTCAATTGTGATTGGCGGGATGCTTTGTGCGAGGTGTTAAGCACCCCATATTTGACCTCGTCGATGTAAAGGACTCGTCCGAGACATAATGGCGACGACGTCTTCATCTTAGCATCTCAAGCACAACGGTATACATGACTCCCTACCCTCGTCAGCGACCCGACGGATTGTGGGGGCTGTTTGGATGACCAAGGCTAGGAGCATGATTGACAACCTACCCTCGTCGACAACTACGAGTCGTCATTAGAAACACCCTATCAAGAGGATGAAATGCCGGTGCCACCTAACGTTTCATCGGCTAATCATCCATTAGATGATGTCACTCATATTCCTCAAAATGTTGATGAACCCAGGAGGATATCTTACCGGTGAATTTGCCAACTCCCCGCCTCGTTCGGGTCATCTCGCGCACATTGATATTGATGAATCGAAGAGGAAGAGGAAGAGGAAGAGGAAGAGGAAGAGGAAGAGGAACCGAGTTTGATTCATCGAGTCAGAAGACGAAGATGAAGAACTCGAGTTTTGTAGTAATTCGAGTCCGAGTGATGATGATGGGGACGAAGATTAATAATAGTTTAAAGTTTAAAATTGTATTGTGAATGCTTTAGATTATTAGAACTTTAAAGTTTTATATGTATTGTGAATGCTTTAGATTATTAGAACTTTAAAGTTTCATATGTATTGTGAATGCTTTAGATTATTTTTAATATCCGTCGTTTTATATATATTGTGAATGCTTTAGATTATTAGAACTTTAAAGTTTTATATGTATTGTGAATGCTTTATATTATTAATAGTTTAAAGTTTTATATGTATTGTGAATGCTTTAGATTATTAGAACTTTAAAGTTTTAGATGTATTGTGAATATATTGTTTCCTATTGTTAAAGTTGTATATTTTAATATTTTCTTGTAATACGAGATATGAGTTCTAGTAGAAAGGGCAAGGGTAAGAGGACCAAGCCCATTTACACTTTGATTCTTGGGGCCTTAGTCCGATCCGGTAGCGATGATGTTGACCCCTCACACGTAGTACTAGCTCCACCTCTGGGGCCGGTACTCGGACTACCGTCGATTACGAGGGGAGGATATATGTCGAGGATCTCATCACTTTATGACCGATAAGTAACTCTTCATTAATTTGATATAAGTTGGTTCCTTTTTGCTTTATATATAATTCATTATTTAAGTTAAAATGTTATTGTATAAATATACTTGGCGAGGTTTGTAGGTGGATACCCCACCCCGGGGACTAAGATCGGGCAATGCGGCGGTCTCGAAAAATGACCGAGTTTTGGCCCAAGCTGGAAAAAATTGCCACGAGAGCGGAAGGACGATGCGTGGGATGAGTTTAAGGTAATGTGTTAATGGTTTTTATTTAAAACTTAAATGTTAGTTTGTTATTAAAATGTTATAATTAATAATGATTATACTCTTTTAGTTTTGTAATGTTATCATTATATGTTGTAGGCTAAATATTATTGGGCGCCGAGAGATCGGCGAGGCGACGGCTAGATATGTTTTCGATCAGGAGGCTCACAAGCTATTTACGGATTTTATTTGTAACATATTTATCTATCCTTAATTAGTTTAATTAACAATGATTATACTCTTTTAATTTTATAATGTCATCATTATATGTTTACGAGATATTCATATTTTTATAGGTACCACGAAGAAAAATTATTATACTACTCGGCTTGCGGCGGGAGAACAGCCCTTGTGTCCTACTTTTATGACCGATGAGGTGTTTGGTCAATTTTGCGAATATTGGGGGTCGCTGCGGCGAAGGCTATATCCGAACGAGGCCAAGGCCAATAGAAGCGAGCTCCTCGGGGTCGGCGGCGTTGCATACGGGGACGCTCACGATCGCCGAGCATCACGACCGCATGGTATGTATGTTAATTTAAATGTAGTAGTGTATGGATGCTTTTAAATAGGTTTATGTACGTATGTTAGGTAGAGCCAATGTTGATGCTATGAAATCCATAGTTTTAGTGTAAATGTAGTGTATGCGTGCTTTTAAATCGGTTTAAATGTTGCATTTATATATACAATTTCAAAGTAATAATCTCGCTTATTTTATTTATAGGAAAGGGAGTATGGTCCGAATATCACTTTTGTGGATGTTTACGCTAGCACCCATATTCGGAATTCTACGGCGCCCGTCAACCTCCGCAATGGGTTGACGATCGATGCACTCTTGCCTTTGTAAGGAAACTACCAGTAAATGACTTGATTTTGAATATGTAAATTTATTTATGTACCTTACATTGTGTATATGATTATAATTGTTTGTTTTATTTTTGTTTGCATATCAAGCCGCCGTTGTTCCCGAAGGAACGCCTCCCGAGCCGTCCCCTTCGTGCACGATGTTTGGCGAGGTCACCTCTCGGGGACATCGAGGAGAGGAGCCCGAGTGTTAGGGATGGGGATTACGGGCGGCAATGCCCGTCGGCGTCGGCCGGCCGTCGGCGAAATGTAGCCCGGCCCACGTTTCATGATCAGGGTCGACACTCTGGAGGCTGCGTTGGAGGAGGAGAAACGCGAGCGGGCAAAGCTTGCGGATGCTTTGGCGGTTCGAGACGCGGATGCGGGAGGAGAACGATCGGCGTCATGCGAGAGATTCGAGAGACGGCATGCGAGACTCAAAGACAATTGGCGGCGGTGATGGCTCATCTCGGCCCGAGACTCCCGGGGTAATTTCCCGCCTCCCCCGGAGTTGATTGCGGACATTTTTAGACATTTTTAGACATTTTTGTATTAATTTATACTTGTTTGTAAACATTTGAGACATTTGGTACCCGCGGGAGCCCTCCCACGCCTCTCCCCCAGCTCCCCCTCTCCCCCTCCCCCTCCCCCTCTCCCCTCTCCCCCTCCCCCTCTCCCCCTCCCCCTCTCCCCCTCCCCCTCCCAGAATTGGTACGGTGGTATTTAGTTTTTATTTGAATACGGCGATATTTGAATTTTAGTTTTTATAGTTTTAGTTTTATAAATTGAAATGTTATATCGGGTACAAAAAATTTTGGTTTATTGATATTTTAAATTATTATTTTTAAATTTATTTCGGAATCGGCGACGGAATTTTCCGTCATTTGAAATTATCTTTGAAATAAAAATTAATTAAATAAATTAATTTCGCGACGGAATTTCCGCCGCTATAATCATTTAATTTTTATTTAATTTTTAATTTCGGCGGCGGAAATTTCCGTCATTTGTAATAAAATTTAAATTAAAATTAAATAATTTCAATGACAGTAATTTCCGCCGTGAAATAATTTAATTTTAATTTAAATTTTATTACGGCGACGGAAATTTCCGCCGTGAAATTAATTTAATTAAATTAATTTTTATTACGGCGACGGAAATTTCCGCATTTGAAATGAAAATTTAATTAAATTAAATTAATATAGCGGCGGAATTTTCCGTCATTTGAAACCATTAATTCACCGGCGGAATTAATTTCCGTCGGTAAAAGAAAAAAATAGCGGCGGAAATTGACCCGTCGGAGCCTTTGCGGCAGTGGTAGCGGCGGACCACCGACGGAATTTTTCCGTCGGTGATTTATTTTAGCGACGGAAATATAATTTTAGCGGCGGAAATTTCCGTCGCTAAATGACCTTTTTCTGGTAGTGGTTGTTGATCTGGGGTTTCTTGGAGGGATTCAAGGGAGGATTCGGAGGAGAAGAGGCGGAGGAATTTGAAATGGGTGGTGGAATTGGGGGTTGTTAAACCCACCGTCTTCTGGATATCAGCCATTAATTTTGAACAATTTTTGAACATTCAAAGTGGAAATAAGAAATGTGTTTATTATATTTTTATTTTATTTTTATTCAATTCGGAATTATAAACTTATAAATTATAATTTTATCAAAATTAAATCAGAAATTATAAATTAGAAAATTGTAAATTAGAAAATAATATTATTTTTTATTTAATGTTTTTAAATCAATATTTTAAATGTATGAATTATTTTTTGTTTTAAAAAAAAAAAACTAAATATTTTACTAGTTATTTATTATTTATGTGGCCCAACTTGCCAGATTTAGAGGCTGAAAGTCTTCGAAATGACCAAAATGCCCTCACTAAAATGTCACATGTTTCGCACATGATCACTTAACGGGTCCTTTTTAACGTTTTAGTCAAAAAGCCTGAATTTGATCAAAATTGTAAATTAAGGCCTAAATTGATAGTCTCTTTGAACTTCGGGCTAATGCTGGTAATGCCCCTATACTACGAGGCCCTAAATTGTCATCCTAACCCTATTAAATAAAATATTCTGACCCAACCCCATCTCATTCTCTCTCCTACATTATTTTAATACTCACATGACACCGATTATAATTTATTACATCCTCCACTCATTCTCTCTCCACTCATTCTTTTCCTTACACTCACAACATTTTATTAAAATATCATATTCCTTAATTTCCGCCGCAAACAGGTGTTTGTGCTAATATTAGCGGGACGGAGGGAGTATATATATATATATATATATATATATATATATATATATATATATATACTCCTCCGTCCATTTACATACTTCACACTTTCTATTTTGGGCATCCCACATACTTACTTCACACATTGTTTCTTACCTAAAATGGAAAAGAATCTTTTACTATTTCCTCCACTCATTCTCCTGCTCCTACATTATTTTAATACTCACAACACCATTATAATTTGCTATTCCCACTCCACTCATTCTCTCTCTCCTATTTTTATTTTCACACTCACAACACTTTCAATATAATATTTCCTTCTTAATTTACGTGAGAACGATACCGTAGAACCAAGTAATTGGACGGTTAGGGAGTATATGTCTTTGATACGGAAATATATTTAACAAATTGTATTATTATTTCATTAACATTATCATCAATTTAATGGAAAATCATTATCTTAACAATTACTATTTTATTCTTTATGTATAATTTCATACATAGATAATTTCTTAAAATTTTAACTTTTTTTGAAATAGTTTTTTATCCAGGTGTGTTTCACTTTCACGGGTGTATCACTAGCGGGTTAAAAAGCAACATCCTCCATTCCTTCTAAGGCTACCCACATGGTGGTGACTTTCCAATGTGGGTCACGACCAAAAAAAAAAAAAAAAAAAAAGTCAAGAAATGCCATGACCTTGGGCGGCCAGACAACCTAAGGCCCACACTGGTTGGGTCACAAATTTATTTTGATTTTGTAGGAATGCCACCCTTTCTTTCATTGGGTTGCATTTTGCGACATGTGTTTATATAAATATATTTTTAAAATTAATACTCCCTTCGTCAATTAAGCCAGCTTAAGCTTCACCAATTACTCAAAAGTGAGTCTCATTACAAGATCTTCATCTTTTCTAAAATGGAAAATGTTTATTAATATTCTATTATATTCACTAACTTTTCTCTCTCACACATTTAAATCTATGGATCCCACTCCTGTCACCGCTGTTCACTCACTTCTTCCCTCTCACATGACCCTTCTCCCACTCCCCATTATTTTTGAATATATATATTGCTTTCCTTTATTTGCGTGCTTCACCCAAAATGGTGAAGCTTAACACGGGACGAAGGGAGTATATTTTATATAATTATATAAAATAATAAAATAAAAAATTTATCAAAATTCAATTTTTTTATAATTGTATGGGTAATTATTTTTAATAATTGTACGGATAATTTTAGAAATATTAATACTAATACATTATTTAAAAAATTAAAATGATAAGTATTTTAGGTAAGTTGAATTAAAGAAAAATAAACATTTTATTAAAAAGGTTGGATTGGGTTGAAATTTGAGTCCGCGATGGGAGTATAAATTATATAAGGTTGAAGTGGTGTATATGGAAGTGAAAGAAATTAATATTTTATTTGAAGTTGGATTGGCTTGGAGTCACGAGGATAGTCTAATACAGAACATGTCATTGGACGAATCAAATACTCCTTCCGTCCCATAATACCTTACCCATTTTGCTATTTTGGACTGACCACTTTAAAGTCACACTTTTTAAAAAGAAACTTTTTAATATTTTTTTATTAAGCCATGGGACACTGGCTTGTCATACTCACAATAATTATCCACTTCTTATTCTCTATCCCACTTTCCCTCTTTTACCCGCTCCACAATACCTACTTTAATAACATTATATATATTCATTCCTTATTTTATTTTCTATTACTCAATAGTAAGCAGTAAGCTAATGTGTGGGACGTAGGGGAGTACATCGATTACTATTTTGAACCAAAGTGTGCACATCCTTTTCTCCTCCCTCCTCCTCTCTCTCTCTCTCCCTCTCCCTCTCCCTCTCGAGGCGGCGGTTGCATTGAACCCTGCACCTTGGCCCCAAATGAAAGGAAAAGACGCCACTTTGTCGGCTACCTCCGGCGAGGACATCGGTCGGGACAATGGGGCCTGAACCCTGAAACGCAACGACTGCCAGAGACGGCCCTCCCGTCGTTTTTGACAAACTAGACATGCCTCTAAGCAAGATGTTGGAGCCCGATCAAGAAAGACCTACTCAAACACATGGAGGACTACAAGCCCAAGAATCCCAGAGCCAACACCAGCAGGGCAAATCTTTTGCGCCTTCCGCGATGCTCATGGGCACCTGGCAGTAATTGCACTCGGCTGTGGGTATGAGATCCACAATCGATGGAAGATGGAAAGCTCAAGCGTCACGGCGAGTCCCGGCAACAAAGAGCGACTAGAGTAGGGGCACCTATCCTCGAGATTTGTCAATTGTCTTTTGGTCAACCTTCGTAGGTTTCTAGTACTTTCCTCGTTCAA